>JACEEZ010023645.1:120000-172500 GCA_016584305.1 Chionoecetes opilio | reverse complement strand
TCTCTCTCTCTCTCTCTCTCTCTCTCTCTCTCTCTCTCTCTCTCTCTCTCTCTCTCTCTCTCTCTCTCTCTCTCTCTCTCTCTCTCTCTCTCTCTCTCTCACATAAAACCGTCGCTCGTCACCCCCCCTCCCTCTCCCTCCCCCTGGCTCCCCCCTCCCTCCCCCGCAGCCAAGTACGGATCAGCAGTCCTAATGTTGCGATATATAGAAGCTCACCGTAAATATTATCAATACCTTTCCAGATAATTATTCCATAATTAACAGAGATTGCTGAATATTTCTAGCCCATTTGCATAATTAATTTCATCGGAGAGTTAAGTCCGCCGTCTGTGAAAACGATGATGGTTATTCAATGTACCAATTTTATGGAGGCCTTGCATGGACAGGGGACCGAGAGTCGCGCCATCGCCTCCCCGATACTTGACGGGATTGTTTCGCGTTTGTAGCTGATTCAGAGGCTGGAGAATAATGGGCTGAATTTACATGTGAAGGCCTAAGTAGCCTGTGCACGGAGGCGGCGTGAAGGGCGGCGGGGAGGGGAGCAGGCACGCCCTTTTCCCGTGTAGGTACTAGACATATAGAGGCATGTTTCAGACCTTCCTGGTTATTATTTATACATTATTCGAGTGATCAGCCTTGTACACGGTTTAGATTTGCAAGAGTTTGTTTGTCATACAAGCAGACTTGTCATTCGTTGCTTATTCACGAAAACTGAAGAGTATTTATCTAATTTATTTGTTATTTTTCATCACATTATAATCATGCCCTATGTATATATAGGCCTACTATGCTAAAAACTCAATCTTTTTCAGTTTTTCTTTTTGATTCAGGATTATTTTGAAATATCTTGGTTGAAGAAGTGAAGGGGGGGGGGGGGGGGGCATGGAGGCAAGGACTAATTACTGAAGGGGGCGTGGTGGTTAAAAGTTTAAGAAACACTGGTTTAGATAGACAGGCACAGACAGACAGATAGACAGATAGACAGACAGACAGACAGGAATAACAGGTAGAAACAGGTAGCGAATCCCTCCATTATACAAACCCTTCCCCTTAACACTGAAGTCACCTGATTGTGTTAAGAGAGAGAGAGAGAGAGAGAGAGAGAGAGAGAGAGAGAGAGAGAGAGAGAGAGAGAGAGAGAGAGAGAGAGAGAGAGAGAGAGAGAGAGAGAGAGAGAGAGAGAGAGAGAGAGATTAAAAATGAAAAAATAATTTAACCCATCAAAAGTTCCTAATCAGTGTGCTGTAGTTCATGTTTCCGTCCCTGTTTTCGATGACCAATAAATACACACATCAATTCACAGGATGATGCACCTAATGCACCTAATGCCGTGAAATACATATGAAATTACCTCCATCAAATTACAAACCATCGAAAACAACTGCATGTAAATAACTGTAAACGTGATTGTGCGTAATTATGATAAAAATTAAAAGCTCAAATTTAGTCTTTCTCGCTTACGACGGCAGCCAATTGCGTGGGGTTTTTTTTGTTTTTTAAGGGGGGTGTTTTTTATGTGACGTCGTGAAAAGGTTTTGTTACAAAGGTCAGATTACGTCAGTCTGGCCCACAGGAACTCCCCTCACCAGGATATCAGTGGCCACGCCCATCTCCTTCCGCCAAGGTGTTGATTTTTTGTATGTGTGTCTATAATGTGTTGATACTGAATAATGAGATGGCGGTGGATCGAGCTGCTGTGCCCTCCCTGACTGCCCCGCGTCATCCAGATACGAGTATTGCTTAATTCTTCGTCGTGTATTTCTATAATATACCTTTCTTATTTATTCATTTATTCATATATCTTTTTTTACTTATCTATGTATTCATTTATCTATTTATTCATTAATTTTTGTCTTCGCCTTCATTGCTGCTAAGTTCATTTCATTTTGATTTCAGTTTATGCTCAAAAGATATGCTATGGTATGTGTCAAATGTAGGCCCGTAGACTGTAGTAAATGTAGAGTGCATCGCGTAAAGTTCCAGTGTTTCTTAACAATTTTACCACCATGCCCCCTTTAGTAGTTGGTCCTTGCCTCCATTTTCCCCCCCCCCCTTTTTCACTTTTTCAACCAAGATATTTCAAAATAATAATAAGAAATTTATAATATCCATAAGTCTCAGAGTTAGCTAATGAAACATGGCAAGGCGTTACCGCAGAGTTTTTCACCTACACTTTCTTCTCTGTACCGACTTTCTTCGCTTACCCTCGCGAGCGAGCTTCATGTTAGATCAAAGGCCGAGCTTCAAGTTAAATACTTGACAGTTCTTCTTTTTTTTCTTGGCTCACGCCCCCCTATATAGGTAATTACCCACGCCCTCCAGGTTAATTAAGAACTGCTGGCGTAAACAACCTCGACGTCTATAAACACTGGATGGCTCCATCGCACACCATGGTGCACCATCCACGTCTTGGTGCGGCAAACAACGCAAATAATGACGACGATAATGATGTTTACGGTGAGAGTGACAATGTTTGCAATAATAGCGACACTTATATAGAGCACCATGAGGCGTCGAGGGTGATGCCGACAAACACCCAAGACTCCCGCCTCTTAGCCAGTCAGCCCTGAGGACCCGCCTTTGAGCCCTCCCGCCCCGCCCCTCCCTCGATACCCGCTTCTTCGCCGCCGGGACCGTCTTCGTTAGCGCCTCAAGAGATGTTGTGCTAATTAACATTGGCAGCGGAGCAGGTGGGCCAACTAATTGTCACGTCTTGATTATCTACCTATAAGACGTGGGGCGGCGGGGAGGTGGAGGAGACGCAGGGCGGGGGTGAGGCTGCTCCTTCGCCTGCTTACCTTTATACACGGGCGTCAAGGCGCACCAGCTGGCCTCAGACATTTCCAGCTCAGTTAATTAGCGTCTCCTCAGCGAGCGACCTATAATGCACACAATGACAATTTGAGTTCCCGAAACCTATATAGCCTATATATACTTATAATGAGCAGAGATCACGGGTGCATGGCTCTCATAGATGTATTGGTGTCCTCAGCCACCCACCGCCCCACCACGAGTTCTGTTCGTGCTGTGGAGTTCTGTTCGTGTGCACATGCATGTGAGGAGTTCTGTCCGTTGTGTGGATGGACTCTATGGAATTTTGTCTGTGGTGTATATATAGAGCTGACGTTTGAATTGATACTTGTACATATCTGCAACCACGACAAGCTAGTGTGTTCATGTTTTGAAAAATAGTGAATATATACGAGTAATCATTGCAATAATATATTCAAGTACAATAAAAAAAAAAATTATCATGCACGTATGAAATTACCTCTCTGTTTGTTTTATATTCTTTGGGAGCGCGTGTATATATAAAGACCAAGACACACACACACACACACACACACACACACACACACACACACACACACACACACACGGGTACGGTTACTCCGTAGTGTAGGGGAAGCACGCTCGGTTCACAACCGAGAAGTCCCGGGTTCGATCCCCGGGCGGAGCGGAAACATATGGGCTGTTTCCTTAAAACCCGAGCCCCTGTCCACCCAGCAGTGAATGGGTACCGGGTGTTAGCCGTGGTTTGTGACCTGCTCTCCGGGGTGCTGGCTTCGGCCAAAACTAAGCACTAAGGATGAATGATAAAAAAATGTTGATATGGAGACGGGGCCATACGACCGTTGCTCTGGCCCTGTAAAATACAACTAAAATACAACTAGATGAATACACACACACAGACGGAGATACAGTAATTGCAACAGTATTTTTCTTTCTTCCGCAGTTTACTTCTTCGGTGATCGAGAGGGAAAGAAACAGGACAAGATGACGACGCTGCAGCGGCGTAGAGAAGGGGAGTGCATGAGTCGCCTGGATCGTGAGTTAAGGAGGTAAGCAGTATCGAAGGCGAGGGTGTTGTGGAACGGTATAATGATAATGTGTGTGGGTGTGTATATAAGAGGATGTGTATCAGGTTCGTGTGGGAGGAACTTTATGAATATGAGAAGTGGGTTGTGAGGCTTATAAGGTGGAGTGTGGGGCATATGAGGGAGTAACCAGCATGGGAGTGATTGGCTGTTGTGAGATGAAGGCGGTGCACGTGTACTATCTGGAGAAGAGAGAAGAGCGATCAGTTTACATGAATTTGGAAGTGTGGGTTAAAAGTGATAGGTATACTGAACAGTTTAATTTGTGTAGAAGTGAATAATATCATACGGGTGTGAGAACGCAGGATGAGGATGCAGGATGTTAAATACTGAGGAACGTATACGATATTAAAATCATGATTATTACTCTTCTGGAACGATTTTTACTATACGCTACACCAAACTGAGGAGCCGAGGAGAGTAGAAACACAACACAAAGATGGGACTGAGAAAAGGGACACACCAGACGCAGCACACAATGAATATCATATATATATATATATATATATATATATATATATATATATATATATATATATATATATATATATATATATATATATATATATATATATATATATATATATATATATATATAGCTATATATATATATATATATATATATATATATATATATATATATATATATATATATATATATATATATATATATATATCACTCAAAGGGCAACACAACAAGAGTGACAACAGGTCAAGTCACTGACCAAAGTGGACACACACACACACACACACACACACACACACACACACACACACGCACACACACACACATACACACACACACACACGCACACACACACTGCTTGCGTGGTCTGATGGAAACGTCTCTCCTTATGGCTGGACCCCTCAGGTTTTTCGCTGACAGTGCAGTGCAGCCTTACTCGAAGATCGGTCCATGTGAGCTCTAAGCTCTATCCGGGAGGGTAACAACTGGAGATCGGGATGTTCTGCACATGATCAGACCTTGGACTTGGAGTGAATCACACACACACACACACACACACACACACACAATGCGGTGCCAGGTACGTATACATGCAGTTCGGCGGCACTGTCCATTAGCCCGCCGCCGCCGTCCCCTCCAGTCGCTCGCGTCTCCTCCAGCATTCAATTTAGCATTCATTTGCGCTCTGTCTTTGATACCTGAAAGCCTCTTACCCGGTGGCCGTAATCCCCGAGACCGGGCCAAGAGTGCCAATTACCCCAACATGTCCAATTAGCCCCGCGCCTGCAAAACACTGCCATCTAGTGGCTTAATTAAGGTGCCAGACGTCAACGCCGCCTCCTCTTTGTCTTCACTCCTCTAATGGCGCCAACTCCTTTGTCTTTATTGCAGTCAATTTGTGTCGCCAGCCATGAAAGGCCCTGAGGGAAAACACTTGTCAGCGTTTGTCACACTAAGTGGCACTCGAACGCCCCGCCCCCACCCAAGGTTCAGCCAACCAGAAAGCATCACAGAACGGAGCTCCGCCTACCATGTATTATCCAATCAAGAGTCGTGATTTGGACCTTTTCGAGCCACTCACGCAGAGGCTTCCATTAAAACAGAGATAAGTCACGCCAATGAAGATAACTGTTACATCATCGGAGGTAATGAGTCTTACAACTGTGTTCTACAGCTTCCTGAGGAGTGTTCCCAAGACATCAGGCAAGGCCGACACTCTCCCGCCCGGGGATCTGCGTCACCCAGGCGGCGGGTCAGGCGGCGGCGGGGCTCTCCGCTCCGTCCACACCTGGGATTAAAGGGAAATTTCTCCTGAACTCTCGTATTAAACAACACTTTAATGCCGTGCTGTGTTTACGCCCCTTTAGGCCTTGTTTACTAATACATAAATGAATAAGGACCTTGACGCAGCACTTGTATATCTTGATGAGAGTCTGAGAGTCTATCGCTGGTGTGGCGCGGCGAGAGGGGAGCTTGGCCGCGCGTCTCCAGATGGCGCCACTTCCCGGTGATGGTGCCGCCTCGTAACTTTTGAAACCCTCATGTGACAGCCATCTCCCTTTATGCGTCACACTCATCAGGAGAATGATGAACCTTGTCGACACCTCTCCTCGGAATTGATGTTGGGTTTGCTTTATTAACATGCTGTTCACTGCTAACTACCTTCATAACTCTAAATGCAACCCAGATGGAGGGGTGGTAGGGTGGGGTCAGGCAGGGGGGGGGGGGCCATCGTGGGGAAACATGTGGTTTGGACGTGCTGACGAACACCAGCACGACGTGGGTGAGAGGGTGAGCGGCTGTGCTGGGAGGTGGTGGCAGCCGATGGTCGGGAAAATCAATAAGCGAGAAGGAAAGGAACAGGGGATGACGACAACAACAAACACTGGTAGATTTTAAACAATCTTCTGTCAATCTAGGTGTTTTGATTAGGATTGTAATGATGCGTAAAGCAATCTTTATTTTTATTCGAATGATTGTCGAGGCTTTCTACGATCCTCAAAAAGTCATGTAATTATTCAGGGTTTAATAATAGGCTACACATTATAATGGCAGCTGTAATTAATGGTGATGCTCGCGCGCAGACGTGTGGCAAGATAGTTGATTCCTAACATCTTTTTCTTCATAATTCTTATCATATAGAAGTAGCGTAGCTATGGGCGGGGGGCACGTGCCCCCATGAGAATCCTGTGCCCCCCTCCCCACTTGCCATGGCTGCCGTATTCTGTATAATGCTCTAATACCCACCGCTGCTCTGATCTTAGAATATGCCCTTATAGCTATATACCCTTCTTTGTGGCATCATAGTGGCCCCTGAGCTCCGCTCTCCTAAGGTGCTCCCCTTATTGATAGATACCTATAGCTACTCCACTGCTAACAAAGCAATCCAGTCCTTTAACAACCCACAAACTACGTAGCAAAAAAAATAGATGATAGCCTACCCACAATCCTCTGCGACGTTGTTAACGAGTTCGAAGCACTGTGAACCCTATCAATATAAACTTTTTTTAAATACTAGAAAACTATACTAAAACTATTATTAACTCATATTTACTAACTTTTAAGACTTAGATAACGTTACAGGTCAAGAATTATTGGTCAAAGGTCAACATGTAAGGGCGTGGGAAGGAAATAATTAAGGGAAAGGTTTAGTGTTTCGAAGCAGTGTTGAGTTCCTTGAGTAATCCGGGACGAGCGACAGTTGCGAGCAGGCTGGCAAGGAGGCAGGACGCGTGTGCATGCAGCTGGGAGGAGGAAGGGGATAATTTTTGGCCAAACAGCGCATTATTTTGTTGCTTTTCTTCATATTTCTGCAGATAGGTAAGTAGGTAAGGTAGTAGAGAGAGAAAGAGAGGGAGTGGGAGAGAGAGTGAGAGGAATGAGTGGGCAGTGGCGGATCTAGGGATGGCACGTGCACCCCTGAAATCTCATTGGCCACGGCCACCCCAAATCTGAGTCAGAGACCTAATGAAATTCAATCTTTTTTTTTAATGGCTATGCCATGGCCACCCCACACTAGATATGTATCCAACCTTGGCCACCCCAGTCAAAATTTCCTGACGGCGCCACTGTGAGTGGGAGAGGGAGGGAGGGAGAGCTACGTGTGATTTGAGGTTTAGTCCTCCCTGCAAAGTAAGGTGTTGCTAGTTTTTTCTACCTTATATATATAATTATATATATATTATATATATATATATATATATATATATATATATATATATATATATATATATATGACAGATCGGCTATAGCCAGTGGCGTAGCTATACGGGGTGGGGCTCGTCACACGGGCCCCACCCATGAAAATCCGTAGCCCCCCAGGTGCCCCCGCCACTGGCCATGGCTGCCGTAATTTGCTTGGACCTGTGACTGACGATGTGCACTAATGCCTTCTATGTGGTATCAGAATGCCCCTGAGTTTCGCTTCCCATAGTGTCCCCCCATACACAGCTGTGCCCCACCCATTGATAGATACCTAGCTACGCCACTGTCATATAGCTAGTAATGCTATACAGTGACCAAATAAATTTAATGCTACTGTGCTTTATGAATTCATTAACAGTTAAATAACAATGCTTACATAATGTTAATCTTTTGTGTTGTTACTTTTAGTGTAGAAAGTAGCCGTGTCTCTCAGTCAAAATCTGTTACTTTATTCTATACACACACCGAAGATCCTATGGAGTGGGTGGGTGAGGCACGTCGACGGGCTGCCTCTGCCATGCACTAGCGCCTCTTACCTGCGGTTCTCTTAAGTTCTATCAAGTGGCATCAAAGTTTCATGTGTTTATTAGATACTTGCGCTGCCTGACGCTTGTAGGACGGCCCCGCGGTGACCTGAACGAGGCAGCGATCACGTGTCTTTTAAGGGTTGCTGATGGTGGACTGGTAACTATAGCACGCCGCATGCTCTCAAATAGGCTTATGTGAAAATTAGCGACTATTTACATGTTTTACCCACCGAACTCCACTCCAGGCAAGATTTCTACAACATTCAAACTTAACGCTGTAAATGGCTTTTTCCCTCCTTCATTATTATTTTTTTCTTCTGTAGTCTGCGGTATACGGCATGAATTATTTCAAGTTTCTCTTGTAGCCTATAGCGAGCATTCACACAATCAGTGCACGGTAATAGGAGGGCAAGAATATGGGTCCTGGTCTCATTATGCTCTGATTAGGCGAACACGGACCTCAGTCAAAGGCGGTATACTAAAGAAAGACTGGAAAGCTTCAAAATAAGGTGTAGTAAAGGCTAACTGGTTACTCTTTAGTTCTTTCGTCCACTAGATGAGGGCGTTAGCGTCAATTGAGCTATGACTATTCTAAAGACACGAAGTGTGAATTGTACAATGCAGATATGTAGATTAAGGAACATGTTTTACTACATTGCCTGGAAATCAACATATACGGATGAAGTCGTTGATGTTACAACACCATGTAAAGGAAACCAAAACAGTCATTTGGAATTTCTTAATATACGTAAAACAAATAGGAACAACAAAATCAGTGGATCTTCTTCAGATATGTCAAAATAGACACCAAGGAACTATATTGTGGGCAGAAATTAAATAAATTCCGTAATTAAACACTTTAGGTGGTGCCGTTGCAAAATCAGTAGTCAGTACCTCCTGTGCAATCATCATCTCGCGTGGTTGTTTACAATTTTACATCTTTGAATCAACTCGGACGTCCGTCGTCCAGTCGTCCAGTCGTCCACTCTTTGAGCTACCGTGGTATTGGCAAGACGTGTATGCTCCTGCTCCTCCACCGAAATATTACCGCTACTACCGCTTCCCTGACCACAACACTACACTACGTTGTACTGTGTGCATACATATATGACACCAATTTCACTTAATATATCTAATATTTTCCCTGAAATAATAGAAAATAAAAGGCTAGCAATATCTGGAACCACTGAGGTAGTTTTTCGTCCACTCAATAGATGGCGCTCTAAACACAAGAATCGGGTGCTATCTGGCATCGTTCTGGCTACACTTATTTGTTATGTTGGATAGGAATATTTCCCGTCTTTCTTTAGTATACAGTCTTTGCCTCAGTGTTAGAAAGGAACCGCCATGCGCGTATAGCCTCCGCCAGGCCGAGGGTTGGGATTCCTTGCATCGTGACGGGAGCGAGTGCGTTATAACAGGCGGGATTTCTCTTATCACAGATTTGTATCAAGGGTTTTGTATACAAGAGACTTTATTATATCGAGACAATAATCTTAGCATGGATTTTTTTCCCTGGTCTCGCAAATTACAAAGCAAGCTATATACCCTAACTTCCAACCTCAGACCTCCATGTGTTTGGATGAATAAAGTGTAATTTCCCAAAGCAGACAACAGAGGTTTCAGAAAAGCCTGGGTATCACAAAACAAAGATTGGATATTCAAACATCGCACCTCAACGGCCTCGTGCACCGTCCAGACAGATCAACTTCCTCATGATGAAAGATAAACACTTAGTACAGTACTGTTAAGGTCTCGGCATTATTATAGTCGGTCACGCATTCCAAAAATTGCGCGTTAGAACCAGAAAGCAGTTCTTTCCGTTGTTACATAAAAACAAAAGACCAGATATCCGTGGACGCGTGATGAAACCTTGAGCTTAGAACACGGAAAATGGAAGGAAGTTATGTGTTTGCAAGCATGACCGGTTGTGGTCACACTTGACAGCAATGAAAACAGAGAGAGAGAGAGAGAGAGAGAGAGAGAGAGAGAGAGAGAGAGAGAGAGAGAGAGAGAGAGAGAGAGAGAGAGAGAGAGAGAGAGAGAGAGAGAGAGAGAGAGAGAGAGAGAGAGAGAGAGAGAGAGAGAGAGAGAGAGAGAGAGAGAGAGAGAGAGAGAGAGTAAACAGAGACAGATGGGTAAAGATAAGCAAAATTCAACTCCCTTCAAACATGCTTCCAGTTACAACGATTAATATCCTGAAACAAAAGCAAATTTCAGAACTTCGTAAATTCGAGACATTGGAGCCTTGGCGGGCTACTCCAAAAGAGCCAACAAACTTGTCAGTACAATAACCAGACTATATACAGTGCAGCGGTTCTTAACCTGGGGAGCGTGAACCAAGACAGAACAAGGAAGAACTGTCAAGTATTTAACTTGAAGCTCAGCCTTCGCTTTAACATGAAGCTCGCTCGCGAGGATGAGCGAAGAAAGTCGGTGCAGAGAAGAAAGTGTGGCTGAAAAAAACTCTGCGGTGATGAGTTGCGTTAGCGGGTTGCTAAGTTTCACTAACTCTAGATTTTTATGCAATATTATTTTTTATTATTGTTAATATCATTACTGATATTATTATGATTATTACGATTATCATCATTATCATCATTATTATGTTTGTTATTTTTGTTACATTATTAGTAATTGTTATTATTGTTATTATTATAGGCTAATTATTATTATCATTATTATCATTATTATATTATCATTATAATTATCATAATATATTATATATATCATAATTATTATTATTATAGCCTACGGCCAGAGCGTTATCTATTTTTTATCAAACTCTCGCTCGATTTCTCGCTCCCAGTGCGGCCGCACCCTATTTTTTATTAATAGTAAAGGTAAAGATGGGGGCATACGCTATGCTGCGCGTGGCCTCGGCGCTCATCTCCGTCGCATTAGCCTTTGGGCCTGTGGTGGGGGAACCCGCTACCCCGGGACACAGGGCTAGTGTGACATCCGGGTTACCACAGTTTCTCCAGGTACCCATTTATCGACCATCTCCGAAAGGAAGGATGAACAGCTGGTTTGGTACCGCCGACTGCCCTGGCCCGGATTCGAACCAGGGCCCGCAGATTCGTAGCTAGGCGCGCTAGCCACTACACCATGGAGGTAGATTATTATTAAAGCTTGCTCTACCGTAGATAACACTAAAGTCCAGGACAACGTTTATTTTTTTATTTGCAGACGTCTGGTGGCGTTAATACTTACATTTCTACATCCATGATTTCAGGAAAGTTAGAAGGGGCTATCTGGAGAGTCTGTGTCATTTTGTGTCTTCATCTGTGTCACATTATGGCTATAAATGAACAAATACCAAAATAAAAACCGGGTGGCGACGTTGGTAACGGGCTTACACTAAGATCGCCAGCTAGTATTTGTGTTCTGAGTGTCCTCCCGCCGTCGTTGTCGCCCGAAAAAAAAACTAGTAATGAAATTTAAAACTGTATATACTTGCAGATACAAAGCATAAAACAACGCTGAAACAGGGTAGATTATACAGTCATGATATAAACTACTGTGTATCATCTTCAGTGGCACATACAAATCAGTAGTGATGCTATAATTCGCAATATATGGCGGCTGACGACATCAGTGCAGGTGGCGACTAAAGTGTTATCTACGGTAATTAATATTATCCCTTCGCTTGAAGCGAAGGCTGCCGCATATATCTTGGTTGAAGAAGTGAAAGGGGGGCATGAAGGCATGGACCAACTTTATTAAGGGGGCGTGTTGGTAAAGGTAAAAATGATAAGTATTATAATAATATATATAATATAATATTATTAATATATATTATTCTGATATATATAATATTATATATATAATATATATATATATATATATATATATATATATATATATTATATATATAATATATATATATATATATATATATATATATATATATATATATATATATATATATATATATAATATATAATATATATATATAATATATATATATATATATATATATATATATATATACATATATATATATAATATATATATATATATATATATATATAATATATATATATATGACGTTTGGAACGTACGCTATCTCAGGTTGTTTCTCTTTGACAGTCAATCAGTTCCAGTTTTCTTGGGATAACCCTATCAGTATTTATGTACAGTACCTCTATCTTTTCTTTGTCTCCTTTATTTAGTTCATGTTCTATTCTAAGTACCAATTTTTTTCTTTACATTTCTCAGTCTTCAAAATAATCTCTTCTCGTTCTCAGTAGAGTCCCTACATAGGGTCATATGCAAGAAATTTTCTCGACGCGTTGCGTCGCGGCGCGGTAAGCAAGAATCAACAGAGGTAACGCAACGGGTGGAGATTTGAGTCAGCTGATTCGCGACAGCATGCACATCCCACCTCCATCCCGCTGTGCACTTATTCCATCCTATTTCTTCCCAGACCATTACAGGCGAGTTTTCAACACAACCGAGAGTAACATGCATACCTTGTGAATGCACACGTGTCATAATTAAGGTAAAATCAGGTCCAGGAGGCCTTATATAGGTGTGTGAACTTGTGAGGAAGCCGGGCGGCGGTGGAGGTGGAGGGCAGCCATTGTGTGGAGCAGCACTGACAGGTGCAGGTGTGACAGCAGCTCAAATGTATTCGCAAGCATTACTCGGGCCCATTTTTTCTACACCAACGCCTCAAACAAGTGGCGAACACTAACTAAGCTATTATTTTAATGGCAGAAATGATAAATTACACTAGTAAAATGTATTAGATATGTATAAAACAGTCAAAATACTGATGCCGCCTTGGACTCGCTTGTGTTGGTACGCCTGCTTTTTCAGCTACCGCTTGTGTTGGTACGACTGTCAAATATCCACCGGTCGGGCATTTCTTGTAGATCCCACCGGTGGAGATACGACTGTGGGGAATCTCCACCTGCCGGGATTTGACGAGCATTCTTGCATATAGCCCATAGAGTATGTATGGCCTGTTCTCCAACCTCTTGTTTTTTTTTATTACCCTTTCACTCAACAATTCTTTCACTTCAGCCCTCGCTTCTTCGACCATATCTCCATTAATCCATACTGTTTTGCAATATTAAATGTCCTTATTGAGTTTTCCAGTTCTTTGTATTTACAACCTCTATTGCTGATGACCAATTTGAATCTAAATACTAGTTGCTGTTTTTTCTTTTTCCTCCCTCCACATTTCCTGGAGACACGCTCAACATCTTTTCCTTACTACTAACCCTTTTGCTTACTCTGTGGAACTATCCTCTCCGTTGGGTCCCTCCGATCACAATCTTCTCCTGTCACATCGATCACAATCCATCTACTGAAACTCATGCCCTTTGTATTTCTGCACGTAGCTAATCTTGCCAAATCTGTACTTCAACTTACCAATAACTCCTTCATTCATAGAAAATGTCAAAATCTTTCTGAATCAAACTCCTCTCGTGACTTCTGGCATCTGGGGGTTGGCGGTAGCAGAGTGGTTAGCGTCTCCGACTGTCGTTCTCGGTGACCCGAGTTCGATCCCCGAAAAAAAACCAAACCTTTCTGCACCGTCGAGTGGCCTAAGAACACCCACATGCCCTGCCCATCAACTCTATCTTCGATTGCGAGTGCATCGGAGAACACAGGGGGGCGGCATGAGCCACTAATCACAGGCGTCACTATAAGAATCCTGCCTGCGCCACCACGGGCGAGGACCAACCATAAGAGCCCTCAAGTAAACCTCCAGAGCCTACCATCCGAGCCCTGGGTCACCACTGCCTACAGGCGCTAGAGGCACAAATGTCAAAAAAAAAAAATAATAATAATAATCAATAACATCAATCATTTTTCTTCTTCATCTTTACCTCCTTTACTTCACCAAGATGGTTCCACAGCTGTTTCGTCTATTTCTAAAGCTGAACTCTTCGCTCAAACTTTTGCTGAAAATTCCACTCTGGTTGATGAAGGGCTTGTTCTTCCTTCTCCTCCACCCTGTGACTATATTATGCCTGTTATTAAGATTCTTCGTAATAATGTTTTCTTTGCCCTTTTTGGCCTAGATCCTCGGAAGGCTTACGGTCCTGACGGAGTCCCTCCTATTGTTCTCAAAAACTGTGCTTCTGTGCTTGCACCCTACCAGGTCAAACTTTTCCGTCTTTGTCTATCTACTTCCACCTTTCCTTCTTGCTGGAAGTTTGCTCACATCTAGCCTGTTCCTAAGAAGGGTGATCGTTCTAATCCTTCAAACTATCGTCCTATAGCTTTGACTTCCTGCCTTTCTAAAGCTTTTTAATCTATAACTTAATAAGAACATTCTGAAGCATCTATCTGATCACAATCTTCTATCAGATCGTCAGTACGGTTTCCGTAAAGGGCGATCTACTGGCGATCTTCTAGCTTTCCTAACTAAATCTTGGTCATCCTCCTTTAGGGGCTTTGGGGAAACTTTTGCTGTTGCCCTTGACATATCAAAAGCTTTTGATAGAGTCTGGCACAAATCTTTAATTTCCAAACTACCCTCATTCGGTTTCTATCCTTCTCCCTGTACCTTCATCTTAAGTTTCCTTTCTAACCGTTCTATTGCAGCTACTGTAGACGGAAATTGTTCTTATCCTAAGTCATAGACCACTGTAAATCTGGACTGCGCACGGAATAGTAGGAAAATTCCTCTTTACAGCTGCCTAGTCGGCGTAGGTCAAAGAGAATGTAGAAAGAAGGTGCTAAGACAGCAATTGGAGAGCAATTGGAGAGAGGACACCTACAGTACAGTACATGCCTAAGTCTATCAATAGTGGTGTTCCTCAGGGTTCAGTCCTATCACCCACTCTCTTTCTATTATTAATTAATGATCTTTTAAGTCTAACTGAAAGCCCTATCCACTCCTAGGCTGATGATTCTTCCCTGCATTGTATGATAAGATGGTCTTGGGTGTAGTGTACAGGCCTCCAAACTTATGTAAAGAGGATTCAGCTCTTATATGGCAGGAAATAAGCAAGGCTTGTAAATATAATCGAATATGCGTGGTAGGAGACTTTAATCTTAGGAGCATTGACTGGGATTTAATTATAGGAGACAATGACGCAGAGGATTTGTTAAAACTAGTTCAAGATAACTTCCTAAAGCAAGCAATCAAGGAGCCTACTAGGGGAGATAATATTCTAGATTTATTACTAACAAACAGGGAAGATTTAGTTACCAAGGTGGAAGTTGGACCTGAGTTAGGAAAAAGCGACCATTGCGAAATCAGATTTTGCTTAAATTGGGAGGTGGGAAGTAGAAGTGTTAATAAGCATAGAGTACTTGACTTCAGAAAGGCTAATTATGTAGGATTAAGAAGACACCTGGAAGGAGTTAACAGGGACAAGAGGGAGTGTGATATGAGATATGTGGTCGGGACGGAGGGAGGTGTCGGTGAGGTCAGTGCGGAAAAGGATTATAATATCTTTTGTCAGCAATTTAATTGCAGGTCAGAAAAAGAATATTCCTTATAGGGCGATAAGATCAGGGAAAAACGAGCCCAAGTGGATGGCTGAGTTTTTAAAACACAACATAGGGGTAAAAAGGGACATGTATAAGAAAGTTAAGGATGGGCGGGTGAATAGAGAGCAGTATAACGTGATGGCTAGAACAGTGAAAAAATTAACAAGAGCAGCAAAGATCAATTATGAGATTAAGGTTGCAGGGAAGGCAAAGACCGATCCTAAGGTCTTATATCAGGTTTATAAAACAAAGACTAGGGGATTAGTGGGGCTATTAAAAAATAAGCAGGGGGAGATTGTAAGCACGGCAGAAGATATGTGTAAAATTTTAAATAATTATTTCTTAAGTGTTTTTACTCAGGAGGATAAACAGAAGGTACCTGATAGTGAACAGATGTTTAGAGGAGAGGAGGATGAGAAACTCAAAGATATTGTGATAACTAGGGAAATGGTAGAAAAAGGTGTAGACAGAATGAAGAATTTTAAGTCACCAGGACCAGATTAAATTTATCCAAGAGTATTAAAAGAATGCAAAGGGGTTGTTAGTGAGTCTTTAGTGCATATTTTTAGGAAATCGATTGATGTAGGGGAAGTGCCGTTAATGTGGAGGAAGGGAAATGTAGCTCCCATATTTAAGAAGGGAGATAGAGGATTAATGTCAAATTATCGACCCGTTAGCCTGACGTCAGTGGTAGGTAAATTATTGGAATCTGTTATTGCAAAAAACATTAGCAAGCATCTTGAAAAGCATAGTTTGGTAAATGATTCACAACATGGATGGGTTCACCAAAGGTAAATTATGTCTCACTAATTTATTTATTGAGTTTTTACAGGAAAGTTTATGAAACAGCAGATAATAATGAGGATTATGATATAGTATACCTGGGGGGGCATTTTGGAACACTACTAAGACCATCTTAGGGGACTAAGACCATCTTAGCGCTAGATGGACATTTTCGGAAGCAAATTTCGCTCCGCCTAAGACAGTGCAGCGAGTGTAAACTAAGGCAGGGTTGGGGTCGTCTTAGCCCGCAATTTTCTTCGTCACCATAACAACAATGGTTATATTATTGGTTATATATTATATATTTTAGACTGTATATAGTATATTAGGCTGTATAATACACTATGCATAAATATATTATATATAATACTATATATATAGGGGTGGGCTGGGTGGAATAGATATGATTTGCGACAGAAACGGTTAGCAGATTAATTCTAAACATATCAAAACTCACCAGAAAAAAAGTTTCGTTATTCACGATAATATCACATACTGGCTATGATGTGTGTGTGGAGGATGAAAAGGGAGAAGGAAGAGGAGGGAGAAGAAATAATAGAAGAAAAAAAGAGAGAGAGAGAGAGAGAGAGAGAGAGAGAGAGAGAGAGAGAGAGAGAGAGAGAGAGAGAGAGAGAGAGAGAGAGAGAGAGAGAGAGAGAGAGAGAGAGAGAGAGAGAGAGCGAGCAGAGGAGAGAGAGAGAGAGAGAGAGAGAGAGAGAGAGAGAGAGAGAGAGAGGAGAGAGAGAGAGAGAGAGAGAGAGAGAGAGAGAGAGAGAGAGAGAGAGAGAGAGAGATCCCTCGGCGTGTTGACAATGCACTGTGACTGTAGCAGAAATACATATCTGGCAACTCAAGGAGAAGGAAGAGGAGGGAGAAGAAATAACAGAAGAAAAAAAGAGAGAGAGAGAGAGAGAGAGAGGAGAGAGAGAGAGAGAGAGAGAGAGAGAGAGAGAGAGAGAGGAGAGAGAGAGAGAGATCTCGCGTGTGACAATGCACTGGACGTAGCAGAAATACATTCGGGCACTCAAGAGAGAGAGAAGAGGAGGGAGAAAGAGAAGAAAGAGGAAGAGAGAGAGAGAGGAGAGAAGAGAGAGAGAGAGAAGAGAGAGAGGAGAGAGAGGAGAGGAGAGGGAGAGAGAGAGAGGAGAGAGAGAGGAGGAGGAGAGAGAGAGAGAGAGAAGAGAAGAGAGAGAGAGAGAGGGGAGAGAGGAGAGAGAGAGAGGAGGAGAGAGAGAGAGAGAGAGAGGAGAGAGAGAGACTCCCTCGGCGTGGTATACGCCGAGGTTTGTTTATACGTATTTCCCGCCAAATACAGACTTGTGTCGCGCACGCTGATTGGTTAAAGTGGAAGTGGTGGCACTAAGAAGGTCTTAGCCTTACACGAGGCTAAGATGAACTCCGAAAATGCTTCTTTAGTAGTCTTCTTGGCCCCGTATAACTAAGTCGGTCTTAGGACGCTAAGAGGGTGTAGTTTAGAGCTTCTTCGAAAATGTCCCCCCTGGACTTTAGTAAGGCATTCGACAAGGTGCCACACGGTAGACTCTTAAATCAAGTATAGATGTCCAGCCTCTGGCCCCTTTGCTTTTGGCTCAGTTCTTGCGGCTGGAACGTGACAGCGAGCCACGTTCCAGCCAATTAACTCATTACGTGAATTACTCATTAAGGGCTTGTTCTATGCAAAAAGTTTGTTATACATGTAATGCCCGTTATTCGGAAGAGATAGGATGGGAATTCCTATCATACAATTCCCGGGTTGTGTCCCGTAAGCAATTCAATCTTTTAGTTTTCTCGTGTAATTTATCTTCCTTCTTTCATTCTCACTTCTATCTTCCTTCCTTCCTTCCTTTCACCCCCCCCCCCCCCCGACATTCCGGGTGCGAGTCAACATTCGTGGGACACTTATTTCGCGATCATCGATAACTAAGAGGTTCAAAACTTTTCATCCTCCCCTCACCCTCCTATCAGATCAAGGAACACTCCTAGATTCTTAATGTCCTTCAAACTAGACACAATAGTGACAGATCACGTTCATAAATGGATGTGTTAGTAAAGTTATTCGCTAAATTGAAAGTCTACCAAATTTCTATACAAACTTCCATACCACGTCCCTCCAAAAGACGCGTTCAAAGGGCCCTTGAACGAAGAAAATAAAATTTTCCTGGGATATTAGATTAAAATATTAATTCTCTATATCAAATAAAACAGGACTGTTTATGGCAGCCCCTTTCATAGGTACACTTGTTTCATTATTTAATTGCCCTTTCCCGGGGTCATAAGCTCTAAAGGAAGGCCAAGTTCAGGGTATCCAACATTCCCTTTTCTTCCCGCCTCGCCTTAGTCATCCCGAGGAGGCAGTCTCTCTCCACTCCCGACAGGTAAGACGTACGGCGTTTCGCTCCTATTCCCTCCCCTTCCCCCCTTTCCTTGTTAAAATATTTTATCTATTTTTTCCCAAATATGGTACCGTTGTTAGTTTCACTAACGTAAAGGAGGCCTGCCCCATCTTATAGGTGTTATAAAAGAGTCTCTCTCCCACTCCCCGACAGGCGGACATCTCATCGAGCCAAAAGCCCGTCCACATGGTTTTTTTAGTGAAGCCAAACAACATTCTTACTCTTATATTCCCCCCTTATATTTTCCATGTAAATTAAAGTATTCAGGGGTTATTGTTACCTAAGTGAAGGTAATTCATTAGTAAGATTCAGTGGGGATTTTATGCTCCACAAAGCTTACCTTCATCAAATGGGGAAAGAGCTTCCTGTATCAGGGTGTAAAGGTTTACTGATATCAGATTAGACTTTCCTTGTTGGATGGAGAGCTTTCTATTTGGATTAGAACTTATTTTTGTCTGTGATCTCAACAGAGACAAATATTTTCAGGATGATAATAGGAGAATGTTTCAAATATATTCTTGTGTTTTATTGCAAAAAAACCCGGGTATTATTCCTTGTTGGCAGTAATTCCCCCACTTCCAAAGAGTCAGCCTTACTGGGTATAATTTTCCACGTATCAATCACGACTACCAAGATAAACCTAATATATAATATTCAACGTGCTCAGGAGTAAACCAGAGAATTACCGCTGAGCTGGTGGCAGCATTTCCCCCTTTAAAACTCATACCCTTTCCCCTTAACCTAAACTCCTACCCCTTCCCCTTAATTCATCCCCATTTCAGTACTCTCCGCACGAGAAGTGTCATCCTATAATCAAATAGTGGTTCATGAGACAAGTTTCATTCTCATTCAGTTGTAATAAATGAAAAATCATAACCAAATTAATTTCATCAAATAACGAAGGCACCAGGTATAATTCTTCATAGGAAAATCCTGGCAACACACTGGTGACTAAAGCGGTGGAATGTTATTTCCACAAATAACGCAACAGAATCACCTTGGGAAAGTAGCTAAATAGTAAAAATTCAGGAAACATGTCAAAATCTCATTTTAGGACCGTCAATTTCCCCATCATTCGTGTCCCGAACTGAAATTAGGATTTCAGAGTTCGGGAGAAAGGCAAATTCTTTTTTTCTCAAGAACAAATAGTGTCCTGGTATGGCCCCATTATCTGTGCATTTTGTGGTTAGGTAGCAATATATTGACGATACATGGATCCCGGCTCTCTTGCTTCCCCCTTTAAAAGAAATTACCGCACAATAGAGGGGAATTGTGGAGGCGTAGTGGCATCTGCTTAAGAGAACCATGCATTTATTCGAAAGAAACCACATCTATTAGTCACGGGAACCCGATGTTCTTTTTCTATTGACGCCGGAACACGGAATCGAGTCCCTACCTTGGCTAAAAGAGGTGTTTTCTCCAGCTCATCATAGTTTGTGAAGATCCTATCCCCGAGATAAAACGGAGGGGGAGGGGGGAAACCCAGGCAGAAAGAATAAGCGGTTAAAAGATTTATAGAAGAAATAAGACTGCGAAATGAAGGGATTATGGTCACGGAAAGAAAACGGACCCTTTCCATGCCTCTCAATTTCCACGGATAGCGTGAAAGAGGAAATCAACGAAACCCTTTCCATCCCTCAATTATCCACGGATAGCGTGAAAGAGGAAAATCAAACGGACCCTTTCCATGCCCTCAATTACCCCAGGGATGCGTGAAGAGGGCTCATCAAACTCGAGAATTCCAGTATTGGATTACATCAACTACAAGGCCTTGACGCAACGGCCCCTCCAAATTTTTCTTTGAATTAATAGAACAATGTACTCAAGCGACGAAACACGCATCCAATTGCAAAAGGGAGAGTGTGCTCAGAACTCTCAATCTTATCCAGCTATCAAACGAACCATAAAGTAGAGCTTGGCGCCCTTAAAAATCTTTCGAGACCGAGTTCACCACCGAAGTGAGTGTTGATAGAGCCTGGCAGGAATTGGAGACAATGATTACATTTGGGAATTTTCCTAAAACTTTCACACATCGTTTTATTGCCAAATGCGGTGATTGCAAACAAAACTCCCAAATGAAAATTCCCGACCGTGATAAGACAATAAAGAAAAACTGTGTACGGCCACCAGTCGCGTCGCGAGGAAATAGAAGGATTCCTGATAAGGATACCCCCTTTAAAAAATTCATAGACCGTCCGAGCACAACCCCAACTGCTCGAAGGAGAAACCTCCAAAGGTTAATATGATCCCAGCAAAACCAACAAGGAAAAGTCTAGACGAAAAAGAAAAAAATTTAGTTCAATACTTTCCCAAACCCCGGGACCACCAAGACAAGTGGAGGCTAACACAACAAATCCAAGAACAAAAGGGCCATTTTGGGCCCCAAAGTGAACTAGAAATCATCCTCCCACGCGAGTCCTTCACGGAGGGAAAACATTCACTCAAAAGTTTGCGTTTATTGTAAAACACAACGCAAAACCTTTCCGGAGTGCTGGAGGAAACCTCGCTAGTCATTGTTTCGCTGTCGCAAACCCGGTTGCCGGAGGGGATCGAATTGTCCTGGACGGCCCAGGAAAATTCCTCAACATCCAATCAAACTCAAACCCTAGCTTATCATACTAGACGGTGACGTATTTCCCCACTATCCGTGAATATAACGGAAAGGTAACAGAACGATAGTAAACACGGGGAGTGGTTATACTTTATCAAAGAGTGTACACAAAACGACGAGGGGAAAAAAATAAACGACGAATCCTCCTCAACTGGTAGGAATCACAGACACCCCGTTAAAAATTCTCGGTATGATATGGGCAGAAATTGAAATCGGTTGACGGACAAAAGTTTAAAAGTGGTTTCCCGTTATCCCAGACTCTTATCTCAACGGCGATGTACTCCTTGGGTGTGACATCCTCACAAAGCCACGCTCACCTGGGATGGAAAAATTAGAGCAATGCGCTGGGGTGACACCCCCCAAATACCGTGAATCACATCCGTCGAAAAAGAAACAAAATCAAAAGAATACAACTAAACCCGGTGGAAGTCGTAAAACAGCCACGAAACCCTTCACAGATAAATCTTCTCACTCCTGTGAAAATAAACCCTTACCACTCCAGTTTTCAAGCAGGTTAACGAAAATGATTACCGGGCTCTAACCTCCTTGTCTACCCGCGGAAAAGGTTAGCAAAAATAGTTCCCCTTTAAACTTAGTACAAGTGTCTGCAGAAAGTTCAATTTACATTCCCTTCACGAAAAAATACCAAGAAGGAAAAGTTTTTGTGCAAAGGTACTATACTCGGGTCATACGACAAAGGGGAAATTTCCTCACGCGAACACAATCAATTCCTTCATGAAGTCCACAATGACTTAATCCCGGGTAAATGATAACGCACAGCCGAAAGGAACTCGAACCCAAGGTTAAAAGAATTAATCAAGGGACAAAAATGGAAACACCTGACTGTTTCAGAACAAAAAGAATTACAACAAGAAATTCTAGAAAATGTTTCCGCTTTTCATCCTAGACCAAAACGAATTAGGTCTCATAAATGGTCCTCCGGTTCATATAAAGGTGGTTTACCCTCAGCCCAGTCGAGGACCTTCGTACCGTTTATCCCGAGAAAGCCAAGGAAAAAATTTCACATATCTTCAAGATATGGAAAAAAGAAACATCATAGAAAGATCCACGGCTGCGTGGTTATCACCCGATCGTCTTGGTAAATAAACCGGATGGTAGTAAGAGATGTGTTTAGACTATCGACACATAAAAAAACATCTCGCCACAGACATCATCCTCTCCACTTTGGGAAGAATTGGTAGAACAAGCCGCTGGTCAAAAGTATTATGTCACCCTAGACATGCGCGAAGCATATTTCCAGATATTACTCGATGACGAAAGCCGCGATCTAACCCCCTTTCCCAGCGACGGTGTCACCTTATATCGTTTTCGACGCCTACCATTCGGCTAAACTGCTCACCCCTATATTTTCCAGGGGGAGGGTTTTCAGTATTAACTCCCCTCCTTCAGAAGGATGGTAAAAAACTACCTGAACGACTTAATTCTATGGGCTCCTACGTTTCCTCTTCTTTTGGAACGTCTTAATCAACTCTTTCGAAGTCCTTACTAAAAATGGGTGAAACTTAACCTCAGTAAGTGTACTTTTGGACTTAAAGAAGTCACTTTTTCTGGGTCATGGGATCTCACCGAAGGAAGTAAGCCGGACCTAAAAAACGTGGAAGCCGTTTCAAAATGAAGCTCCCAAAAGGGTCAAAGAAATCCGACGTTTCTTAGGGATTGTGTGGTTTTCTATAGGAAGCATGTTCCTTCGTTCGCGAAAGTTGCAGCTCCACTTACAAATTTAACAAGAGCCCACGAAACTTTCACCTGGAGGGATGATTTGTCAACATGCGTTCGAACATCTCAAATCGTGCCTAAAAATGCGCCTGTCCTGGTAAGGGCACAAATTCATGAACCTTTCATTCTTACAACAGACCGAGTAACACTCACGTCGGAGGGGTTCTAAGTCAAGTTCAGCCCAAACTTTCCCAATTGCCCCAATGGTTTTTTCTCCAAGAAACTAAATTCTTGCAAACACGTTACTCCCGCCACCGACAAAGAAGCGTTGGCCATAGTTCTCACCTGTAGAAATTTTTCCCTCATTATCTATGGGGCTCTAAATTCTCAATTGTCACGGACACCAACCCCTCACCAGTATTTTTAAAAAGAAAAACTAAAACTCCCCGGATACCAGGTGGATCCTAGAAATGCGCGAATATAATTATGCGATTAATACCTGAAAAGGGAAAGATAAATTCGTCCCCGGACCATCTGTCGCGTCCAGTTGGGATGATAAACCCCCCGACCCGAGACTACTTGGTTGGGACTAAACCAACCACAATTCATTCTACGTCAAAGGGAAGAACCGTGTGGAAAGAGTTGGTGGAATATCTGGAGGGAGGTAAAGTTCCTACCAAACGCATACCGAAAGCCACTTTGGATCAGTTTTTCGGTAATAAATGACATACTATATTATGTTCGAGAAAAAACCGATGGGGGTCTACAGTATGTCCTCATAATTCCTCGTAGTATGACCGGCCTCGCTCTCCATCATGCGCATGAATTATCAGGTCACTTAGGACAAAAGAAAACCATCAAGAAAGGGCCCAGGAGCTATACTATTGGGCAAATCTGAAAGTAATGTGTGTGAGTATGTCAAAATTGTGTAACTTGCCAGAGATTCAAAGGAAGTAGAGGGTACAACAACCCTGGGAAAGGGAAATTTCCTCCAGTAGATTAAACCCTTAGAGAGGAAGGGATAGACCTCACTGATATGGTAGCCGGAGAACAAGGTTTTCCGTTTTTGTTATGACGGTAGTCGATCATTACAGTAGGTTTTGTTAGGTTCTTCCCCCTTAAATCAAAACACACTACACACATCATAAAAACCATGTGGCAGTACCTGGCGGACTATGGGACACCCCGCAACATCGTCCTGGACAACGGAGGAGAGTTCCACCAGCCGGAGTTCCAGCAGTTCTGCACACGACACCAAATCACTCCTCTGCTATACGACCCCCTACCACCCTCAAGGAAACTCGGTGACCGAGAGGATGCACAGGACCCTGAAGTCAGTCCTTTCCACCCTGTGCCAAGGACACCCTCTTCGTTGGGCCCCCATTTTTGCAGCCGTGCCAAATCAAATATGAATCAAGCGATACACACCTCCACTGGACAAAAACCCTACTTCGCTTTTCTTCTCTCGCCATGCCCCAGGCTCGTTTGGAGCAGCTTTACCCGACGTCGAGGAGAACAAAACGACATGGCGTGGCAAAAACCCCTAACCGCGAGACGCATCAGAAATTTCGCCGTTTGGTACAGGGACGTTCGCAACCAAAAGCGGAAAAAAACAAGTGGTGGAGGTAGGAGCACTGGTATGGGGCAGAAAAGAGACCACAATACCAGGCACATGCCGTAAACTAAATGTGAAATGGATGGGGGCTATAGAGTAGTGGAGGTACGTTTGGGTGGTACGTGTATGTGTTAGAGAATGTTTTCACGAAAAACAAGTGCAAAGAGCCGCCGAACAAGTGAAGCCCTATCATGGCAGTGAAGAGTGGCTAGTAGAACCGGTGGAGAGGGTCCCCACAACCCGACCCGGTGGACGAACAACTAGCCCCTCGTGTCAGGAGACCTCCTGAAGGCTCATTGAGGAAGAGTGAATGTTTTTTAGGGTTTAAAATGTGTTAGAAATGAATACTGAGTCCCCAGGTGAGTGGGTGTCAGACTAATGAAACAATTTGGTCTAGGAGATTTCTCATTTCTAGAATTCGGAGTGTCTAATTTTCACGGGGTCGCCTGGTTCAGTGGGGGAGTATTTTAATTCGAGATAGTAGTACTGCTACTCACTTCACAGTCGACCAGCTTGAGGTGTGGCGGGCATTTCAGGACTCGTAAGGCTCTCGTTATATACCTGAGGGTAGCCGGGGTGCGCCCCTGGGACAACCCCTTTCGACGAAATGCGGGGACTGAGTCAGGATTTGACAACCCGTCACTACCCAGGTCGAGGTCGATTGGGACTTCCTTTCATTGAATATTCGTGTAATCTAAACACAAGCAGACACCCTTTTTCAAGAATAGAAAATCTCCATTAAAATTTACTCTAATTCGTCCCATACACACAAACCTCCTCTTGACACAGCTTTAGAAAGGAAACAAAGATCCGTGAGTAGTTAATTTGATATTGAAGAATTTAATTTTCCCGGAGAATAGACGTGTGTAATGCCCGTTATTCGGAAGAGATAGGATGGGAATTCCTATCATACATTCCCGGGTTATGTCCCGTAAGCAATTCAATCTTTTAGTTTTTCTCGTGTAATTTATCTTCCTTCTTTTATTCTCACTTCTATCTTCCTTCCCTTTCCCTTTCCTTTCACCCCCCCCCCCCGACATTCCGGGTGCGAGTCAACATTCGTGGGACACTTATTTCGCGATCATCGATAACTAGAGGTTCAAAACTTTTCATCCTCCCCTCACCCCCCTATCATCAAAGGGAAAACTCCTAGATTCTTAATGTCCTTCAAAATAGACACAATAGTGACAGATCACGTTCATAAATGGATGTGTTAGTAAAGTTTTTTCGCTAATTGAAAGTCTACCAAATTTCTATACAAACTTCCATACCACGTCCCTCAAAAGACGCGTTTTGAAGGCTTGAACGAAAAAAAATAAAACTTTCCTCGGATATTAGATTAACATATTAATTCTTCTATATCAAAGTAACAGAAAGTATTATAGGCAGCCCTTTTTATAGGTACCTTGTTTTCATTATTTAATTAGTCATTCCGGTCTATAAGCTCTTCAGGAGAGGCCAAGTTCAGGTTTTCCAAACATTCCCTTTTCTTCCCGCCTCGCCTTAGTCATCCTCGAGGAGGCAGTCTCTCTCCCACTCCCCGACAGGTAAGACGTATGGCGTTTCGCTCCTATTCTCCCCCCCCCCCCCCTTTTCCCTTTTTATAATATTTTTATCTATATTTCCAAATATGGGTACCGTTGTTTGTTTTCACTAACGTAAAGGAGCCTACCCCATCCTTATAGGTGTTATTAAAAGTCTCTCTCCCACTCCCCGACAGGCGGGCATCTCAGTCGAGCCAAAAAGCCCGTCACATGGTTTTTTTAGTGAAACACAAACAACATTCTTACTCTTATAAATTCCCCC
Source organism: Chionoecetes opilio (assembly GCA_016584305.1). Lineage (NCBI taxonomy): Eukaryota > Metazoa > Arthropoda > Malacostraca > Decapoda > Majidae > Chionoecetes > Chionoecetes opilio. The sequence goes on along the minus strand of JACEEZ010023645.1, from coordinate 146,082 downwards.
CTTATATTTTCCATGTATAATTAAAAGTATTCAGCGGTATGTTTTCCTAAGTGAAGGATAATTCATTAGTAAGATTCAGTGAGGGAGGTTTTTGCTCACAAGAGCTTACCTTCATCAAATGGGAAGAGCTTCCTGTATCAGGGTGTAAAGGTTTACTGATATCAGATTAGAGCTTTCCTGTGTTGGGATGAGAGCTTTCTTTATGTTTGGATTAGAACTTATATGTTTTGTCTGTGATCTCAAACAAGAGACATAATACTTCCGGTGAAAAAAATAGGATAATGTTTCAAATATAGTTCTTGTGTTTATTGCAAAAAAACCCAGGTGATTATTCTGTGTTAGGACAGTAATTCCCCACACTTCCAAAAGAGTCAGCCTTACTCGATATAATTCCACGTATCAATCACGACTACCAAGATAAATCTAATATATAAATATTCAACGTGCTCAGGGAGTAAACCAGAGAACTACTCGCTTGAGCTGGTGGCAGCACTTCCCCTTAACTCATACCCTTTCCCCTTAACCTAAACTCCTACCCCTTCCCCTTAAATTCATCCCCATTTCAGTACTCTCCGCAGCGAGAAGTGTTCATACTATAATCAAATAGTGAAGTCATGAGACAAGTTTCAATTCTCAATTCAGTTGTAATCAATGAAAAATCATAACCAAATTAATTTCATTCAAATAACGAAGGCACCAGGTATAAACTTCTTCATAGGAAAATCCTGGCAACACATACAGACCCCCATTGATTTTGACAGCACTACTTGGATGTCGAATGTCAGCTCAATCCGACAATAATTAGGAGTAGTTTACGCTAATTACTCATTAAGGGCTTGTTTTACGCAAAAAAAATTCAGACGACCCCCATTGATTTTGACAGCACTACTTGCATGTCAAATTTCAGGTCAATCCGACAATAATTAGGTGTAGTTATACATATTTTGGCGGAAACTTGGTTCCACGGGTCTTATGTTAAGCGACAGCGAGCGAAGCTCGCTGTCAATAAGGTTAAAGCTCATGGAATAGATGGGAAGTTTCTTCGTTGGATTAGATCTTGGCTAAGTAATAGGCAACAGAGGGTTACAATTAATGGTTCTAAATCTGAATGAGGGCAAGTAACGAGTGGGGTTCCACAAGGGTCTGTTTTGGGGACATTACTATTTTTTATTTACATCAACGACTTGGATAGTGGGATTAGTAGTGATATCAGCAAGTTTGCGGATGATACTATATATATAAGGTAGGTAGGATTATTAGATCACAGTCTGATGTAAATATTTTGCAGGGAGACTTAGATAAATTAAATGAGTGGGCAGATAGATGGCAGATGGAATTTAATATTGATAAGTAATGAAAGTTGGTAGGAAAAATCCTGGTAATAGGTACACCATACGCAATGTATCGCTGAAAAGATCAGAGGGTGAGAAGGATCTGGGAGAGCGGGTAAGCTCAGACCTCCGTCCTAGGAATCAATGTATTGAGGCTAGAAATCGAGCCAAAAGGGTGTTAAGATTTATTTCCAGGTGTGTTAAAAGTAGAAGTGGTGAGGTTATTCTAAAGCTTTATTTGGCTCTATTCATACCTCACCTAGACTATGCGGTTCAGTTTTGGTCTCCGTATTACAGGATGGATATTGCCTTGTTAGAATCAGTGCAGGAAAGGATGACCAAAATTATTCATGGGATGCGTAACTTTAGTTATGAAAAGAGATTGAAACTATTAAATTTACACTCACTCGAGAAGAGTAGAGTAATGGGCGATTTGATAGAATTTTTAAGTGGATAAAGGGATACAATATAGGCGATGTAGGAAAAGTTCTTACGGCTAGTAAGCAAGGTAGAACAAGAAGTAACGGATTCAAGCTGGAAAAGCGTAGATTTAAAAAGGAAATAGGGAGAAACTGGTTCACAAATAGGGTGGTGAATGATTGGAATGGACTCAGTCGTCAAGTGGTCAATGCGGAGTCTATAGGGTTCTTTAAAAGGAGTCTGGATAAATTCATGGATGGGGAAGAGCGGTGGATATAGGTAGAGTTAAGTAACAGGTACCTTGGTATCAATCAATCATTGGGGGCATACGCCGGGGGGCGCGTCGCCTCGCCCACCCTACGACGCCACTCCCGGGGGTCACCACGCGCGAGTTCCCATGCAGGCTCCTTTCCCATACCAAGCAGCTCTCACAAGAAACATCAACTTTTCCCCAGCCACGAGCCTTGTGGGCGCCCCCTTGGCCTCCTCCACGCCGGATTGTCTCCTACAGATACAACCCGATGGGAAGGATCGGTTTCAGGGTAGCGTGCCACATGCCCATATAGCCGAAGTTGGCGCTGACGGACTATGCAGGTAATAGGCCTCGATTCAGCCTCACGGTGCAATCGCTGATTTGACACGTAATCATCCCAGCGATACCCCATGATTCTGCTAAGACACTTATTACCAAAGGCATTGATTCGTCTCTTCAAGTCACTATTTAGTGTCCATGTCTCACAACCATAGAGTAAGACAGGGATCACAAGCGACTTGAAGATCCGGATCTTTGTCCTCCTGCACAGGTACCGACAACGCCAAATACTCCCGCTGAGCGAGTCCATAACACCGTGGGCTATGCCAATCCGCCGTAAGACTTCTTGGCGTGACCCGCCGTCATTATGGACTGCGCTACCAAGGTATGTAAAACTTTCCAAGATCTCAATGTCCTCGCCACACGCATGAACAGACTGTACTGCTTCATCTAGTAAGTCTCCAAATACCTGGACCTTGGTCTTGAGCCAGGAGACCTCAAGTCCCAAAGGCTTTGCCTCCTCGTGCAGCGCCTCGAGAGCCATCACCAGGACCTCCAGCGACTCACCAAAGATTACTGCATCATCGGCAAAAACAAGATCAGTGATCTTGGTGTTGCCGACGGATGCTCCACAATCACTTTGATCTACAACCTTGTCCAATACCCAGTCCATACAAGCGTTGAAAAGTGATGGGGCAAGGACGCACCCTTGCCTCACTCCTGTATTCACAGGAAAGAAGCTGGATACACCTGCCCCACACTTCACAGCACTCTCAGTCCCAGAATACAGACCAGTTATCAAACCAATAGTCCTTGCAGGAATCCCTCGAAGTCGCAGAAGATCCCAGAGTGACTCACGATGCACTGAGTCAAACGCCTTCTTGAGATCAACATAAGCTGCAAGCATCCCCTGTCGAAACTCACGTCGGCGTTCCACCAGGACACGAAGCGCTAGGATATGGTCCGTTGTTGACTTACCAGGCGTGAACCCAGACTGCTGAGGTCTCTGATGCTTCACCAGATGACTGCGAATTCGTGTCAGCAATAGATGGGCAAGCACCTTGCCTGGTACGCTGAGCAGTGTAATACCGCGGTAATTGTTGCAGTCCTGACGGTCCCCTTTCCCTTTCCAGATAGGGACGACCAGCCCCCTTTTCCAGTCAGGAGGAATGGTACCTGATTGCCACACGGCAGTCAGGACAGCATGCAACCCGCGGATCATGGCCTCACCCCCAGCTTTGAGGAGCTCCGCACTGATATTACAAACACCAGCTGCCTTTCCACCCTTCAACTTTGCTACAGCCTCTCTGACTTCGCTCAGAGAGGGTGCGGTTTCGTCAATGGGAGGATCGGCATCCAATGCCTGTAACTAAGTAATTCGCCCTTGGTAGCGCAGTCCATAATGACGGCGGGTCACGTCAAGAAGCCTTACGGCGGATTGGCATAGCCCACGGTGTTATGGACTCGCTCAGCGGGAGTATTTGGCGTTGTCGGTACCTGTGCAGGGGCGGCATTTTGGAACACTACTAAGACCATCTTAGGGGACTAAGACCATCTTAGCGCTAGGTGGACATTTTCGGAAGCAAAGTTCGCTCCGCCTAAGACAGTGCAGCGAGTGTAAACTAAGGCAGGGTTGGGGTCGTCTTAGCCCGCAATTTTCTCCGTCACCATAACAACAATGGTTATATTATTGGTTATATATTATATATTTTAGACTGTATATAGTATATTAGGCTGTATAATACACTATATATATATATATATATATATATATATATATATATATATATATATATATATATATATATATATATATATATATATATATATATATATATATATATATATATATATATATAGGTGTGGGCTATATATATACTATATATATAGGGGTGGGCTGGGCGGAATAGATATGATTTGCGACAGAAACGGTTAGCAGATTAATTCTAAACATATCAAAACACACCAGAAAAAAAGTGTCGTTATTCACGATAATATCACATACTGGCTATGATATGTGTGTGGAGGATGAAAAGGGGGAAGGAAGAGGAGGGAGAAGAAATAATAGAAGAAAAAAAGGAGAGAGAGAGAGAGAGAGAGAGAGAGAGAGAGAGAGAGAGAGAGAGAGAGAGAGAGAGAGAGAGAGAGAGAGAGAGAGAGAGAGAGAGAGAGAGAGAGAGGAGAGAGAGAGAGAGAGAGAGAGAGAGACTCGGCGTGGTATACGTATTTCCCGCCAAATACAGACTTGTGTCGCGCGCGCTGATTGGTTAGGTGGCACTAAGAAGGGTTGGCCTTCTGTCCCCTTACACGAGGCTAAGATGACGCCCGAAAATGCTTTCTTAGTAATCTTCTTGGCCCGGTATAACTAAGTCGGTCTTAGGAAGCTAAGAGGGTGTAGTTTAGAGCCCCTTCGAAAATGTTCACCCAGGAGGACAAAGATCCGGATCTTCAAGTCGCTTGTGATCCCTGTCCTACTCTATGGTTGTGAGACATGGACTCTAAATAGTGACTTGAAGAGACGAATCAATGCCTTTGGTAATAAGTGTCTTCGCAGAATCATGGGGTATCGCTGGGATGATTACGTATCAAATCAGCGATTGCACCGTGAGACTGAATCGAGGCCTATTACCTGCATAGTCCGTCAGCGCCAACTTCGGCTATATGGGCATGTGGCACGCTACCCTAAAACCGATCCTTCCCATCGGGTTGTATCTGTAAGAGACAATCCGGCGTGGAGGAGGCCAAGGGTCGCCCACAAGGCTCGTGGCTGGGGCAAGTTGATGTTTCTTGTCGAGAGCTGCTTGGTATGGGAAAGGAGCCTGCATGGGAACTCGCGCGTGGTGACCCACGGGAGTGGCGTCCTAGGGTGGGCGAGGCGACGGGCCCCCCGGCGTATGCCCCCAATGATTGATTGATTGATAAGTAACAGGAACTACCTCGTGTAGGTCTCACGTCCTCTTGTAGCTTCCTAATTTTCTTCTGTTTTTATGTTCATTTTTCAACGTCATTTATTAGACGTCCAACTCAACAGGAACTAAGTGATTCACGAAGAGATGCCACTGAGCGCCTAACTTCTTATCTTTCTATAATTTATGATTGGGGCAAAGCAAACCTTGTTTTGTTCAATGCCTCAAAAACCCAAATTTTTTCACCTATCTACTAGACAAAACCTACCAGATACTGGTAGTATCCCCTCTTATATTACTGGATAACTATCCCCTCTTCCTCAATGACGCTCAACTGTCTCCTTCTACAATGAACATTCTTGGACTATCCTTTACTAAAAATCTGAACTGGAAATTTCACATCTCAGTTCTTGCTAAAACAGCTTCTATAAGAAGTTAGGTGTCCTGTGGCGTCTGCGTCCATTTTTTCTCCCTCTCAGCTGCTTGCTCTGTACAGGGGCCTTATCCGCCCATATATGGAGTATGTCTCACATGTTTGGGGAGGATCCACTCATACAGCTCTCCTAAACAGGGTTGAATCAAAAGCTTTTCACCTCATCAACTCCTCTCATCTGACTGACTGTCTTCAATCTTTAAATCACCGCCGCAATGTTGCTTCTCTTGCTATCTTCTACCGTTATTTTCATGCTCACTGCTCTTCTGAACTTGTTAACTGCATGCCTCACCCCCTCTCCTGCGGGCTCGCTGCACAAGGCTTTCTACTCATTCTCATCCCTATTCTGTTCATCTTCCTAATGAAAGAGTTAATCAGTATCTTTACTCTTTCATCCCTTTCACTGGTAAACTCTGGAACTCTTTTCCTGTTTCTATTTTCCACCTTCCTACAACTTAAATCTTTTCAAGAGAGGAGTGACAAGACACCTCCCGAACTAAATTGGCACACACCCCTTTTTTTATTCTCTTACCGTCTTCTTCATGGGGAATGGCAACTAAGCGGGCTTTTTGTTACATCTTTTTTTTTGTGTGCTCTTGGCCAGTCCTTTGCGATGTAAAAAAAAAAAAAGATAAGATAGATACAAGATAAGATTTTTTTTTTAAATAGGCATACTTTGCCAACCTTTGTAAGGCATCAATTTAATCTTCGAGGGCCTCTTCTTCCCCATCATTTAGAATTGATCAGTTCCTTGATCTTACTGGCCTCATCTTTTTCCCTTGTGGTTCTTGTTTTTTCTTCATTCCATAGTTTGAAGAGTTCTTCGAAACTGAATTTTAGTCTTCCTATGTGACGACTTCCTTCCGGATCACATGAAGATCTGTCACCCCAACACACTTAATTGTGATGCAAGCCGATCTTCATGTGGGTTTGAGTAGTTTAGTAACCCAGTTAGGTTAGGTTATGTAACCATTGTCCAGGTTAGGTCAGGAGAGTATTGGTCAATATGAAGTATTGTATTAAACAATAGTTTTTACCGAATAAAGGTCATCTCATTATTTTGTTTAAAGCATTGTTCAGCACAACACCATACTTTATGATCATAAAAATTGAGTCAACCTACAAGTGGGTCTTCACAAGGGTAAATTTGGGGTGGCAGATCTTCATGTGGATAAGACGGGTGGCGGATCTTCACGAGATCCTTCCTTCCTTTAATACACCGTGTAAGATTGAGTAAGGTGTGCGAGTGGAGAACATTCTTGTTAATGTCCAGCCAGTCTTAGGCAGTTAAACTAATGAGAGCGACACTGATTTAGTAGTGTTGAGGACCTCCTCATTGGTCATTCAGTCTTTTCATGTAATACTAATACCTAATTGATCTCAGGCATCTGGTGTGAAAGGCACTAGACAGGACTCTTGATGACGATATGTTGGCCAGCAATTCAGCTCCTTAGAGTAAAACACTTAAAACACAGACTTAGTTGATTTGGAACATTGGTATGCACCCATATGTAGTAGTTTGTTCCGCCAAACATGCTTGGTCAGACAACCGAAAGTGGAATCTGCTTTTCCAAGTCTGGTTGCAATGTCTACACCTAGCGTGGTGTTGCAAGTCATGATAGAGCCAAGATATGTGAACTTCTCTACATCATCTAAAGTTGTGTCGTTGATATTGAAGTATGCATGTCAGCTGCTTGCAACATTGTGACAGCCTTCTTTATAAACTGAAGGCAAGACTAAACTTCTTACATGAGTCCGAGAAGCAGTCAAGAAGTGCCGGAAGGTGTAGATGCACAACAAGCAGCAGCAGCAGCATACATATAATAGCTCCCTAACTGTGAATTGTGGGTTCTGGTTTTGGTTTTGGCCTTGAAGCGAGCTAGATTAAAGAAGTTTCCATCATTACGAGAGAGTAAGGAGACTCCAACATGGTTGTCTAGCTTCTCAGCTTTAAAACTCAGTTCTGTACTACAGTATACTAAAGTACTTTTCGAGTGGGGTGGGTATGCATCCCTCCCTATCATCCTGACTGTTTACATACAGCCGCCGCCGGCCACCGCAGGAAACTTTATTTTTTGAGAGGTTTGGGGTCTGTATTTGGGTTTGAGGGCAGAGATGTGGCGTTTGCATCATTCGATGGGGGGTTCAGTGCGTAACCCCTGCAATATTTGGGTGCCCACTGTATAGCACCACCTGGATAAATGTTAAATTATAAGCTTAACATTTCTTTTGTGACCTTCCATTCAAAGAAACAGAAAAGAGAAGATAAGAATCAAATATAAAATCATTTCAGTTTTGTCTTATATTTACACAAAACAGCATGGTGTACGCATTCAAATTTACTATCATAACATTGGTATGGCATGGAAAGAAACACTTACATTAGGTAAAGATAAAGATGGGGGGCCTACGCTATGCTGTGCGTGGCCTCGGTGCACATCTCCGTCGCATTAGCCTTTGAATCTGTAGTGGGTGAGAACCCGTATCCCCGGGACGCAGGGTTAGTGTGACATCCGGGTTACCAGTTACCCTCCCCAGGTACCTATTTATCGACCAACCCCGAAAGGGAGGAAGAACAGTTGGTTTAGCTAGCCACCGACTTGCCTTGACCCGGATTTGAACCATGGCCCACAGATTCGTAGCCAGGCACGCGAGGACTTACATTAGGGTCAATGAAAATACAAAAACTTATTGTAAATAACACATTGTAAATTTATTCACAATTACACAATTTACAGTGACCATTACGCAGCATTTGAATAAATTCATCTGAAATATACTTCTGAAATATATATTTGACGTGCTAGGATAGTAATGTTAACCCAGGATCCGAGTAACCGCTTCCACTTGTTTTAGTGATGTGAGTGTGTTGGGGGCGGCTTGAGGTGGGGGCTCAGGGGCAGCCTGACCTACGGGGGCTGCTGGGGGTGAGTGGGCAACCAACGCTGGGAGACGAGACAAGTTGGCAGCCCACGGGCAGACCCCGGGGTGTGGCTAGGCCCCTGCGCCACCACCTGGGCACCTGGCCCACGAGGGGGCAGTCGCCCAAACTGGCCTGTCATACTTTTGAGGCCGTTGGCCAGCATTTAGGTGAGGACAGGACGACTGACCCCACACCCATACCACTCCTGCAGCTGATCTTGATGCTTCACTGTTAGGGTATGCCTACACTTTAGCCATAATACAAAGCAATACACAGAGCTGGTATACATTAACTGAACACATTCAATTACATAAAATCAGGTATTCTAATTTTCTGTAACACTTTTTTTAATAGGTTATAACTACATGGGGAGGATTGTGACGATAGAAGGGATCAGACCGAAAGATAAATTCCAGTTGAGAATTTTCCTTCCATCTGAGTTGGCTACCAGTTTGGGCTTGGTCTCTACTGAAACAGTAACAGGAAGTATGACCATGAGAAGATCTTGAATACGACCTGCCACCAAGGAAGAAGAGGTTGTGGGGTTTCAAGCTTCAGGTTTGAGATTAAGGAGGAATGGAAAGCAGAGGAAAATTTAGAGCAAGAGAAAGATAGGAGTGAAATGTGGGGAATGCTCCCTGGAGACTATTGGGTCTGAAGCACAGCTAAACCAATCTGATGTTCTAGGCGCACTACACAAGCCTCTAACATAAAACACAAGCTGGTGTTATGCCCTGGGGCAGACTAAACGAGGGATTTGTACAGGCAAAGTAGAGGGACCACAGCGGTAGCCACCTAACTAAGGAGCTTGGACAATAGTGCTGGTTTGGTTGTGAAGAAACAGACTGATATCTTGGAAACCAGTCTGCTAACATAACCACAGTCCAGTCCTACCGCAGCTATCATGATGTTAGATGGCAATTAGTCAGGGCGGTGCCGTGGGGTCCAGGGAGCGAGAACCCCCGGCACCTTCCCCCTCGCCACCAACTAGACTGACCATAGTGACTCACGGCACCAACCCTGCGACAACACCACTTCCCGGTGCCGTCCATTTCCTCCAGCCATGCTCACACGGTTTGGTGTTAATTCACCACTACACCTATGCTCTCAGCCTAGGTACAATATTGGCACTTTTCAAATAAACTCTTCTTCAGTAAAAGTTGTTCATACATTCTCATATCTAAAAAAAATATATATAAATAAACCACCATTCAGGGATGTACATTATCCCATATTCTGTCAAAAACCAACATTCAGCACAGCAAAGGCAGCAATCTTGACTGCTGTCCAACAATGCACTGCTGGCCAATACAGCGTGCAAATTGTGAATGATAGCATGAGCTCTGCCACAGCACAGGGACCCATTGACGTCAAGACTGAATGGAGCCAGGGCTGTGGGAACTCAGGCTATGAATCACAAGAGGAGGGCGTGTTAGTCAACATCCTCCAGGTTGCCAGCACCTCTCACTTTCTAGCCAGCCAACGTAACAATCAAATCATGATATTCAACATCATTATATTCCTTTTCTGAAAATATGATGTCCTTGAAAAGAATGAATCAAAACTTAATACAAACTACTATTAAAAAGGGAACGGTCTGAAGTGAGAGGTGCCAGCTGTTAAAACACAAGTTAAAAACTACTCAGTAGTGAAATTGGTAAAGCTTGGGAAAACTTATTTGGTTGCAGCACTGATCAATAACTCAGCTATTGTAGCACAATTTGGTGGGCCTTAAAAAACATTCATGACTACACAAATCATTGTCACCAGTCTACTTAGTTGCACTTATTAATAAATTAAAAAAGTACAAAATAAATTCCACTGAATGAGATTTCAAGAAAGCAGGATTCACAAAAGCAGATTTCTGGTGTTGACAAGTAAAATAAATAGGTAATAAACTCATCAACTTACGATGCCTACAACAAAATGACCGGGCAAAGGGTTGAGCTCATTCTGTGCCCTCAGACATAAATATAGGCTCACATACCACCAACATAATATATATATATTATATATATTATCATTATTATTATTATTATTATTATTATTATTAATATTATTATATATTATATATTTATAAAATTAGCAAAAAAATATGGACACCAAAAGCATGAGAGAATATTTTTTTTCTGAAACAATACTTCTAAATTAAGATGTTTTCAATTTTGCACACAATCAACTGACAATATCCCTAACTTTGAAGGATTGGATAGTTACTAAGTTAGGTCAGGAATTTGGGTACATAAGGTAATCAAGTGGGCTGGTGAAGGGGAAGCCCACTGGGAAAGCTTTTGGTTATTGGAGCTGGATCAAGAGGGCTAAAGGGGCGGCTGGTGGAGAGGGGATCTCTGGAGGGGAGGGTCACAAGGATACACACATTCTAAGTAGTCTACAGTTTGAACAATTTTGTTTATATTCTCATTCATGGTATCCCAATAATACTTAAAAAGATGTTAACAATAAACTCAATTATTAAAATTTTCATCTTCAATGTAACAACTAAATGAGAGAAGATGCAAGTGGCTGCAGCATCAAGAGCTTCACCATGGAGCACTGTGAAGCAGTCAGTACTCCTTGGTGTAGGAAGAAGTAAGCATTTTGAGCTTTTAGAAGTTTAGTATCACAATAGAATTCATATAATATTAACAGCAACAAGAGTAGTTTTAGTAGAAGAGCTGTGAAAATAATAAAATTATAACTCTCGATAAAGGGAATACCACATATCTGTGCGTACAATTATACTGTGGCGCAATATCATAAAAAATAATTTAATTTGTTTTAAAATAATAGGGTTATCAGGAGGGCTAAGGGAAGTATTGGGATTTGGGATAAGTTGATGTTGTGCCACGGGTGAGGAGGCGGCCAGGCTGTAGTGGCCAGGCGGAGGACCCGACGGAACGAGAACCTTCTCTGAGGAGACTAGACGGGGAAGGTTACTCCATTCCCACAGAGCCTCCGCCCCACTCAGCCCAGCCTGCCCCACTCAGTTGCTCACAGGGAGCGATACTGTTGCTGCACACAGTACCCACACCTACTGGCCATCACAAAAGTTCATATTGTCTGAGGTGCATCCTTTGTATTATGTCCCTGCAGTCATTGAACACTCGACGGATGTTTTCAGTGTCCACGGCACAGGTGAAGTGAGGATAGCAGTAATGCTTTCCGTCACCGCTTGCTGTACTTATCCTCTGCAAAAGATTTGCTTTTATTACTTTTATGTTCATGGTAAAATATTTTCTTACAATCTTATTAATGCTTTTTCATACAATGCTATTATCAAGAGTATGCATTACCACCTATCATAAGTCTGTCAACTCCACTGCCCATGCCAAACACAGGAAAATTTAAAATATGGATGAAAGAGGCAGAAACCAAAAGTGATGGTGATGTCATAAGGATAAGGGAGGAGGGTAATAAGTAGGTAGCATGATAAAACAAATAAGGAGTAATACAAGAGATGAAATGGAAAGGTGATGTGAGATCGGTAGCAACAGCATTTGAAAAGGTGGCATGGATGATATTAATTGCGAAGCAAGGAAGGATAGATGTTTTTGCCGATGATGCAGTAATCTTTGCTGAGTCGCTGGAGGTCCTGGTGATGGCTCTCGAGGCGCTGCACGAGGAGGCAAAGCCTTTGGGACTTAGGTCTCCTGGCTCAAGACCAAGGTCCAGGTGTTTGGAGGCTTACTAGATGAAACAGTACAGTCTGTTCATGCGTGCAGTGAGGACATTGAGATCTTGGAAAGTTTTACATACCGTAAATGGCGGCGTATAAGTCGACCAGGCGTACAAGTCAACCTCATGATTATTAGCTCAAGATTACGGGTTAGACCTATACTTGCCGTATAAGTCGGCCCAAAAAATACGGTAGGCTACTGGTAGGCCAAAGCTTACTAAGTCTTTACCCCCGTAGTGTATGGTCACGATATATTTGTAGATCAGAATTACCGGTTGTATTGTTAGTGTGAGGTACGATGAGTTGGGCGGACAGTGCTGGCGCTCGGCAAGCAGCCAGGCAGTTGTTGTTGTTGTAGTTGTCTGACTGGCCGCTTCAGTTCAGTGGCATTCCGGTCAGTTGTTTACAATCTGTGTATCAGCTGTTGTGAACAGCCTATGGTTTTGTGTTGATATAAACTGAATTTATATAATTATTTTATTATTTATATATTAATCTGTGTGTTAAATATGTTAAGTTCACCGAACACAAGTTTTAGTTGGAAATATTTGTGGTAACCTGCTGGAGTTACGGTAAGTGGTGTACAGCGATTGTTAGTAGTGCTGATCCACTTGTTTGCCACTTGGTGGTAAAGGTTCGTATTTTATTCTTGCCGTATAAGTCGACCCTAGTTTAGGAATTTTTTCAGGCTCAAAGAGTCGACTTGTACGCCGCCATTTACGGTACCTTGATAGCGCAGTCCATAATGACGACGGGTGCCCGTCAAGAAGTCTTACGGTGGATTGGCATAGCCCACGGTGTTGTGAACTCGTTCAGCACGAGTATTTGGCATTGTCGGTACCTGTGCAGAAGGACAAAGATCCAATCTTCAAGTGGCTAGTGATCCCTGTCTTACTCTATCGATGTGAGACATGGACACTAAATAGAGACTTGATGAGGCGAATCGATGCCTTTGTTAATAAGTTTCTTCGCAGAATCATGGGGTATCGCTGGGATGATTAAGAGTCAAATCAGCGAATGCACTGTGAGACTGAATCGAGGCCTATAACCTGCAGTCTGTCAGTGCCAACTTCGGCTAAATGGGCATCTGGCACGCTACCCTGAAACCGATCCTTCCCATCGGGTTGTATCTGTAAGAGACAATCCCAAGTGGAGGAGGCCAAGGGGGCACCCACAAGGCTCGTGGCTGGGGCAAGTTCATGTTTCCTGTCGAGAGTTGCTTGGTATGGGAAGAGAGTCTGCATGGGGACTCGCGCGTGGTGACCCCCGGGAGCGGCGTCACAGGGTGGGCGAGGTGACGCCCCCCCCCCCGGCGTATGCCCCCAATGATTGATTAATTGAAGACACTTAACCAGACACAACTAGCCATACATACATTTGTCGTATTTGTCTTATCTAGCTATCGTTTCACCTATTGTAAACCATAAACCGAATCAGAGGGAAGTTACAGAGCTTATGTTCGTTAGTTTGTAAGACGGACGGAAGGGATGGGTGCTGATAGGCTGGGGCGGCCTCCTCCTTGCTGGTTCGCCATTTTGGCTCACTTATGACTATGATATACAACTATTCGCCGACTTACGACCTACGCAACTTACGACTGTTCAACTTTACGACCGGCGGTAAATGGTTTTTTTTTTTTTTTTTTTTTAAATACATTTTTGTGCCTATAGCACCTGTAGGCAGTGACTTCTAAGGCTCGGATGGCAGGCCCTGAAGGTTCACTTGAGGGCTGTGATGGTTGGCCCTCGCCCGTGGTGGTGCAGGCAGGATTTTTATAGTGACGCCTATGATTAGAGGCTCATGCCGCCCCCCTGTGTCCTCCGATGCACTTGCAATCGAAGGTAGAGTTAATGGACAGGGCATGTGGGTGTTCTTAGGCCACCGACGACGGTTATCATTCTGCCTGCGCCACCACGGGCGAGGGCCAACCATCACAACCCTCAAGTGAACCTCCAGGGCCTACCATCCGGGCCTTAGTTGTCACTGCCTACAGGGGCTATAGGCACAAATGTAAAAAGAAAAAATATATACTCACAAACCTCGTTTTCCCGGACTAATAGGGGGGAGCACTGGTCCGGGAACCGCAAAAGTCCGGGAATCGCAACAGTCCAGGAATTATCCTCTAAAAAAAAAAAAAAAAAAAAAAAAGTTCGATGCCATTACCCACCCCCGGACGTTTATCCTACTCTAGTATTTACTGTCCGGCAACCGCCAATATCAACTACCCCGCCGCGGACTTTTGCGTCCGCTGAGCATGCTGCCACCTGGCGGGAGGCAGCAGAAAGTGTCCAATAGTCTCAAGAGACGTTCCTGCACCAGGGGCAGTGGGAGTCAGGGGACTAACGGAGGCTGTGCAGGTGAACCGTGAGTGTTGTGTGCCCAAATATAAACAATACGACCGCTGAGCATGCTGCCACCTGGCGGGAGGCAGCAGAAAGTATTCAATAATCTCAAGAGACGTTCCTGCACCAGGGGCAGTGGGGGTCAGGGGACTAACGGAGGTGGTGCAGGTGAACTGTGAGTGTCGTGTGTCCAAATGTAAACAATACAACCGCTGAGCATGCTGCCACCTGGCGGGAAGCGCGGACACTGACCAGGGGTGACAGGAGACGCTCGGACCGCCGGACAACTTTGTCAATTTACGAACAGGACCAGGCATTTCAACGTATAAAAAAAAAAAAAAAAAAAAAAAAAAAAAAAAATCTGGGACTCGACATATCCCCAGACCTCGGATTTTGTCCGGCAAATCCGATATCCGGGAAATGGAGGTCCGGGAAATCGAGGTTTGTGTATATATATTTTTTTTTTACATAGGCCGACTTACGTCCAGTTCTACTTACGACCAGTGGGTCGGAACCAATCACGGTCGTAAGTCGACCACTCGGTGTATAAAGGTTTCCGGGCAATCTCCCATGGCTTTGTGGGATTATTGATTGGTCCGCTGGCTCCGGTCTGGGTTAAGCTCACAGCTCTGCTTGGGTCAGAAATCCTGTGCGGTGATTTGTCACCCCGCCGCCGTCCGCTCTTTTCTTACACCGCTACCTGGGCGGCGGCTTCTGCCCACACAATGTCATGTGTCCTCTTTTTTATGTTATTTTATTGATGGATATGTAGAGGGACTGTATAACTTTTCTCTGCTTCTTGGGGAGGTTGTCCCTCAGCACTTCGGCTTCGTCCCAATTCGGCCGGTGAGCCCTGTCGTCCACATGGCTCACCAAGGCACTGGTGTCCCTGTGGTGCCTCATGTCAGCTTTGTGCTCCTTCAGCTCAGTCTTAAGACCTCTGCACGTCTCTCCATAGTACTTCCGATCACACCCACTGCACGAAATCTTGTATACTGCGCTGCACTCGTTATTCTTTTTCTTTCTGTTTAACGTCAGTTTTTCCCCTAAGATATTATGAATATTTGGCTGGATATTTGAGGGAACACAAGGAAAGATTGAGAAAAAGATTATTTATGAATAATGCAAAAAAGGGTAATTTCCCCCATGGAAATGGACTAGAATAGATGATGCGGCAAAAAGTATACATCAATTTAAGGAAACCTTGATCAATATAGATATGGAGACAGGACCACACAAGTATAGCCAGAGCTGGGCAGTATTTAAATACATTTGTATTTAAATACATTTGTATTTAAATACATTTGTATTTAAATACATTTGTATTTAAATACATTTGTGTATTTAGAAATGTATTTATAAATACATTGGTTGTCATGTATTTAAATCCAGTATTTAAATACTTTTATGAGTATTTAAATACATTGTATTTAAATACTCATAATATAAAAATGTAAATACTTTTTTAGCAGTTCATTTGGCCATAAACCCGCCCAACTATCTGGCAATCCTGATGCTACAGTGAACCAGTATTTCCACTTGCAAGGAAATTTCCTGATTTGAAGGAAATTTAGGCCTGAGAAGAAAATATCTAAGGAATCCCAAAATCTAAGGATGTCCTAAGGAAATCAATTTTTTTCGGACATGTTAGAATTTGTGCGCATTTAAAATGTATTTACAAATGTATTTAAATACAATTGATGTATTTAGTATTTAAATATATTCGTAAAATGTATTTAGTATTTAGCATTTAAATACATTTCTCCCATGTATTTAGTATTTAGTATTTAAATACATTTAATGTATTTAGTGCCCAGCTCTGAGTATAGCTTAGGCCCTGCATGCTACAACTAGGTATGTACACTGAAAAATAAAACTAATTATTTGTACACGAAGAACCACCCACTTACTAGAAATTCATCCCTGATGAAATACTTTGCCCGCACTACTTCTGGATCTTCTCCAGGCTCCACTGCAGCGTCTGGAGGGGTCTGGTAGCGTGCAAAGTCAGGGAAGTAATCTTCTAGCTTGCTCTTGCCTGCTACAATCTTTTCAGCTAGTAGATCTTGCTTATTTAGAAATAGGATGACACTAATTGTGCGTAGCCACCTGAAAGAAAGCGATGTTTTAGGCCAGGACATTGAAGATTCTTCAACAATACAAATTATCAAACTTAATTTTTGTTAAAACCAATGTCCCATACATACGATGTGCTTCCCAAAAGTTCCAGGAATATGAATAGTGGGAGTAAAGGACATGCAGTCTGGCCTTGTGCCACGAGGAGGGGCAAGAGTGACAGATTTTTGTAATCTCTTGTTGAGCTGGTTCTCCGAAATTGCAGATGTGGATCTCATGGAGCAAAGACCCTGATCAAGTTTTTCTTCAAGACCCACAAGATGGCTGCAGAATACCAACAGTTGCTTCAGGAAGCCTTGGGTGACAATGCCAAGTCCTAAAGAAGAACGTTTTTCGGGTACACTAAACCCTTCATGTTCGCGGGCTTAAGGCTCGCGGATTTGATTACTCGCGGGTTTTCAACCCCCCTTTTTTATTTTTTTTTTTTTTTTAAATTATTATTATTATTATTATTATTTTTTACTCCCTCCCAATTGCTTGCTCTGTACAGGGGCCTTATCCGCCCATGTATGGAGTATGTCTCACATGTTTGGGGAGGATCCACTCATTTGAGTCAAAAGCTTTTCGTCTCATCAACTCCTCTCATCTGACTGACTGTCTTCAATCTTTAAATCACCGCCGCAATGTTGCTTGTCTTGCTCTCTTCTACCGTTATTTTCATGCTCACTGCTCTTCTGAACTTGCTAACTGCATGCCTCCCCCCCTCCCGCAGCCTCGCTGCACAAGACTTTCTACTCATTCTCATCCCTATTCTGTCCATCTTCCTAATGCAAGAGTTAATCAGTATCTTTACTCTTTCATCCCTTTCACTGGTAAACTCTGGAACTCTCTTCCTGTTTCTATTTGTCCACTTTCCTATGACTTTAATCTTTTCAAAAGAAGAGTAACAAGACACCTCCCTCACTAAATTGGCCTACCCTTGTTTTTATTTTATTCTCTTACTGTCTTCTTTATAGGGACTGGCAACTAAGCGGGCTTTGTGTTACCCATTTTTGTTGTGCCCTTGGCCAGTTCCTTGTGATGAAAAAAAAAAAAAAAAAAAAATGGGTAAATGAATGACTAATGTCATGCTCGCGGATTTACGCTAATCGCGGGTGTCTCTGTTCCCTAACCCCCGCGAACATGAAGGGTTTATTGTACAAGCTTTTCACTAAGGCCGAAAAAAACCATGTCAAGTACATGTTGATAATTTTCTTTGATATCTAAGGGATTGTCCACAAGGAATTTCTCCCTCTCTGGTCAAACAGTAAACAAAAATCTTTGCTGTGAAATTCTGAAGCAGCTGAAGGAGAGTACAATAAAGCCTCAGAATTTGCGGCTTTGAGATTACCGTATTCACATATGCATCATTTGTTTTTAATCAATTAAAATAATGCAATTAATTTTTTGCAAAACTGTTACTAGCAGTTCCTAGTACTATATTTGCCTTCACGTCTTGTTTCTCTGCATCCTATTGGCCCGGCAAAGACCGAGGCCCAATCAAAGGCCTGCAGCAAGTTTCCCGTCTGTGATTGGCTCACAGTAAGCAGATAAGATAAGATACTTTGATTCTATCTAGACACTTTGCAAGTACCAACTACAAGGTTATTGACTATACAAAGCACCACCACGCCAGGACGAACTTGGTGGACTCGAACCGCTGACCGAATGCAGGGACTCTACACGCAAGCTCACGACTCTACCAACCAAGCCACCCTGACGGGTCACACAGTAACCAGGGGGGGGAATGACGTTGATGGTGGTATTCCTTTACTATTGCACCATAATACTCAACACAATTGGAAGTATGGTTTCTGTTTACCTGAATGGATTCTTAGAAACTTTGATCTCTTGAGTTTCTGTCACAAATCACTGCTTTCAGAGATATAGAACACACTTTCAAATAAGGAAATACGGTCGTGTTTACTTACACCTTATTTGGGCGTTTTTTTCAGGGGTGAGGGGGGGAAATACATAACCTCTGCAAATGTCGGGACTCCAGTGTATCCACCGCAAAAATCTAGATCAATACGAGAACAACTGGGTTCTTCATCATGACAACATTCCCACCCACACATCACTTGTTATTCAACCTGACCTTGCCTCATGGAACACTTTCCTGTTACCCAACCTTAAAATTCAAGCTGAAGGGGCATCGTTTTGACACCAGTGAGGATATC
Organism: Chionoecetes opilio; assembly: GCA_016584305.1. NCBI lineage: Eukaryota > Metazoa > Arthropoda > Malacostraca > Decapoda > Majidae > Chionoecetes > Chionoecetes opilio. The sequence goes on along the minus strand of JACEEZ010023645.1, from coordinate 127,224 downwards.
CAGAAAGAATCTTGTGATAAAGACTATCACGCTTAAAGAATTTCAGGGACACTTGGAATTATGATAAAAAATCCTGGGGACACTGCATGCATGCCTAAGGGAACTACTTCAAAGGTGACAGTAGAGACTAGGAGCAAGGGAAAGCTATTTTTCTGCAATGGTCAAAATCCTGGAATATTTGGGTAGCACCTCGTACACGATTCTTAAGTGTCTCGCCAATGTCTCATTACAGGTATCCCACAAATGTGCCGACACCTGATGGCCGGGTACCACCTTGAGTCCAGATGAAATCACAAGATGGAGCTTGAAAGTCCCGTGACCATCAAGCCAACTTACAAAACTTCTGAACAATATCCTTTCCACATAGCTCATCTGCAACCCTCTACATTAAATTTTAACATTCACTGCTATTCCTCATTACTTATGGAGCTAATGCCGCACTAACCAATGTTCATACAATGTAGGCATTCTTCTCTGCACTAAACATTCTTGGGCACTCCTTTACTGAAAATATTTACTGATAATTCTATCTCAACTTTTCTTGTAAATTTAATTAACCTACATGAATCTGGATGTTTTGTATTGTTTGCAAGAGCTCTGTTCCTCCTAGTTCAGAAATTATAGAAAAATCTGAAGCTAGGCACTCCGTGTTGTCTATCTATGAGTTCCTTAAATCCTGCACAGTTGGACAAGTGTTGAAGGATGCAGAAAAATACTGGTAAAGTCATCAGACAAAGTTATCAGCATATAAAAGTGGCACGAAGTTACACTTCAGAATATAAATGAATAAAAGAGTGGGTGATAGGACAGAACTCGGTGGAACAAGATTATTGACTGCTTTAGAACAACAATGACTATCTACAACAAGCAATAGAATGGACAGAAAGGAAACTTAGGTAAAGGGTTAAAGATAGAAACCATAGGATGATGGTTTAGAAATTAAAGAATAATGCCAGACTATCAAAAGCTTTTGATATGTTTAGGGCAACAGCAAAAGTTTCACCAAAATCCCTAAGAAAGAATGACCAAGATTTGATTTGGAAAGCTAGATCATCAGTCGATCGCAAATCCTATTCATTCTCTATAATCATCTGGAAACAAAATCCTGCTCATGCATCATTCAATAGTATTTCATTATACCTTGTCTTTCGTTTATTTCTTTTCTATAATAATATAAGCGAAAGTGTGTGTGTCTGTGCGTGTGTGTCCGCGATAGGTGCCGCCCCCCGTGGTGGAATCCCATCATATGGCACAGTTTTGGAACCAGGTTGACCAGGGGAAGGTTTTAAGCTCACTTATGGGATGATCCGATCACTTTTATTTTATTTTTATTTTAGTAGCCTATTAGCGAGAAGTGTGAAAAAAAAAGTGGGTTGCAAGAATTGAGGAAACCTTGATGTAGGGTGATGGGTAATGGGTGAGTGAATGGGTGGGGTGATGGGTAATGGGTGTGGGGTGATGGGTGATGGGTGAGGGAATAGGTGGGGGGTGATGGGTGAGTGAATGGGTGTGTGGTGATACCGGTAATGGGTGAGTGAATGGGTGGGGGTGATGGGTAATGGGTGAGTGAATGGGTGGGGGGTGATGGGTAATGGGTAAGTGAATGGGTTGGGGGTGATGTGAATGGGTTGGCGTTAATACATACATTTCTACATCCATGATTTCAGGAAAGTTAGAAGGGGCTATCTGGAGAGTCTTCGGCCCACCAAACACAGGTGGTGGGCCAAAGGCCCACCAATAGCCCTCCGCAGGAGCTAGCCAAAAAGTCCGCCCAGAGGGCGGCTTTGCGGCTAGTTATAAATAAATGTCCAATCTCTCTTACACAAATATCAAACAACTGATAATTATAATTCATATATCACTTCCTGAATAGCTTACCTAACAAATAAAATTCAAATAGGTATAGAGCCTAATACTTGTAATGATCAAGAAGTTATAAAAGAAAAATAAAGAAATGATCAAATGAGTCTACTTTACACACAAAAATCAGTCAATCTTAAATGCATAACTAACCTGTTATTCCATATACTTCTGAAGAGGTCTAAAGATTCCCTTAGTCGATTTTGGCTGGGGTCTTCTCGCAGAACCATGTTGTAGGAGGAGCATGCTGTGACAAATATAATGGCGGTGACATCGTTGAAGCATTGAATCCACTTCCTTCTTTCATCACGTTGTCCACCAACATCAAACATACTGCAAGGGAAAAGCGATCATGAGATAACTACTACAAATAAGAGAACAAAATTATGCAGGCAAATTCAGTAATCAAGGAATAAACATGACCTTGCATACACCTCACTTAATGATTTTTGTTTTTCTATTCATCTTACATACAGCCATTTGAGGGAATCATCTCTATGCCATATAGTCTACACACATTCTTACTTTCACTGTACCTATTCGTACATTGCCAAGATAACATACTTTAAGTGATTTTGTTAGCCTGTGGAATGTTCAGTACATAGTAGTAGTCAACCCTTGATTTAACGGACCTCGGTTTAACGGATTTTGGATTTAACAAGCTCCATCCGCTACCGGACAAGCGGACTAAACCATTCAAAAAGTTAGCTGCTTAAAAAATTTGTCCGTTAGGTCCGAGCCTAAATGAAAAATGTGTCCGAGCAGTGCAGGTGTTCCCGCCAAATCAAGCATGTAGCACCAGTCTCTGTTTACCTCCCAACCTTGCTACACTGTCTGGTAATGTTTGTGGTTATTTTTAATTGATTTCACAATATTTCCTGCGTTTTTCCTACATTTTTACACACCCAGGAAAAAAAACTCTCACTAACAGACAATCGGCTCTAACGGACCAGTTGTTCCCCTTTTAATGCATTGGTGCAAGGGTTGTCTGTGCATGCCTCTTAGGGAGGTGTTTAGTATGTAGTACTTGTACAATGCATGTTTTCACAATATTGTGCCATTCATATTTGTTTTCATATATCATACATCATTCCATTAGTAATAGGGAACATTTTAGTATTGCAGGAATGCCTTATTTCACATAATAAATATTGTTTTGCCGGAAATAATGATAAGCCTATTGCTTCTCTCGAGCTTCTCTCGTGATACAATCAGAGGAAAGTTATCAGATTTAAGGGTAAAATGTATTTTGTATGCTCTTATAATTATATTTCTAAAAACTATATCAGATAAGCAAACCAAAATGTAAATGAGTCTCTTAAAATAATTGGGTATCAAAACAAATTATCATACATACATTACATAGCATTTTTTTCCCTCTCATACGTGCCATTGAGGCAGACACAGCCTCAAAACAGACAGTGTCGCCGACTGAGTTCACAAACAAAATATTATATTTTATTATGTTTTCTTATTTACTTGATAAATATTCATAATATAAAGAGATCTGTGTCAATGATCCATAATATAAACGTGATGAAAGTGCACATGAAAGGCAGAATAAGTGCACTGAAAAATATATAATAAAATTTCCTCAACCTCAATACGACATCGTGAAATCCGATGCAGGGAAATTTTTTAGGAAATAAACCACATGAAGCCATACTTACTGATGAAAGCTAGATATGCATCTCAAGATTTGTTATTTTTTAAACAATATTTTTGGGGCAATAAAAAATATGAGGACAAGATGCAACCTGCCATGACCCCTAGCTAGCTCCACCCCGAGGCGCTAGTGTACGGATTAATCATACGGCATTATGAATTGAAGGGACCACACTATATTGTGAAACTTTTAAGAGGATTGTCCACGTGAAATATCACTAATAAACACTGTATACTTTCTTTTTTTCCACAATAGATTTCCTCCATTTTGAAAACCTACTTCCGTAGAATGAAGTCTGAATTTGGTTATTCACCTCTCTAAAAATGCCCGCCCCCTTGGCTAGTCACTGTTACTTTGGAGTTGTTCCATTACCTGTGATTAATATGATATTGCACAGTTATTCATTTGAAAACTATCATTTACACAATTTCATATGAAAGATCAATCAATAACCAGGACTTTCTTCACCACCAGGACATCATTAGAAGACATCACTACAGAAGAGGAACTTGTCAGACAAGGCCAGACAACACCACAACTCAGAAACATCTGTCTTAAGAAAACTGTCATGGTTCATTTTAAAATGTTCTAAACTTGGCAACATTTCCATGAAAATATCATCAAAAGAAAAGGGGACCAGGAACCAGGAACAAGATAATTTGGTGTCTTTGTAAGCAATTCTACCTTTCCTTATATAAAATGCTGTAATACAGGCCTGGTGCCTTTTATGTTCCAAATTTGTCAAAACAAATTAGGGTGGTCCCCAATGATATAATCCTTCCATAAAAATTTAAGCATTCTAGAAGGAAAGGGGACAAATTACTGTGGGGGAAAAAACCTTGCTTTCCTGAAAAGTCACTTTTAACCCCTTGAGACCCAGAACGTAATTTTCATTGTAATATAACCACCATTTGACGATTTTAATGAACATAAGCAATATTATATAGATATGACCTGTTTAATATCCGTATCCATTAGCTAATTTGTTATATTTAGTTACTTTTTCGTAGTTTTTTGGCTAATAACAGACTATTTCATAGAGCAAGGGAAAGATCTGGGCGCATAGGGGTTAAGGTACAAAATGCAAAACTACGACTGAAGTTCCATCAAGATTTAAAATCTATATACGGCAAATGCAGTCTCTTTCCTATGAGAATATTTGTAAATACATAGAATCAATATTCACATCAATAAAGCATGCGAGATGGTTCCAATTTTTTCCTCATGTATCTTTTTTCTCGTGGTCAGGATGTTTTCTTAGAAGTTATACAACATTTGCTATTGTCAATAATTATATGGACCAAAACATGTCTGCACCATCAAAGGTATTTCCTGTATTTCCATGTCAAAGGGGCAAGAAATGTAAAAAAAAATATACATGTAGTTATCAATATACAATTATGAAGAAAAGATAAAAAAACATTGGCCAAATGGGCTGAAACTTGGGTAATAACATCTGCATGTAAAGATAAATAAATGGGAAAAATTTCACCCACTAATTGACAGAAGTGCAATAAAACAGACTTGTATCTGAACAACATACAACTTATTTTGGTACAAAAGTACTTCCATGATATTGCCTCAATTATCATTGTTTGTAAATAAGAATCCAACAAGGATATGTTGAGAATCTTGATTGTTTTGCCTCGCCATTGAGATAAAGTGTACAGCAGCACGCATCACACTATCCCTTGACATTATCAGTAATACTAACTCACTCAAGATGAAAACGAAGTTCTTGGTATAACAACACAAGCCATTAAAGCCTAACATAGTTATTATTTACTCACTACTTAATTAAACATTGAGTTTTAATACCCATGTGTTCCAGCCACATTGAACCCTCAGACAGCTGAAGGACCATAAAGTATACAGTAGTCACTTTCAGATACGGACTACAGAAACAATATTTCGAGAGAAGCGGTGACATGAGTTGCCAATGCCACGTGAGAAACGTGGGTCTGTGCATGAGATGCAGGTTCAACCCTTCAAAATTGGCACACAGTGATGCCACGTACCCACAATGTCACCCTTCCCTTGACTGAACTGTATGGATATTTTCCGTTGCAAAGAGCTTACAGATTGTCCGTGTGTTCAAGGAAAGCATCAGTTGTGAAGAGCACCTGACAACACGACCTCCATAATCGTTGCAAAATGCAGCGCGTCAGTGACACCAAGCCTCTCTAATCCACCCATCAAGGGTGACTATCAAGTCTGCTGCCTTTGCCTCCAAAATTATATAAGCCCACACCCTTAGCTTCCCATTCACGAGCCAATGTCCTTGAAAACTAGGAGCCACCACAGCAGTGAGAAATGGGCACAATACATACATGTTCTTGACTTGTGGTAGCAATGTGGCATGAGTGCAGGAGTGTGTGGCAGAGTGACATGTGGGACGCATGGGAAGTCTTAGTCTTACCCCGTGGTAGTCATCCACTTCAGCTTTGTATCTGTATATTTTCTTGCCTCAGTAGTTATGCTTCTCTTGAGATTAAGTAACTATACAGGTATAGTGATTAGCTGTGATGAATCATGCTGTTCTGTACAGTGTAAAGGCACCGTCAGATGATGCAAGTGTGAGGCACAGTGGTGGCTGGCATGGGGGCAAAAAGTAAGGCAACACTAACCATTGCATGTTCAAACGTGTGCCTCACTAGACAGTTTGGCGCTGCAGGTGGGTGTGGCGCGAAAGTACATCAAAACCCTCAGACGGAGATGCTACACAATGGCATTGCTCTTTGGTCTCTTGTGCTGCTCATGCCATTATAGAAAAGAAAACCAGAGGGAAACAGCAGCTTCTCTGAAGTCAAACAATGGGTAGCTACCAATGTACGTATATTGAATTGAAATTTAATTTTGAGGAATTGAGTGGAAAATGAACCAGACTTTCAAGATTTCATGAGACTCTTTTCCATACCTAGTTAAAACAAAATAAGACTAATGACTGAATGACAGGTTACAACAATGTAACATGGTGACTGAGACGGGTGGCAAGGTCTTGTGAGGCACGGTTTTCAACCAACACTGCTGGGATGAAACATAACAGACGAGCTTCTCTATTGCCCCGCGCAGCACAATGACCGTGTTAAGGGAACCACCCACCGGGCGAGAAAGACCACTCGCATGTTCAAGCATCGTGTGACGGGGCCTTTGGTGTTATTTACAGAATGGCTGGAATATACTGCATCATATAGTTTTTGTAAAATTCAAACCAATTACCATTCACCATTACTTTGAGAGACAGGTTTAATGTTCACATGAGTCAGTCTTTGCCACATAAAGAAATCTATTTGTATTTCTTTCATGCTTGAGAGGAATATCAAGCTCATCGCTCTCTCTAGCGTTACAGTGAACCATAAATTGTGTCACAATTACGTAGAGAGGATTATGAAGATATCTCCTGATCTAAACTGGCAAACGCTTGGATCTCCCTTATCTTTTTTTTTATGGGCTGGGTGGGGGGGGGGGGGGGGGGGGGGGAGTTTGGGCATTTTAAAAGAGCTTTTTGTTTTGTTTTTTCCCTGCTCTTCACCAGTCTCAACATAATGAGGAGATGAGACAGAAAATGTAGTGAATGTATTAATGTGCACCAGATAATCTGCTGTCACGGATAAAAAGGTCTGCCATAGCAGAGTATTAAACTATTATACACATCAATCTCAAGGTCATGTGGTGATTCTGTAACTGCAAGTAATACT
>JACEEZ010023645.1:105000-115000 GCA_016584305.1 Chionoecetes opilio | reverse complement strand
AGCCACTCAAGGCAAGTAATGAGGGTGATTCTAAGCCACTCAAGGCAAGGGACGAGGGTGATTCTAAGCCACACAAGGTAAGGGACGAGGGTGATTCTAAGCCACTCAAGGTAAGGGACGAGGGTGATTCTAAGCCACTCAAGATAAGGGACGAGGGTGATTCTAAGCCACTCAAGGCAAGTGATGAGGGTGATTCTAAGCCACTCAAGGCAAGTAATGAGGGTGATTCTAAGCCACTCAAGGCAAGTAATGAGGGTGATTCTAAGCCACTCAAGGCAAGGGACGAGGGTGATTCTAAGCCACACAAGGTAAGGGACGAGGGTGATTCTAAGCCATTCAAGGTAAGGGACGAGGGTGATTCTAAGCCACTCAAGGCAAATGATGAGGGTGATTCCAGGGCACTGAAGGTAAGGGACGAGGGTGATTCTAAGCCACTCAAGGCAAGGGACGAGGGTGATTCTAAGCTACTCAAGGCAAGTGATGATGGTGATTCTAAGACACTCAAGGTATCGGACGAGGGTGATTCTAAGCCACTCAAGGTAAGGGACGAGGGTGATTCTAAGCCACTCAAGGCAAGGGACGAGGGTGATTCTAAACCACTCAAGGTAAGGGACGAGGGTGATTCTAAGCCACTCAAGGCAAGGGACGAGGGTGATTCTAAGGCACTCAAAGGGACGAGGGTGATTCTAAGCCACTCAAGGCAAGGGACGAGGGTGATTCTAAGTCACTCAAAGTAAGGAACGAGGGTGATTCAAAGTCACTCAAGGCAAGGGACGAGGGTGATTCAGTCACTCAAGGCAAGGGACGAAGGTGATTCTAAGCCACTCAAGGTAAGGGCCATGTGTGATTCTAAAAGGGATCCGGTAAATCCTTCCTCGGCTCTCCCTCCCTCCCTCGTCCCACACTCTCCTGCAAACATTTATATTTCCGTCATTGCACTCTTACCTTCCTCTCCCACAAAGACACACACGAACATATAACAAGGAATAATTAACACTCTAAGTTTCCTGCCAATCAATAGTACATAAAATTTTGAATAACCCCATCCCTTACACAACTACTTCACATCCCCTTTAACAGGCGTACACCAAACTCCTGCATCATCACACAGACACGACACAACACAACACAACACAACACAACACAACACACACATCCATACCTCTGTCCTCACCATCACCACCACAACACATCACCTGAAGCACAAACAACACCCACGCAATCTCAAGTCGTCATCGTCTCCCCCTACAGCCCACATGCTATCCAACACTGCCTCGCTTCTTGCTCTCTCCGGTAACACATATGCTCCAACACCCACGGAGACACGTCACGATTCCTTGTTTACAGCAAGGATATGAATGAGTGAACCGTTCAATGTAATGGTGAGTTCAGAGAGTAGCAAGAGTGGGTAACACCAAGTTGAGCGAAATGTGAAACTCTTGTGCATATCTATGAAAGTTGAAGGAAAAATGGTTCAGCACTTTTCTTCATGGTAATATTCTGATACTCTTCGATCTATCAGCCAGACATCCTTCAGGGTGGGTGGGGGAGGAGTGCGCCGCCCCAAGCACGGCATACATATATGTTCATTTCTACACCGGAAATTATCAATCAAACCATTGAGACACCGAATGTAGGACTGTAATAAATAACTAATAAGCAGCAAGAACAAGTAAAGATATGCGCTGCCTTAGCCAGGTAGCTCGGCCAATATACGTGAGGGAGGCGGGCTGACCAGGAGGGAAGAAGAGGACAATCTCGTGAGCGAGGCGTGTGGGTTCATGGCGGCAAGTTAGTACTGGTGTTAAGAGAACACTCTCTTCATCCAAGTTTACCATTTCTAAACTTCCCGCAAAGTAATACTTGCTTATCTACGCCACAGATCGGCCATTATCAAGCGGTGACATATACCCATACCGTGCCGTGCCTACAACAGTCCCGCTGGCATCCCCTCCATGACAGCACACACTATGACAAGTCTGCCAGCGTCTCCACCGCCGCCGCCGTGACCTACGCCTACGGAATCAAGGATCACCGCCATCCATAAAGCATAAATGCCAAGGAGTCCTTCATAGTTGTGGAAATAGATTCCAACTGGAAACGTCCAACAACCTTTACCCTTAAAGTCTGTGAAAGCTATTTAATTACACCTAATTTTATTTCCTATGTTTCATGTTCCGCGTAGGTTCTTACGGGATGGAATGCTGAGGCATCCGAATGACCGACACGAAAAGTGACTTGTCCCACCCAGTTTTGCCCTGCTCCGCCCTGCCCCACAACGTGCCGCCCTCACGTCAACAACAATAGTAACAATTATGTACCACAGTTTGGGGACTGCACCGCTACCAATTAAGTTTGGAGGTGTGACGGAGAGCAAGCATGCAACAGGTGCATCACTTAATGCCACCTGTCTGCTAACGCTCAACATTTCGCTCGCTGGCGTGGACACCGCCAGACACCCCCACTCACGGTACGAAGCATCAAGCGCTACCCAGAACCCAAACCCCAGATGGTGCATCACTGTAGCTTACTGATGCCTTCACGGCACCAATCGGCCACCATCACCAACAACAATGACCAGTATGTACACACTTGCCTCTTATTGGCGGCTTTTTATCAGCTGGGATAACAGATGTTTGGACAAACGTCCCTAAATCACACTCGTGGAAAAGATAACATTACGTCTGAATGCTCCCTTTGGCCTGAACAACTGCATGTACACTACATCTTGCGACTACAGACTCAGGAAAAGCTGCATCACCATTTCAGTTTCGCGGACATGTACACAACAACACCGGCCACTTCGAGGTAATATGATCATGATTTTATTGCATTAAATTTACGATAAAAATCGCGGCTGCTTCTTAGTATAAGCAGCTGTTCTTAGAGCAAGTAGCGCAGCAGCCTTTGGGCAGCGTCAAGAATGAATGGCATGATGTGATATATGATGCATCATCCTCTTAAAAAAAATCAGGACTGATACTGCCAAGGATGTTTCTCAGCTGCCATTTCCGTTGTGAACATAATGACGTCACGACAGGGATGCAGCAGCAGCAAGTGTACAGCGTCGCCGCCCCTATATATTATAGTGGTCGGCATATTATTCTGAACGATTGCTTACTCCAGCTCCACTCCTCACTCCCATCACTGAAAGGACCTTGGCTAAAACTTGTCATTCTAGCTTTGCTGCTTCTGGTTCTGCTATTCGCCCATTAATTAATGATCGGTATTGCCTCTGTTATTTGAGCAAACAAAATTATGTACGAAACAAAAAGCTTACAAGATGTTAACCCAATAACATAATAACGATCAGTAACCCCTAAGAAAAGCTGAGCCAACGTAATGTGATAATTCTAGCTCCATCGGTGGCACAGTGGTCCTCCCTTCTATTCTAAGTTTGAGGTCGCCAGGGAGACAGAGAAGCTGAAACAAAACAGGAAATGGTGATGAAGCGGAAGTGAGGAAAATGGCATGGCGAGAACTAAGGGGCTCTGTGAAGGGCGGGACAAGGGTGCCTTGAGAGGTGCGCCATGTGTGCGGCGATGCATGTACAAGTGGCCCACTGACTACCTTCCCACCGCACCGCCCGCGCCTCCTCCACCAGCACCACGCCCACGCCCGCACACCTACTTGCACCAGCACCCGTAGTCTGCAGCTGCAGCCGTGACACACACACTACCTCCATCCCTGTGTTGCTCCTCATGAAGTCACCCTGCGGCGCCTCATGTCCGTGGAAACCAACCTCCCCACCCGCCCATATAGGAAGCAAGACAGATGAATGAATCATGAATCAACACATAGTGTTGATCATGGCTGCAGGCAATGCAGGGATGCGTCAATGCATACCGATTTCAATGACAATCGAAAGACAATCTATAGTCTATGCGGTCTGCTGCGAGCGAGGCTACATTCAATAGTCCCATTAAGCAAATGTCACTTACTACGCCTTGAGAGCCGACACTCTTATGTGGTATGAAGGCGTTCTGTTACGCCCGTCCCGAGGCCGTCCCGCACTGCATCAATATTAACATTTCAGTCACGACGCCAAACTTAATGGCCACATCTTATCAGTGATCCCGCACGACACTTCGCCCGCCGCCACGCCGGTGCCGCGCCGCCCCACCACGCCCCCAGCCCCCCAAGGCGATGCCTCGTCGCGCTCACACTTGTACTACAGTATTACACACACACCACACAAAACACATTCCAATCCTCTCGGTCACGGCCAGGGCTCGGCTCACGCCTACACCCCTGCCGGCCACAGCCTGGCGGTATAGCAACATGCAGCAAAAAATATCTCAATAGATATTTGACTAGTGTCTGGCTACTGATGATGATAAACAATGTTGATGATAATGATGACCACACCCCCACCACCACCACCACCACCAACAACAACAAACAGCGGTGCGTGCAGCAGTAGCAGCAGCGATACATCCTCACATCCTTTCCCCTCCCGCGGCCTCGCTGCACAAGACTTTCTAATCATTCTCATCCCTATTCTGTCCATCTTCCTAATGCAAGAATTAATCAGTATATTTACTCTTTCATCCCTTTCACTGGTAAACTCTGGAACTCTCTTCCTGTTTCTATTTTTCCACCTTCCTACGATTTAAATATTTTCAGAGAAGAGTAACAAGACACCTCCCGAACTAAATTGGCCTACCCCCCTTTTTTTAGTCTCTCACTGTCTTTTTTATAGGGACTGGCAACTAAGCGGGCTTTGTGTTACTTCTTTTTGTTGTGCCCTTGGCCAGTCCTTTGTTATGTAAAAGAAAAAAAACATCTAACACACACAATCACGTACCGAGAGAGGGTAGTTGCTTCATGCCAGCCTCCCGTCATTTCACCCCCCCCCCCCACCACAGGCCCAGCACGAGACAGACCCCCCCCCCTCTGCATGCGTCGCGCTGCCCCGCCTGCATGTCGAGGTCCAGACAATTACCCTGCCGGAGACTGCGGGAGATAACCTTTGGCTTGGGTTTTAAGGTCCTACAAACCGTAAGCCTGCATGACCGCGACGGAAGGGCGGGGCGGGAGGGAAGGGGGAGGGACGGGACGGTGGAGGAAAGGAAAGAGTAGTGAGTGAGGAGAGTAGGAATGGTAGAGGAAGGAAAAGGAAAAAAGGGAATGGCTGAAAATAAGGGACGAGAGCAGACGAAGGGTAGAGGGAAGGAAAGAAATCGAGAAGTGGGGTGGAGGAAGGAAGAGGTAGAGCCGTAGAAGGATGGTAAGTAATGAATAACAAAAGTGAAGGAAAGTGCGAGGAAGTAAAGACCGGAAATTTAGTGAGAACAAGCAAGAGGGAGATGTCTCGTGAATGAATGAACGAATGAATGAAGAGGGAGAGACTTACTGAGAATGAGAGAAGCGCGCCTGAACAGTTCCTACTTGAAGATGAGCAATGCAAGCAACATAACGGATTCCCTCCACTTCCTCCCTCTTACTCCTGCCGCTGTTCCTCCCCTTCATTCCCTCAGGCATCCGCTGTGGACGTGAAGGGGTGCCAGGAATCACGGCGACACCACCACCACTACCATAGGGTGGGAGGGAGATCATGTGCACGCGCGCCATCATGTACTACGACACATTACTTCTCCCTTGTCAAATCTTTTAATTGATATCGGATAGGCGAAACTATTGACTTTTTGGGCGGCACGAACGTAACAATGATCCTCCTCCAACCACAACTACTACCTATTACTACTCCCGGACTTTCGCCCATCGCCTGATATCGTGAGAAGAGTTGTAGGAAGGATAGGAAGTGGAGAGGAACAATCAGTGAGGCGTGTTGCACAGACCCAAATATATGTTTTCCCCGAGGACCTATTGGTGGTGTGAAGCCAACCTTGTGTTTGGTCTGTATAGTGGGCGGGGAGGGCGGCGGAAGTACGTACCCTGATCATCGCAAATAGGGGAACAGATTCACAATGAACTATTACTTAAATACATCTACATAAATCTCCTCATATGACCGATATCATGAAATAATTTTGTGACGTTTCGTTTTCCTTTTAACGGACAATAGTGCTGAACTGTACACATTTCTAACTTTTCATAATAAAAAAAAAATCAAAGCACCTAATTGTCTCCGCGTCGTCTTTGTCTAGTTAGTCACTGAGGTGGTGCTCTTAGAAACACCAAGGTCAAGGGAGAGGCCTTGAGAAACACTGCCCTTATTACTGGGTGATTGCGCTGGAGTACCTGATATGAATGTGTTTTATTTTCCACCACAACATTGTTCTCCTTTCCTTTACCTTGGATGGGTGAAGGTCGCACGCCCATCTTGGTAATGCTCTCTCGCGCCCCGACACTGGTGCTCGATTGCCTCCTAATTCCACTACTCTCTCGTTTCATGTTTACACAGCACGGCAGAGTGAGGCTATGTGACTTTATCGATGCCGTCAAGGTGGTGGAGGCGGTGATAATATTGATAGAGTGACCCTTGTCCTCTCATGGGAAGATGGAAACTCTGGAGGGTGTCTTGAGGTACGACGTCCCCACGTAGACCTGCTACAAACCCTTCCGTCCTTACACGCTCTCCTCCACACACCACACACACACATAACACACTACTTATCAACCAAAACTGTAAGTGTACATTTCTACACCTGTCAACACATTCTCTATCCCTACCCACACCTCACCTATGTAACACAGTACCTTGTCCCCCCCCCCCCCAGTCGCCCATCCCCGTGCCTCACCATAAGAACATAAGAAAGCTACAAGAGGCCGTGAGACCTACACGAGGTAGTTCCTGTTACTTAACACTACCTACATGCACCTTTCATCCCCATCCATGAATTTATCTAGCCTCCTTTTAAAGCTCCCTAATGACTCCGCACTAACTACCTGTCTACTGAATCCATTCCAATCATTTACCACCAATATACTACCATTATAGACCGAGGCCCCCGAAATACTACCCCGGGGGCCTCGCATATAGCTACACCTACACAGCCTATGCAGCACTGACCCCTATACAGCACGAGCCTCAGGGGTGCCTAGGCCAGTAACGCATGATGACGACGACCTTGAGTTGTTACAAGAGGTTAAGTATGAGGTTCTGATCGTACACCAACCCCCTCCCCCCCACTCCTGGTATTCCTTTCTTACTCAATATACTTCCTCCTCGTGTTTGTCTTCCTTCTTCCCTTCTCTCCTTCCTCTCTGCCTCCTCCTCCTCCTCATTCTCCCTTACTCATTAAAGTAGACCATTCTGACCTAAATTCCACGCACACGCACACATTGAAGCAGGCACGCACACACACACACACACACACACACACACACACACACACACACACACACACACACACACACACACACACACACACACACACACACACACACACACACGCTTCCGTTGTTGGTAAGCCGATATACGAAGTCGGTATATTGTTAGGCGTGAAGCAGCATACGAGAAAGAAAAAAAACGATAGGGTTAGTCCTCGCCACACTCCTTGCGGTTCCTCTGAATCCTCTCGTTAGCGTCCTTCTGACACACACACATACACACACACACACACACACACACACATACAGCCGCTGATGCATGGCAATGAAGGGAGACTTTTGTCCTCTGCCTCAACGGCGTCTTTTAGCTGCTTCCCTCGCCCCCTCCACAATCCCGAGGTGGTGCTCCCTTTCCCTACATACAAGTCCACCTTCCTTCGCCGCCACTAGCCTCCCAGCAGCCCCGACACCCTCCAAGTCGGAGGGACAAGCAAGCATCCATCCCCTTTACCGCCCTATCTATTCTAGTGCCGCGTTTATGCCGTCCCTTCGCCGTGGAGGGACCTAGGGGAGGGGGAGGGGGCTCTTTCACTACTTTAACTGCCCTTCACCTCCCTCCCTTCCTTCTACTTGGCCAGCTGGTATCCGGCACGCCGTCACTTGGGCCCAGGCTGGCCTCGCCCCACCGCATTCGTCGCATGCATTAGCCAACCAAGCGGACCCCATGTCCCACGATCGCATTTCGTCGTGCTATAAATGGATGGTTAAGTTATAAATGCTTATGGACATGCACAGAGGAGCTACAGTGCTGGTTGCCCGCGCACAAGACCCTCTTTAAACCTCTCGACTAGTGCACGTGTTCCCAGCCCCGCCCCAGCCCCGTCCACCCAGCCCGACACGATGACACCTACATGTAAGGACCACAAGAAGGCGTCGCAGTGGTGCCAGACAGTTACCCCTCAGCTCAGACACCCTTGCGAACCTCTCCCTGCCCCCTCCCACCTGCCCGCCCCATCCCCTTCTTATATACCTAAATACGAGACCCTGAAAACGATACTGACGACTGACAGCCTGCCTGGTCATGACCTTGAGGTTTCTCGCACCGCCCCTATCCTAGTTCATTGCCATTGCGTTCCCATTTCATTCATTCATTCATTTTTCTTCCAGTAGATATATAACCTATTCAGTCATGCCTCCTCTTCCTCTTCACCCATATCATACTCGACAGCCTCCCATTCTAAACATGTAAAGGACACAGGCAGCTACTACCATCCCTACATAGGCACTTATCCAGCCTATGCAAACCGCTTGCCAGTAAAAAAGACGCTACATAACTCACTCTGCCTTGTGCATTCATATTCAAGAGTGAGTATGTCTGGCTAGTAAATCATTCATAAAGAACCAGCCCTCATCTATCCACCCTCATCCCAAGGTTCCCACAATGCTCCCTCCTCCCTTCCCACCGCCATTATTGGAAGCCCTCCTTACCTTTCTCCTCTTCCAGCCTTCCACCTGACACGCCTCCTTGGATACCTAAATAGACTTTCAAGCCCGGATCATCGTTAACAGCTTCCATTTCCTTCCAAGAATTAATGGGTTACAACTTACCTTCATCAACATCATGGAAAATCTTAAAAACAAAGACGAGGGAGATTACAATATGGATAATAATAACTCCCTCTCTTCCGACTCTCAGCTCCTGCAGGCATGTCAGAGGTATACAGTACCGCTGGTGAAGGTGGAGCAGAGAACACACATGACAGAGGACAGACAGGAGAACAAGAACAGGATTGGTGAAGGTGGAGCAGAGAACACACATAACAGAGGACAGACAGGAGAACAAGAACAGGATCACGAGAGAACACAATAATAAATACTCACTACTTAGCGCAGTCTATGAGCTGATACTCGTTGGCACGATCAAAACAGGCCTGTATTCCCTTGTCCTGCCACAAGATCTGGGTGTGGTCATAAAACTCCTCAGGGTAGTCGAAGGATTTCTGGGAGGCCACGTCTTGGATGTAGTCGACGCGGAACTGGTGGGCGGGTTTCTCTAGCGCTATTGGGGGCGTCAAGGTGGACATATTGCCAGTGATGGTCTGTAGGGGAGAGCAAAGCAGGGTCAGGGTCTACCTAGGCGGCACTACGAGGCAATAGTGAAGGTGTACATGTGAAAGGTTCCTCTCTAAGACCCCCTATGTCTACAGTACAGAAGCGGTGAAGCAGAGTATAAGGGGTATTTAAATCAACCTTTACTCCAGAGGGACGCCAAGAGTACATACCTGGAACCAGCCTGAAACAAAAGCACATCAGCAATACAACCCAAATCTAATAATTATCTAAACCCCTAGGGAAGAAAAATACACATACAGGTAGTGATTTGCAGCGACAGAGCCACAAGTCTCTCAAGGACAACTGTGCATCACTACCTTTACCAGAGTCCCCTGAAGGCAATGAGGCACCCGAGGGTCGTGAGTGCAAGGCGGCCGCGGGGTAAAGACTGTGCACCCCGCTGGAGGGAGTCGCGTGTTCCTTCACCTAATGTTAATAACGATAATGAGAAGGACGAGAAATACTAAAATTCAATCTGGACTCAAACAGGTTCTTCCCAAACATCGAGAAAAAAAAGTTCGTCTGCGGTTCGTCAACTTGGCCATAAAAGTAAAGATAGTAATAAAGATAAATAATGATGACAACAAAGACAAGGAGAAGGACGAGAAATACAAACATCCAAGAAATACAAACATCCAATCTGGACTCGCTC
>JACEEZ010023645.1:97500-100000 GCA_016584305.1 Chionoecetes opilio | reverse complement strand
GGGTCAGTGCCAACTAGCAGGGGGGGGGGGGACTGACGCCACTAAACACCATTGACTGAGCCGCGCTGTATGGTCGACGCTGCCAGTCTGCCACTAGACATGCTGAAAAAAATAATGCACTTATGTCGTATGGTGTCAAATTTATCGATTTTCTGATCCCAAAGACTATCAATGAGCCCTTAAAAAGAGGCGCCAGGTGTGTGTAGCGTGAAGGAAGCGGGGCTGTGGGCGCTGGGCAGGCGAGCAGCCTGAGAGACGGCCAGGTTGCCCAAAGGCTTAAATGTTAAACGAGGCAGACAACGATAAATTTACTGTTTAGAAACGTAATTATAAGAGCGGAGCTCTATTGAAAGGTTGGCATCAAAACCAAGCTCCATGCAATTTTCCTACCCAAATGCCATCCAAAGCTATTTGACGAGGAGTCACAGCAAGCAGCCCAGCTGAAGGCTGGGTCTGATGCCCCGGGGATAACCCTGCCTCCTCCAGATACTCTACTACTCCAGGCACTACCAGCGGCCAGCACTACTAGACCGCCTACTAGTCAAGCATACCCAGGGCGCGACCTCAGACCCAATATGCGTGTCTGTCACCTACTCTACAACTCGAGGGACTGACTACCTGCAGCCACCACTACTCCACCATCTAACACCAACCCAAAATACCCGGGGACGTCACTCGCTCTGCAGTGTCTGTGGCCTCGACACTCTAATACTCGAGGTACACGCTCTAGGGCGGCCGCCACTACTCGGCCATCTAGCACCAAAGCACCCCCACTTGACCCTGGACATACGCCTTCAAAGGGGAACTGGGGGTCAGGCTTTCACAGTTCGACTTTTTGCAAACCTTGGTGGAGAGCTTCACACTCCTCAGAAATCTGGTAAGAGTCCTCTGTCAGTCTGGAAGATGCGTTGAGGCGCCTGTAGGAGGACTCACCACCGCCTCCTTTTCCTATTCTTCATCCTTGGGGCGGAGGAGGGTAAGGATAGAGGAGGGAGGCCGCGTGGCACCCCCCCCTCCTCCATCCCAGCACCCCCCCTCGTCATGTGGACGTGGGGCACACAATCCCATTGGTACTATTTGGCGGCCAAGAAACATTCGCGAAGGAGAATCAGGAAAATAAAAGATGCGTTAAAGACACTTGCATGAACTTGATGAGCAACATAATACAAGGTTACAAAATTCGAGTGTATATAGAATGGAGAGAGAGAGAGAGAGAGAGAGAGAGAGAGAGAGAGAGAGAGAGAGAGAGAGAGAGAGAGAGAGAGAGAGAGAGAGAGAGAGAGAGAGAGAGAGAGAGAGAGAGAGAGAGAGAGAGAGAGAGAGAGAGAGAGAGAGAGAGAGAGAGAGAGAGAGAGAGAGAGAGAGAGAGAGAGAGAGATAAGGTACTTTGATCCTATCTAGACACTTTGCAAGTACCAACTACAAGGTTATTGACTATACAAAGCGCCACCACGCCAGGACGAACTTGGTGGACTCGAACCGCTGACCGAATGCGCAGGGACGCTGCACACGCGAGCTCACGACTCTACCAATCATGCCACCCTGACGGGTTAGAGAGAGAGAGACAGACAGACAGACAGACAGACAGACAGACAGAGAGAGAGAGAGAGAGAGAGAGAGAGAGAGAGAGAGAGAGAGAGAGAGAGAGAGAGAGAGAGAGAGAGAGAGAGAGAGAGAGAGAGAGAGAGAGAGAGATACTGTGCCCTGCGTCTATTTATAAAACAAGCACTATGCCACTTAATAAACACAGCTTGTTCTTGTGGCATCCCGCAGGTCACACACACACACACACACACACACACACACACACACACACACACAAAACAGGAGAAGTATGACCACCTCTTTATTGCCCTTGCCAATGGGGAGTGCCCAACATGCTCCTTTCACTCCTTCCATTCTCTATCCTGGATACGCACCCCCCCCCCCCTGTCCCCGCTATAACCCTGCCGTTGCTTGGGTGTTCCCTGCCCCCCTTTCTCTACGACGCTGAAACACCAAACCCTGCTTCGATGCACCGCTTACAAGTTTGCGTCTGGTATTGGAAGGTTTTCTGGGTGGCACGGGTTCAGGGGATTAGGAAGGGGGGGAAGTGTGGAGAGAAGTGAGACTGTCTGTGTCTGTGTGTGTGTGTGTATTTGTGTGTATGTGTATGTGTGTGTGTGTGTGTGTGTGTGTGTGTGTGTGTGTGTGTGTGTGTGTGTGTGTGTGTGTGTGTGTGTGTGTGTGTGTAATATATATATAATATTATATATATATATATATATATATATATATTATATATATAAGTATATATATATATATATATATAATATATTATTCATTACAAGTAAAACATTGGGTAAGAACATCATCATGACACAATAATAATTATAATTCAACACATCCAATACTAATCCGCTCCAGGACGAAGTGTTTCTCCCCATGTCTACCCAAAATTATTCATTGGTTTTGATAATAGTTATTTTCAGGAAAGACAAGTGATCCCACGGGCTCGGCA
>JACEEZ010023645.1:0-92500 GCA_016584305.1 Chionoecetes opilio | reverse complement strand
GACTTCCAGGGAGCATTCCAATCATGGCAGGAATGCTAGGCAGTGCACCACTGCACAAGGGGACTACTTCAAACGATATGGCGGCCAAATTTAAATCAGGTGCAGTATGTTGTCTGTTTTTCATAGGTGTAGTCCGGAACTTTTCCATCACACCTCTTAATCCACCAGCATTCATAATCTCACCGATGTGCTATACAAGGCTATAACATCATTTAACAATATTACTCAATGCTATAACCGAGTTGATCCACTAATTGTACACCATCAAAATCACTAAATATATTTTACATTAAATTGTATGTCACGCAGCCAATTTTCTACCTCAGGGGCAGTGCTTTCTTGAATGGGCTGTGCGTCTTTATAATATACTAGCCGCAAAGCAGCCCTCCGGGCGGACTTTTTGGCTGGCTCCTGCGGAGGGCTATTCGCTTCTTATAAGGGCTTCGGCCCACCACCTGTGTTTAGTGGGCCTTAGGCCCACCAAACACAGACTCTCCAGATAGCCCCTTCTAACTTTCCTGAAATCATGGATGTAGAAATGTATGTATTAACGCCAACCCATTCACTCACCCATTACCCATCACCCCCCACCCATTCACTCACCCATTACCCATCACCCCCCCCATTCACTCACCCATTACCCATCACCACACACCCATTCACTCACCCATTACCCATCACCCCTCACCCATTATCCATCACCCCCAACCCATCCACTCACCCATCACCCCACACCTATTACCCATCACCCCACCCATTCACTCACCCATTACCCATCACCCTACATCAAGGTTTCCTCAATTCTCGCAACCCACTTTTTTTTCACAATTCTCGCTAATAGGCTACTAAAATAAAAAATAAATTAAAGTGATCGGATCATCTCATAAGTGGGCTTAAAATGTGCCCCTGGTCGACCCGGTTCCAAAACTGTGCCATATGATGGGATTGGGGCACTGGGGGCGCCACCTATCGCGGACACACAGACAGACAGACAGACAGACAGACAGACACACACACACTTATGCTTATATTATTATAGATATCACTTTTAATGCCTACCTAGGCACCCCAGTAGCCTTTTGTGTGTCCCTCTTAAAATATATGTGTATGCATCTTGCAGAATATGGATGTAAGCAATGATCATCATAACTAGCTTCTGATCTAATAAAACAACTGATACTGAATACAACACTGCTTCATCAATGCCGTAAGAGCCATGGGCATTATATGTTGTTGATACAATTTTCGATTAGCTTTTGTCTGTTAGGCTTCCTGTCATGAATGGTCCTATCTCTTGTTTTTCCTTTCAATACTTTGGATATGAATGGATCACATTCACTGGATGAAAAAGTAAGTTTCATCATAAAAATACAGTGTACGGTACATACCATCCTTCTTCACACTATTCACAACAAGCTCATTAATGATAATATCCCTATATGTTCAGAAGTTAACACATCAGTAAACTGAAAAACTAACAATTCATGTACGTACTAAGATACGGCATAAAATGCTTAGCCATGTTTCATGGCAAACATTCTAGGCCACCAGTGTCTTAGTGCATGCAAATATATATGCTAATAATATTTATATACAGCTAATACTGTGAATTGCCACTAGCCAGATGACTCGGATGATGAGTATAATTGAAGGGGGAAAAAACTGCATTTTGGACGCCTGAAATTGTGATATAGTACAGTATATCCTATAAATTCATAACCTTAATATAAGCATAACCTTTGACATGCTGTACAAGACACAACCCCCAGGAGATACTCACCAAGATGGCATCGCGGATGTTGCATCTGATGGCTTGAATTTTCTCTCGCTTCTCTCTGAAATAAAAAAAAAAAGGGAATGACTTTAGTTTTGAAGATCACATGTTTGTCACTTTCATGATTACAGGATACTTCAATGTGCATTGTGCATTCATACAAAAAAATACATGACAAGCATTCTGGCTGTCCCACTATGTATCCACGCACGCACGTGTGACTTCCTGAAGAACAGGGACTCAGATGTATTAATCTAGCAAAGAAAATATTGTGAAAAGAGGATGAATATGGGGATGGGAAATGGAAAGTATAATCTGCATAAAAGAGACCAAACTGACGAGGCAGGAAGAGGAGTACAGTATTAATGACAGTAAACAATTTGAAGTGGATTGAGGAGGCAATGGGAGAAGGAACAGCAGAGATAATCAACTTGAGCTTGGAGACTAGTAATGGAGACGTAAGAGATATTGCTGTAGCATAGGTATTATGTTCCACCAATAATGAGATCATGAGATGGGATGAATATCAGAATATGCTGAATGATAGAGCCATACATCTAAGGAAATTAATAGAAACAAGCAGTGAATTAATTTATATGGTTTTTAACCGTATAGTGGTGCATTAGAAGTGATCTACTGAAGGAAGTGAAGACTCATGGGACAATAAGTTCCCATATTTAGTGTTGGGTAATGGGATAAGATTCTGAGGTGAGGACATTCCCGCAAGACCTCTATTCACAAAGATGACAGACATAAGTGATAACTTGAAATATTGAAGCCCAATTAAAAAGTAACCACGTAGTATTAGAATTTACAATTTTAGAGGATATAAGGAAATCAAGAGATGAGAGATGTAGGATAGGAAAATACAATTATGGAAAGGCTAACTTTGTTGGATCACAGACATTCTGAAAATGACTAGAGGCTCTTCAAAATGGCAGAGGAGAAATAAGAAAATTCTTGTATACTGAATTTGTGATGCTGTCGAAAAATTTGTGTTGAAACTAATGGGGAGGAATTGGAAGGACTGGTTCAATAGAAGATGTGAAATAACAAAAAGAGGTAGAGGTCTTGCAGGGAGTATATGGAAGAAAAAAAGAATGATGGAACAAGAGAAGAGTACAAAAAACTAGAAATGAACATGTAAGAATCCATAGAGTAGAAGAGAGGAACTTTGAAAAAAAGCATAATAGAAAATGTAAAAATGAACCTAAACTGTTTTTCAGGTTTGTCAATGAGCAGTCAAAGCATAAACATGGAATCGCTGCTTGTGAAGGGGAAACACAAGCCAAAATCATGAACCAATGTTTTCAGGAGGGAAAATGAATTAGTGGATGGAGAGGGTGTGGAAAGAGGCACAGTGGTAAGTGATATTGAGGTGGAAATGCAAGAAACCCAATTTTGGAATGTTGGAAAACAAAGCTGTAAGAAAGTCCAGTAGTCTCTCATTGGAGTTTTAAGGAAAGTAGAGAAAAATTGGTGGATTAACCCATGGGCTGCGGGTGGACTCTTAAGAGGTTTCTCTGGTGGGCTGCGGGTGGCCTCTTAAGAGCGGGGTTTTTAAAGGCATACCAAAACCGCGGGCTTTAACCCAGGCGGCTACAAATTGGTGTGTGTAGTAACACATGGCAACTCGAGATATGCGAGAGCATATGCGAGTGCATGCGAGATATACGCGATATTACGCTCTAACCCATAGCGTATACGGGCGGATATTCGCCCGGGAATTCTCGCCGCGCGACACCAATCTAGCCATACGATGCAGTTCGCGCCACATTTTTCAACTACGGACCCCCCCCCCCCCCCCCGACATATTTTGGGGGGTCGAATATATATGGCCGGGTGCGCTACAACATTCCCTACACGCTGATGTAGTTTTTATCGATTTTTGCAAGGGTCGTCAAAATGACCATACCCTTCGCCCAGGGCTTAGGTGTATAAAGCATACCCTTAGCTTGTTAAGGGTTAAGTGCCCAACATAATTAGATGTTCTCTGAGGGAAGGCAAAGTAGTACCTCAAGAGTGGAAAAGAGCGACCACTGTCCCCATACTCAAAGGGAGGAACAAGGATGTCCCATTACATTGTAGTTTTAGTGACTGGTGTTGTCAGGAGGCTATGTGAGAAGGTAAGGCATTGATTGGTTAAGTATCTAGAAAGAATAAAAATTGTGTTAGGCAGACAAATTGGATTCAGAGGTGGGAGTTCCTGTGTCTCAAATCCGCAGTGCTTCTGATGAAAGGTGATTGACATGGTGCAAGAAAGAGATGGATGGATGGACTGTGTTTATTGCATTTGAATAAAGCTTTTGACAAAGTACCACATGGAATGATGAGGATGCTAGAATATGAAGGTGACTAGGATGGGAATGCCTTGAAGTGAATGAGACTTCTTACAACGAAGACAGATGACGACTATATAATAAAAGACTGTGTGTCAGGGTGGAGAATTGCAACAAGAGGAGTACCACAAAGTACTGTGTAGGCACCAATTATGTTCCTGATTTACATTAATGGCATGGCAACTTGCTTAAAAAGTTATGTGCGCATATTTATGGATGACTTAAAAACTAGTAAAAAATGTGGCAAGGAGGAGAATTAAAAGACTGCTACAGGAAGATTTGGACAAGATATTTGAATGGGGTCAGAGTTGGGAAATGAAACTAAATTCTGAAGAGTGCAAAAATATTAGAGATTGGCAAGAGTAAAAAGAGGAAGAGATGAAACAAAAAACTGGGAATCGAGATAATTACCAAAGCATGTGAAGAGAAGGACCATGATGATGATGATGATGATGATGGCACAACTTTTACAAGTACACACAAACCTCGATTTCCCGGACTAATAGGGGGGAGCACTGGTCCAGGAACTGCAAAAGTCCGGGAATCGCAAGTTAAAAAAAAAAAAAAAAAAAAGTCCGATGCCATTACCCACCCCCGGACGTTTATCCTACTCTAGTATTTACTGTCCGGCAACCGACAATATCAACTGACCCGCCGCGGACTTTTACGTCCGCTGAGCATGCAGCCACCTGGCGGGAGGCAGCAGAAAGTGTTCAATAGTCTCAAGAGACGTTCCTGCACCAGGGGCAGTGGGGGTCAGGGGACTAACGGAGGCTGTGCAGGTGAACAGTGAGTGTCTTGTGCCCAAATGTAACCAATACGACCGCTAAGCATGCTGCCACCTGGCGGGAGGCAGCAGAAAGTGTTCAATAGTCTCAGAAATGTTCTTGCACCAGGGGCAGTGGGAGTCGGGTGACTGACGGAGGCTGTGCAGGTGAACCGTGAATGTTGTGTGCCCAAATGTAAACAATACGACCGCTGAGCATGCTGCCACCTGGCGGGAGGAGCGGACACTGACCAGGGGTGACAGGAGACGCTCGGACCACCGGACAACTTGATCAATTTACGAACAGGACCAGGCATTTCAACGTATAAAAAAAATAAAAAAATAAAAAAATAAAAATTGTCCGAGACTGACATATCCCCGGACCTCGGATTTTGTCCGGCAAATCCGATATTCGGGAAATCGAGGTTTGTGTGTATATTCACTAAATGAAGAGTAACTTTAACTATCATCAATGTAACAAAGCTCCTTAAACCCTTCACTGCGGATATCAAATTCATAGGCCTACCCCCCTGTGCGGCAGGTTTAATTAAAATATAAAATAATTACTGATCATATTTTTAAGTGCCTAAATGAATAGGATGCTCATTCCATACCAGAAAATCTATGTTTCGTCTTGGTGGAGGCTACCAGCTAAATGAAGTTACGTCAAAGTGCAGCAACAGGGCCGTGACCGTGCTGCCAGACGCACAATGAAACTACTTTCTACTCAACATAATACAGCTTATTTTGGTACATAAATGCTTCATTCATGCATTCATTCATTCATTCATACTTCTGTTTTATATCCATCAAGAATATATTGAATATCTTGACTATTTAGCCTCGCCATTGAAGTAGAGGGCGCGGCAGCGTCAACACGTCGTACTGTACCGCTTGACCTTATTAGTCACACTAACTCACGCAAGCAGAAAAAGAGGTTCTATTATATCGCAACACTTGACACTGTTGCCATACAAGCCTATCACAACGAATATTTACCCATAATATCATTGAGCGCGCAGTTTAAATACAGAAACCATATATGTACCAGCCGCAGCGAACCCTTAAATAGCTGAGAGACCGTATTTGTACCAGCCGCAGTGAAGGGGTTAATGGACCATACCCATAACTACGTCACGGTTTGTTTACATCGGTGCATTGTGGGGATAAGGCGGGGTCGCCGCGGGTGGGCCTACGAAGGGAAAACTACGGCGATGGAAGAATTTAGAGTTACAGTAAAAGCCTTATAACTCGGCACGATAGGGGCTCTGGCCCTTGCCGAGTTATTCAATGTGCCGAGTTATGCAATGTCCTTCTCTGATATGGTTATAAAAAAAATAAAAAAAATAAAAAAATAAAAATTAAATAAAAAAAAATAAAAAATACATTAAAAGCATAAAAACTACACTTACCAGTGAACGGTAAGTGAGTGTAAGCGAAGAGATGCAGTTATAACATCAATATGCCGAGATACATTATTTTTCGCCGACTTTCTGTTTACATGTTCACACAAGAAGTTGTGAGGGCATGATATGCCGAGTGAAAACCATGAGATGCAGTTTAGGTGAGGCGGTAGCAGAGTGGTTAGCGTCACCGAGTGGCGTTCTCGAAGACCCGAGTTCGATCCCGAGTGAGACCCATAAATCCACTTGAAATCTTTCTGCACCGTCGAGGGGCCTAAGAACACCCACATGCCCTGTCCATTAACTCCACCTTCGACTGTGAGTGCAGGGGAGGACACAGGGGGCGGCATGAGCCTCTAATCACAGGCGTCAGTCCAGGGCCGGATTAACGGGGGGGCTACCGGGGCTCTAGCCCCAGGGCCCCCACCAAAAGGGCCCCCACCAAATGTATATTAGCTTTAAACAGTAATATTAAAAACATTGGCAATTTACAAAACAAAAACATATTTGCCTGTCTGTTTCATCCTTTATCTCTGAATACCAGTCTATGCATTAATAGTTCTTTGCCAAACATAGGCCTCAAAATACCCACAAGAGTGCTTAATTTTCGTGCGAATATAGGGCCCCCACAAAAGCTGAGCCCCAGGACCCCCACAGCTCTTTTTTGCACGAAATTGATATTCCAGGTGCTATATTACTGTGCTCTGTTCTCGCTGACAACACTATAGAGAAGACCTGAGGTAATGGCTGATGTGCAGAGGCTTCTAAACCAAGAAAACAGTCATAACAGAGCCTTGTCAAAAGGTAAGCAACTGATAGGTACGTAAAGTGTCCCTACCACTTGCTTACTTCTTAATGAGACTGTTGTGACTGTTTTCCTGGTTTAGAAGCCTCTGCACATCAACCATCACCTCAGGTCTTCTCTATGTTGTCAGCGAGCATGGAAATATAGCACTTGGAATATCAATTTCGCCCAAAACAACTCAAAATTTTTTCAGCGTCGTAGTCTTCTCTTTGTAGGTTGTACATATTCATGGTTATGATGGTATTAAAATACCTTATTAATTGAGTTCCTTTTGTTGTCTTTCCTCATAATAAGTAGTGGTACATCATGGTTTAAGTGTTACTTGACGAGCCAATGAATACTCTTGAGTCTATCTATACCAACATCACCAACCTTTGCTTTGATTTATCTTATTACTCCATCCATAAACAAGTTGCATAACCACCGTGACATTACCCATCCTTGCCTCATGGTACCTGGTACTGTCGTCTACCGACATTTTTATCCCTACACAAATCGGGAATCCTCGCCGACGGTAATGGCTAGGTTAGATTTTGCTTTGATTTATCTTATTACTCTATCCATAAACAAGTTGCATAACCACGGTGACATTACCCATCCTTGCCTCATGGTACCTGGTACTCTTGTCTACCGAAATGCTCGTCCCTACATATATCGGGGAAAACTCGCCGACGGTAATGGTTAGGTTAGGGGTAATAATGGATGAGAGTTTCGCGGTCGTTTTCAGAGACAGACTATTTTTTCTTGGCCTACAATAGGTGCTTGTTCTAATGGAGATACTTTTATTTTGCGCAAACCCATTAAAAAAAAAAAAAAAAAAAAAAAAACTTATAGGTTTTTGTTAAGCCCCACGCCGCCCTACTCCCGAAGGGGGGAAGAAAATTGAGTGCGCGGGCTCAACAGGAGGTGTTGATATACATAGCTCCTGTTTTAGCGGCCCCCCAACCCGCTATGGTTCTATCCAATCGGTCACTGGTCGTGGCATGACAATTAACCCCGGCACCCCTACCTGAAGTTGCCGGGTTGGGCTTATCTCCTTGTACCGGAAGGTACACGGGGCAGAGCCCGTAGCTTCGGAGATACGGGGAGCTTACCTCCCCAGGCTAGTAACACCCCGGCATTTGCCGGGGGGCGACCCTCCCTGTCCCCCCCGAGGCCCCTAGCTTGCATAGTTACCCCGGAGGCATCCATTAATCGCCCGCCCCTGTCATGCACTGTCAATCATATAGATACATCACCATCTGCTGCGTCGCCTTCAGGAAGACCTGTATGTGGTACTCAAGAGGTCCTAAGATCCTGTTGCAGGTGTCTCGTAATGCCCCGGGGTCCCGGGGGAAAACCCAGGGGAAGCCTCCTGAAGGAGGTATCTCGTAGGGCGTTGTAGCAGCGTAGAGTTTCACCTCCGCCCCGGGCCCGCCGCTAGTGTCTGGCCCCAGCGCCCAGTGGCTCCCCAAGGGCCCTGAAGAGAGGCCACAGGGGCAGGTAGTGTGGAGGGACGTCAAGGTCTCGTAGAGTTGCACTTCCCTACCCCCTGGGGCAAAGTAGGGCGCCCCTTGGTTGCCCCACGGCGGTTCCGGGAATTCCTGTGGCCCCAGGAGAAAAGCCACCCGGGACGGGCAGTGTTGCAGGGACGTCATGGTCTCGTAGAGTTGCACTTCCCGCCCCTGGGGCTATGCGGGGTATTCCTTAGTCGTCCCGCCGAAGCCCCGTCGTCCCTGGGGCTCAGGAGAAGAGCCACAGGGGCAACGCAGAGCGCCACTATTTGCCCCGCCGTGGCCCCTTCATCTCAGGAGCCCAGGAGAAATACAAGGGCAAAGCCACCGGGGCAGGTGTCTGGCAGGACGTCAGGGCATCGTAGAGTTGAGTAGTACCTGCCCCAGGGGACAAGCGGAGTGGCGGGCGTCGGGGCGTCGGGCAGGGGCGTGGCGGAGGGGAACTCGGCCACACCCTGCACGTGCCGCGCGCTGCCCGAGGAGGCCTTGAATGAATACAAGTATGTATACTCGTGCGCTGCACTAAGACACTAGTCTCGGAAGAGGTCACCGCGACGCAGGCCTGCACGCACACGGGTCTAGATAGATTCTGTCTCTGTCCTCCCAGCAGGGAGGCATGCGAGGCGTGTGTTGGTGGTTACAGGTCAAAGGGTATCTCAGTGTTGACAGTTATGAAGTGAGGTGAGATGGGTGCGAGGGATGAGAAGTGTTGGTTCAGCGTTATTCTACTTCTCTCTCTCTCTCTCTCTCTCTCTCTCTCTCTCTCTCTCTCTCTCTCTCTCTCTCTCTCTCTCTCTCTCTCTCTCTCTCTTCTTTCTCTCTCTCATATCTCTCTCTCTCTCTCTCTCTCTCTCTCTCTCTCTCTCTCTCTCTCTCTCTCTCTCTCTCTCTCTCTCTCTCTCTCTCTCTCTCCCCTTCTCCTCCTCTCATCTTCTCTCACTTTCTCCGCGTGGGCGCTGAGCTACCTCTGTCAGCGTTAGTTCCCCTCGTGGTAGATAAGACTCGCTTGAGTAAGCATAACACTATTGCTCCTCTCTCTCTATCCACCCCCATCATCAGTACTCTCTGCCTCTTCCTTCATTCTCTTCCATTCCCCCATTTATCCTTCTATTCCCTCCTATTCCTCATTCTCCACGTCTCCAGCCCTCACATTTTTAATGAAACCTAACCTAACCTTAACCACAAAGTATACCTAACCTAACCTTATACGTTTCTTTAAAACCTAAAAGACCCAGATTCAGTGTTTTTAATGGAAACGGTATCATAAAATTCGGATTTAAAAAAAAAAATATTATGGGTTTGCGCAAAATAAAACTATCTCCATTTAAACAAGCACCTATTGTAGGCCAAGAAAAAATAGTTGGTGTCTCTGAAAACCACCACGAAACTCTCGTCCATTATAACCAGGTTAGGTTACCGTTAGGTTAGGTAAAGGTCAGTTAGGTTAGGTATTCATAATCACAGGTAAAAGCTTATTAGTTATACAGGTTGAAGTTCCCAAACTCGGCATCCCAAGACTCGGCAACACCCAAAACTCGGCTATGGTTCCAATTTTCCAAAACACGGCAGAACACCCAAAACCCGGCGCGTACAGTAGTTGCCGGGTCGGCCGCTAGGTGCCACCATACTAGGCCGCTTGGTTTCTCCCGCCGATTTGTTTGTTGTTATTGTTCAGTGGTGTTGTGACTGTAGAGTTGTGTACACTGGTATTTTGTGTACTTCTACAGGTCTAATTTTTTTCATGTGATTTTCATGCTTTTTTCCCCCTTAATATATCTACGTTCTAAGTCGGAAAATTCCATTACTCGGCTCGGCGCTGGTCCCGAGGTTGCCGAGTTTGGGAACTTCAACCTGTACATACATACTCCACTCCATACACGCTCTTTAACCCTTCAATACTACATCCCACATTCCCTCCCAGTCTACTCTGTCATATGATTTGGTATTAGTCCAGATGAACACCGAACTCACTTTGGTGGACGAAACTATTTTTTTCTGGTGTGTTTTTGTGTTCTGAATGAATCTGCTAACCGTTTCTGTTGCAATTTGTTTTTGTTTTTTTTGTAGTTTTTTTGCAAAAATGAAAATAATAAAATTGAACCTAAACCTAACCTAACCTTCTTTACCTATACCTAACCTAACCCATACCTAACCTATACCTAACCTAACCTTTACCTAACTACAAAAAACAATAACTAAAAAAACTAACGTTTACCTAAAAAAAAAAAAAAAAAAAAAAAACAATTGCCACAGAAATGGTTAGCAGATTCATTCAAAACACATAAAAACACACCAGAAAAAAATAGTTTCGTCCACCAAAGTGAGTTCGGTGTTCATCTGGACTAATACCAAATCATATGACATAGTAGACTGGGAGGGAATGTGGGATGTATTGAAGGGTTAAAGACTGTGTAGTGTGTATGGAGTGGAGTATGTATGTATAACTAATAAGCTTTTACCTGTGATTATGAATACCTAACCTAACTGACCTTTACCTAACCTAACGGTAACCTAACCTGGTTATAATGGACGAGAGTTTCGCGGTCATTTTCAGAGACACCGACTATTTTTTCTTGGCCTACAATAGGTGCTTGTTCTAATGGAGATAGTTTTATTTTGCGCAAACCCATAAAAAAAAAAAATTTAATCTGAATTTTATGGTACCGTTTCCATTAAAAACACTGAATCTGGGTCTTTTAGGTTTTAATGAAACGTATAAGGTTAGGTTAGGTATACTTTGTGGTTAAGGTTAGGTTAGGTTTCATTTTTTTTTTTTTTTTTTTTTTTTATAATGGGTTTGCGCAAAATAAAAGTATCTCCATTAGAACAAGCACCTATTGTAGGCCAAGAAAAAATAGTCTGTGTCTCTGAAAACGACCGTGAAACTCTCGTTCATTATTACCCCTAACTTAACCATTACCGTCGGCGAGTTTTCCCGATTTATGTAGGGACGAGCATTTCGGTAGACAAGAGTACCAGGTACCATGAGGCAAGGATGGGTAATGTCACCGTGGTTATGCAACTTGTTTATGGATGGAGTAATAAGATAAATCAAAGCAAAATCTAACCTATATAGCCATTACGGCCGGCGAGTTTTCCCGATTTGTGTAGGGATAAAAATATCGGTAGACGACAGTACCAGGTACCATGAGGCAAGGATGGGTAATGTCACGGTGGTTATGCAGCTTGTTTATGGATGGAGTAATAAGATAAATCAAAGCAAAGGTTGGTGATGTTGGTATAGATAGACTCAAGAGTATTCATTGGCTCGTCAATAACACTTAAACCATGATGTACCACTACTTATTATGAGGAAAGACAACAAAAGGAACTCAATTAATAAGGTATTTTAATACTATCATAACCATGAATATGTACAACCTACAAAGAGAAGACTACGACGATGAAAAAATTTTGAGTTGTTTTGGGCGAAATTGACATTCCAGGTGCTATATTTCCGTGCTCGCTGACAACATAGAGAAGGCCTGAGGTGATGGTTGATGTACAAAGGCTTCTAAACCAGGAAAACAGTCACAGCAGAGTCTCATTAAGAAGTAAGCAAGTGGTAGGGACACATTACGTACCTACCAGTTGCTTACCTTTTGACGAGGCTCTGTTATGACTCTGTTTTCTTGGTTTAAAAGCCTCTGCACATCAGCCATTACCTCAGGTCTTCTCTACAGTGTTGTCAGCAAGAACAGAGCACAGTAATATAGCACCTGGAATATCAATTTCGCGCAAAATAACTCTAAATTCTTCCATCGCTGTAGTTTTCCCTTCGTAGGTCCACCCGCGGCGACCCCGACTTATCCCCACAATGCACCGATGTAAACAAACCGTGACGTAGTTATGTCTGGGGCCCATTACTATTTCAGTTCACAATAATACTCCAAGAGACTTTCAACAAATGATGTCATGGTCTCATGATGTCAGTGGTGGTGCCAATGCCCTAAGTATAGACCCAGGTGATGCACTGAATCAAGGGTTTTTTAAGGTTCCTTAATGAGTTGTGCCCCGCCCCCCCAGGCCGTCTTTCACATCGTTAAGCCCTCCTCTCGACTCTTATCCTCATGCAACACACCAACCTGAACATATTCTCCCCTGCCTACTGACAAACTATGCATTCCTTTAGTCACAGGCGTTCCTGCTTCCTTGTGAACAAGATAAAAATAAAGCTTTATACATTTTCTCTCTTGTTTTATGATACCCCAAATGAACACTTAAAACTGCCAATCAGGAGCTACACACTTCCACCATTGGCAAACAGCTTAAACACTAGGCTCTTTTATCTCTTCATAGGATGTGGGAAACTTCAGACCATGATAATAACCTCATATTGTGCCAAGTAAGGAAGAGTGATCAATAAGAGGCTTTGTCTATTCACTTAAGGGGACTGTTTACCTTTTTGGTCAACACCATGTTAGACTGCTTGGATTTTCTTGAAATTTTTACACAATATTAGGGCTATCTATAAACCTCTCTAGCCCTGAAATGAAGGCAATCTGGCCATGGTTTTTTTACGGTTAGTTTTATGCATTTGACGGCCATTTTTAAAGGCTTAATAACTTCGCCAAAAATTTACATTTTCTAAAACTTCTTGTCTCCTTTTCAAGAGTCGTTTATCTATATAATAACTGATTTCTGTATTTCCTTAATGTTGCTAACTGATTACGGAATTTTTATTTACATAAAATCGCACCCTTTTTCATCTTTTTTTTCCTTTGCCAAGTTTTTTTTTAAATACAGTACCTATATTAATTTTTGAATGTGTGATATCACAAATTCAAAAATCCAGTTTCAAGCCAGAACCTTCAGGAACTCACAGCTATATTTAGTTTTTATATAAAATGTAAAATAAGGAAGTTATTAACACTTTTCTACATGCTATTTATGAAAAATCTAGTTTCGAGATATTGAGCTGTAAAGGTTCTAATACACTTTTACTCAGACAGCAAATTCTCCCACAACAAAGTTTACTTAAAAGATTTTTCAATTTCTAAAGAGATTTTGATGGTTTTTTAATTATTAAAATTGGACAAAAAGTAAAGAAGTTATGACATTTTTATGCCGAGTTTGTTATGCCGAGTTCCGTTTGTGCTTAGCTGTAGCGCCATGAAAACCTGCGCTATGATGGCATTTCGTTCCACCCAACATAACGTACCGTAAGGAAAAAATTCTCATATATATATATATATATGAGGTGGTCCGAATCATAAGGGTACCAAATGACAAATTTTGAATTATCGCGCCAAACACATGGTGCGATAGCCCCACTCTTCCCCCTTACAATGGTTGTCATTTGGTACCCTTGTGACGAAAATTGTAAGGGAGAAAGTCCTGGAAGTGAAGGTCACTTTTTCGCCTTAATTAAGGGCACACCACCCGAGATCCTGGAAAATTTTTGCAAATCGTAAGGGTGCCAAGCTACATCCAGCTGTTTCCAGCCTTCAGAGGTCGAAAAAAACGCTAGCACGGTAGCATTGCTATGGCAGAAAAACACACATTTATAAATGTTGTGTCAACATTCAACATTTGAAAAAATTTCAAAAATTTTCAAATTTGGAAATTAATGGGTTGTGGGTGGGAATGATGCAAAATGGCGTACACCACCTAAAATCAATGCATTATTATCTTTAAAACAAGAACATTTTGGTCAAAGGGCTGGCAATGTTAGATTTTGGCCATTTTGGGCATTAAAAAATGGGGATAATTTTGGTTTTTGTGCTGTTACTCGAAAAGTAGACGTGAAATCCCCCATTTTCACATCATGGGATGAAAGAGTAGTGTTTCAGCTACCTTCAGTCCATTTATGAAGAGGGCACCTCACCGGGTTAAAAAGTTACACATGTTTGATAATTGCCAAACTTTGACCTCAATTATCTCTATAAAGTAAAAAATGTTGTTTGGTACCCTTATGATTCGGACCGCCATATATGATACGAAAATTTTAAAAAGTAAAAAAAATAATGAATGTCCTATGGTAACACTACACCACGTGCTGGCATAGTAAGGCTCTTTAAACTGGCGCACAGGCATTTAACTGGGCCGGGAACTTTAAATTTGTGCGTCTGGCATAACCGCAATGCGTTCTAGCATCTGTGGATACGGAAATCTAAATTTTGATAATTTTGAGGAAAATCACATCATACAGGTAAACAGTCCCCTTAATTAATTAGTTTGCTTAATTAAGGGGACTGCCCACCCTAAATCTTGTTTACTGATGGATCTTGCTGTAAATTTGATGAGTTATTTAGGGCTAAGTAAGGCCTTCAAAACATAAGTTTCATTTAGATCTGGCCAATAGTTTTTTGCAAAATATAAAAAAAATAAAAATGAGGGAAATTAGGCTGATTTGAATTGCTTTCAACTCGTAGGATTATTGGTGGATTTCTTTTATTTTATAACCATTAACTCTTCTACTTATGACGAAAGACTATATGGTGTGGTTTTTCTGTATCTTTTTTTATCACCGAGAAATAAAATTTTGGAAAATTTTGGAAAATTTCCCCAAAAAATCTGTTTGAAACACTAGTGCCATGTTCCTAATTGACATAAACAAAAAAACTCTACCATAGTTTTCTTCGTTTTTTATCCAGCTATCCATTGATACCTCAAATGTAAAGATCGGATAAAAACTGATGAAGTTGTAGGAAATTGTATAAGAATAACTTACATTTTTCAGAAAGGAGCCCTAAATGTTTTGTTTTTGTTTGACTAAGTGTTACGTCAGTAAACCCTATAAAGGTTTTTTATATTGGTTCCATTTTACTTTCGAGGCTAAAAAAGCATTATAATTGATATTTTATCGTCAAAACAGAACGAGGCGTGGCACTCGTGTGGTGCGGGGGGGAGGGAGGGGGAGATTTAACCCCTTTAAATATACTTTTATGGGACAAACTATATATCAGTGTGTTGCCCAAGGCCACAGCTACCATTATATGACTTAAAAGGATTTTCGATCATTTTTATGAATTTTCGATATATTCAGGGTGGGTGATCCCCTTAAGGCAGGGGCGGGCAACCTCAGGCCCTTAGGCCAGACCCGGCCCGAGAAGGCCTAGCGTCCGGCCCGCCACCCTGCTCGGCATTAACATTGCAATCCGGCCCGCGAAACCCCAGCCCCCACCCCAAAAAAAATTAATTCTGCCAAACAGCATCTGCCGGCAGATATTGTTTGGCAACTCTGCGCTCCCCTTCGCCTCACTCCGCGATCCTGCCAGACGCCAGTGTCCGTTGGACTTTCGCATTGAGATTAGGTACGCTTTGTGGTCAGTACAGTTTGGAAAAATAAACTGCCACTAGTAAGTGAAAATTATTAGAAACACTTTATATTAACACTTCATGGCAAGCAGCAGCAGCCGTCTCACTGATTTGTATGTTTTTCAATGAAATTCTTGTATATAGTCACTCTGGGGTTTTCATTTGTCACTCTGGCCCACGGGCTGCTCCCGAAAGTCTCATCTGGCCCTCGCTCTGAAAAGGTTGCCCGCCCCTGCTTTAAGGGACCGTCCACCAATTATGTATTTTGTTTAGCAATGAATGGATTTGCATTATGCACATTCCACAGTTATGCAAACCTCAGCATTTTTCTAGCCAAATTTCATTTTATCTGTTAAGAATTTGTATTCTCATTGAAGAAATTTTTTTTTTTTTTTTTCCCCAGTTGTGAATGAACCACTTACTATGAAAAAAAATACCACATATATACTTTTCGTATACTTTTCCTTAAAAGATCCCCCTACTAAATACTTAGGATTCGCCTTTAAGCTTCTTTTTTGGGGGAGGGGGTCATAATTTAGGATTTAGCCCCACCAAAAAAAAAATCACGTAATCAAAATTCAAATCGGAAAGTATAATCATACTTTCATTTAGCTTTCCATTGCTATATGAAACATTACAATCACCCAAATAGCTACTTAGTTGAAACTAAAAACAATTGACTTTTGATCTTTCAGATATGACCCTTCAAAGTGTTTTACGATTCTTCCCTGTTTCGTCCCCATGTCCTAGTCATCCAAACAGATTATGAGCGAAATCCACCATAAATGTATTGTGTGACATCCACATGGCCTTCCAGATACATAATGCATAAGTACAAACTAATATCTATGTTACAAACTTTCACACAAACCCCCATTTCCTGTCTTGTCTTATCCCTATCTCTAACCCAATCCTGCTGTGTCAAGGGTATTATCTTTATCTGCTCTTAAGTCTGGACACTGGTATGACTACATGATCAGTTATGTGACCTGCAAAGCTGCTGTATCATTAATCAAGACTATGACTAACAATAACACTCGACTTTAACCCCTTCACGCCCAGATCTTTCCTTGGCTATAAAAAATAGTTTGTTGTCAAGCCATAAAATTACGAAAAGTCACTTAATATACCAAATTAGTTAGTCGACAAGGATACTAAACAGGTCATATCTATAAAATATTGTTTATATTCACTAAAAGTCGTCTAATGGCACCCAAATTACAATGAAAATTACGTTTTGGGCCTCAAGGGGTTAATTGCTCCATGAGCACAAGACTAACAAACTAACATGAATAGACAGACAAGTGTCAATTCTCATATTTCTTTACATTTATCATGGCTAAGGAATTGTCATCTTAAACTTTCTCATTCTCAATTCACCCTTTAGAAGAAATATTCTTCATCTATCATTAAGGGGAGGCGCCGCCAAATAATGGGTATTTTTCACTATTCCAGCCATTTTATAAAAGTTACTCCGAAAAATAGCTGAACATGTCACGCGTTCTCTGTGAAAGTTTGGCAGCTGTAAGATAATTCTTTCCCTTTCAAATAAATTAATTTGTATTATCAATTTTGAGGTCTCCTCCCTGCAGAAACCTCCGTTTTCTATTGATATCTCGAAAGTGCAATTATTGTACTTTGGAGACTTATAACTCCATTACTTGTGAACATAATAAAAAAATAATAATATCTGCTGAAAGATAAATGAATGGTAAATAATTTGCCCATGTGATTTTTTTCTAAACGAAAAAACACTGCTGATATGATTTATTGAAAGTAAAAGAAGGGGTAGAATTACGGGGTTCATAAAATGGTGATTTTGGTAACATTTTTGCACAGCAATGGTGAGACATATCAAAAAATTGAGCGCACAATTTCTAACTGGTGGTTTCATAAGTAAAACTACCCAATATCATACATATTGAGTGAACATGCTGGCTACCATTTATGTTTCTAGCTCTGCTCTTATTACAAATAATAAATACTCGTTTGTAATTCTTTTCCTGCAGAAGCACGAAAGCAATCGTAATGATACATGCAGATCTTATTGCATTTACTTAAGTCTTCAAAGAAATAAATACCTTAGAACAATTAAAATAATATGAATGTACCCTCCACTAATGCTAGGAGGCGCCTCCCCTTAATGACAATACAGCTAAACCCATCAGAATTACTTCAATTCGTTGTGTTTATAACAATGCCATTGTGATCATATAATTCAACATTGAGGTAACATAGCAACTTCAAGCATCACATTATGCAACGTTAAGCACCCCATCAAAAGCATCTTATAGCTGTGCTCCCCTGAAGAACTTGAGTCTCCTTCATCCAATGTGCTCCCACCCTTTTCCTCAAGGGTTTATAGGTAGACTCCACATGATGTTCACTCATGATAGGTGACCAAGGGGTTGCAGTGACATTAGTATGAACACAATCTGAATGACTATTCCCATCATCAGTTCAAGTTGTAATATATCTTCAAAGAAATAAATAGTTCTGGTCACACTAGTGATGATGCAGATATCAAGGCTGTAGTTACAATAAACAATGAGTGTACTTACTCTTCACTGAATCCATCGACATGTAGAATTCTCATCTGTTTCACAATGGTGCTCTTCCCTGATTCACCGGCTCCTGCAACAGATAAGAAAGCTTTAGCTGTAAAAATATGAAAACAGGTCATAGACCTGCTACACTGACCATCTATAATAATATAAGCGAAAGTGTGTGTGTGTGTGTGTGTCTGTCTGTGTGTGTGTGTGTGTGTGTGTGTCCGCTCTAGGTTCCGCCCCCCGTGGCGGAATCCCATCATATGGCACAGTTTTGGAACCAGGTTGACCAGGGGAAGGTTTTAAGCCCACTTATGAGATGATACGATCACTTTTTTTTCTCTTTTTTTTAGCAGTCTATTAGCGATAATTGCGAGAAAAAAAGTGGGTTGCGAGAATTGAGGAAACCTTGATGTAGGGTGATGGGTAATGGGTGAGTGAATGGTGGAGTGATAGGTAATGAGTGTGGGGTGATGGGTGAGTGAATGGGTGATGAGTGGTGGGGGGTGAGGGAATAGATGGGGGGTGATGGGTAATGGGTGAGTGAATGGGTGTGTGGTGATGGGTAATGGGTGGGTGAATGGGTGGGGGGTGATGGGTAATGGGTGAGTGAATGGGTGGGGGGTGATGGGTAATGAGTGAGTGAATGGGTTAGGGGTGATGTGAATGGGTTGGCGTTAATACATACATTTCTACATCCATGATTTCAGGAAAGTTAGAAGGGGCTATCTGGAGAGTCTGTGTTTGGTGGGCCAAAGGCCCACCAAACACAGGTGGTGGGCCCACCAATAGCCCTCCGCAGGAGCTAGCCAAAAAGTCCGCCCGGAGGTCGGCTTTGCGGCTAGTGTCTTATAAAGGACTGCTGTTCAAAAACTTACAATGTAGGTGAGATCTAGACATGACCATGATCATTACAGCAAACAGAACTGAACTTTAATTCAAATCAATAAAGAAGAAAAATGTACCCGAGACATTCGCTTTGTTTCACACAATTACAACTGCACCAAAAAAAATTCTAGGTGTTAAACCCAGAAACATTGTAGTGGTGCAAAAAAGAAACAATCACACATTCTGTTTACCACATATGCTGAACTCAAGATACGATCCCAATATGAACCTAGTACATATGAGAGGGAAGCTTTGCAGTGAGAAGAAGTCAAGGCCAATATCAACAGCAATCCCAAAAGGCTTATGAAATGAGAAATGTGTTGTTAACTTATGGCTCTGACACCTGTTATCCAGTCAGCCTACAATCTGGAGCATAAAGAATGTTTGCCGAGATAAAGATGGTTTGTCAGATAGTATGGTACAAATTTACCATCTTGCAACAACTATTGTGGAAGCAAGGACAATGTTATGGCTAGATACCATAGGGTGACCAGTGATCAAATTAATGGTTGTCATGTGCAACACTACTCAAGACAAAGCTTGAATTGGTCAACACTTCCTTGTAAAAAGGGCAGACTTTCTACTTGGTACAAGCTTGAAATACTGTGGTACTGTTTATGTCTATTCAGGGAAACTATTCTTTGTTGATAAAGCATGACAAAATTCTTTGATACATTTCATGACAACAAACAAAACAAAACAAAATTATATGAACATAAATTTTATCTACTGGAATCAAGGTCAATCAATTCGCTGTTTTTGTCGTGAGTGATCAAGACAAGTAAAGTTACCGGTGTCCTCACTGATGATAGGAAGATACCATAGTGTATTTTTTTTTTCTTTTTTACATTTGTGCCTAGCGAGTGTAGGCAGTGACCTCCAGGGCTAAGATGGTAAGCCCTGGAGGTCCACTTGAGGGCTGTGTAGGTTGGCCTTCGCCTGTGGTGGCGCAGGCTGGATTTTTATAGTGATGCCTGTGATTGATTATATGCTCATGACACCTCCGTGTTCTCCGATGCACTCGCAATCGAAAGTAGAGTTATGGGCAGCATGTGGGTGTTCTTAGGCCACTCGACGGTGCAGAAAGATTTAAAGTGGATTTTGGTTCTCATCAGGGATCGAACTCGGGTCACCGAGAGCGCCACTTGGAGATGCTAACCATTCTGCTACCGCCTCCCACTTCAAATGTATGTCATTAGAATGAGCATCGCTGAGTTACGTGAATATTATGCTGGCTGTGTCCAAGTCAATAACAAACAAGTGCTACTTTTCACACCATATTTCCTCACATCCCTATTCATCAATGATATCCAAACATGAGAATCATCATTTTCATACCTAAATAATTAGAAAGTTCAAATGTGATGTATGTAACTTTTAGGATATCACCATTGCTAGTTCTGTGTTTCTGGTTTATTTTGCCAGAACACTGACTCAGAGGGTAGCGAGTGTAGACAACTTATCAGTGTTGTGATCTTGTTTTCTTCAGCAGTTAATAGAAAACATCTTATGCATTATAATATCCGCATATACAGCTAACATCTTGACCTAAGAATATAACAACTACTTATCTATAATAGCAACCACTTATACTCCCCTTCAAAGCGTTCTGTATGGTGGATCACGATGTAAAGGGAGCCACATAGTCTCTAACAACATGAATAACAATACAAATATCAAACCTCTTAATAAAATGTCACAATAACATTTTGCCCACTTTTTACATTTGGATTTATAGTCTTAGATACCAAAAACATTAGAATTCACTTATGTATGTCCAGGGCTGTTTCTTACTATATGCGAACTACATGGTTGCACAGGGCCCCCAAAGCCACTAAGCTGCTTTTTTTTTAGAATCTGGTCTCTTTTCCTCTTAAAGTGCACCAGATTGATCCATTTAAATATTTAAGACGTGCCCCCGGACCACCTTAGAGGGCTTGGAATCCCTCCATCATAGTATTACAAAATAGGGCCCCTAAACACCATTTCGCATAGGGCCCCAAAAGGCTAGAAACGGCACTGTGTATGTCATATGTATATGCACACTAGAAAATCTAATATTAGTAGAGTAGCTGAATGCAACAAGTGTCTTTATGACCGGCCAGAAGGGCTGTCATAAGATGAGGGGGAGGGGGGGGGGGGATAAATACATGAAGAAAGCTATAAATAACATCTCATGCAGGTACAAGAGATATCTGCAATTATTGCCCAAATGAGGTATTATCAACATCACCATGAATCATCTGCCAATGGGGAACTTGTCAAAATTGCCACCCACCAGATTTCTCCCACTGAATATAGTTGCTTGGCCTAGAGGACATGATAGATTACCGTTATCTTTTTTCAATTCATGTGAAAAGCAGTTGGTCAAAGTAGCCCTCTTCACAATTGAAATAATAATATAAAAAAAACTGTTACCAATTAAGGAGAAAATGAAGTGACTGACATGGTAGGCAGCTAATTATTATATGATCGAACAAACTAAATTTCATATCTAACTTGTCATGCAGTAATTGATTAAATTCTCATTACTGCATATGTATCTAACACCTAGTAAGTGCACATCTTTGCCTCAACTGTTCTTATAAATTCTACAACATAAGGCTAATGAACAATACTTCTTCAGCCATGATATCCAAAGGCAAAGCCCAGACCATAACTGTTCAGCACACCAACATCTGAATTTCAATTATTAATCTCTGATCTCCTGTCCTTTTGAAATATTTCCCTTTAAAATATATGTATAATAATAATATTACGCACGGGGGTTTTAATTCAGTTCATCCCTCCCATTACAGCCATACATTACAGCATTACAATACTAATATCCATGTCTGGCCATTTACTCTTAAAACCCTTACATGCATATTTCTAATCCCTTTACGATGTCTCCCCTCTCATAAACTCCACCCCAGTATAGCTGTCATACACTCATCTCTACCGTTCATTTCTACATGCTTTAACCACAATCTCCTAACCTGCATGAATGGCCTTTCCATATTGAGAAATGTTTCCTTTTCAATCACCATGATCACCATTTCCTTAGTCCAATCATATTGTCGCCCATACTTATATACTGTGAAAACATCAATTACAGTTTGCAGCTTCACCATAAGCATGTCGTCAACACACAGTGAGTGCTTATACTTTCCTTGAGGCACAATTTCATCACTAATTTCCCTTCCCTTGCTTTCTATCTACTTGCTTCATCAAACTGCCATGGATAGATCACATATATTTACTTATCTCATGCCCATATACTTAAGGTGACCAGAGTCCCACTTTTAGGTAAGACAGTCCCGATTTATCTACATAGGACTAAAATGTTCTATTTTTCGTGTTTGGCCTGGGAGTTTTTTGCTGGCAGTGGATTGTCTTGCTTTTTTATTGAGCTACTGATAACACATTAAACTCTACTATTTCACTAACTGGTAACTTTTACAAGTATAGTATGTCAGCGCATCTCCAGTTTGAATATACATTTATGAGAATAAAAATAAAAGCTACAACAGCAAGTGATGTGCACTATTAAGTATACAAGTGACCAGAATTACACATGGTGGTGTTAGTGATTGTGAAACATTTTGGCATTAAACGAAATAGATTGGCCTAGTAATATGGATTAAAAAGAATCTGCTACTATGTGGGCTTATAGGTAAAATCAAAGCCTTAGATCTACTGACTGTGTACAGAATTTTGTCTAAAGTTTATAAAGCAAAATGTTCATGTGCTAGAACGACATGAGGCAAATGTTTCAAATGTATTTGCACCTTATGCTGAGGAATAATCACAAGAACAAGTGAAGGATGGCCACTGCATAAATGATAACAGATAAGATCACTGAGGCAGATAACCATGGCGATAGTTATTTCTAGTTTTGAAAATCTTTTGGCCACACGAAGACGCTCATGTGAAATCCTCAACTGTAAATCTCAACATAGACATGTTACCAAATATAGAGTAAATACACAGTATTCCCTCATTATAGGACGCCCCACTTTATATTTCACTTATACAATCGATCTTCTTTAGTACCCTTTGGTTTTATGCTCTTCATGGCTCTCGTTCGCAGTTACGATCACGCGAGCGATTGGTCGATCACTCTGCAAGTCTACAGGCATTTGTTTCAGCAAGCGATCCTAACACCATCCACGCCGCAGCAGCCACACAACAACGCTTGGACCAGTCTTTCCCGAGCTCCCGTTCACTTCATTACCTCGTGTTTTTGTCACTACCTCGGTTTTCTCTCAAATTCTCATTCTCATCTTAGTTCATTACCTCATAATGTTCATCTACAGTACACCATTCTTTTGCCTTTCTAACATGGATTGAGGATAGGCGATATTGTGAATAACATTAGAAAGATAATGCTCTCTCTAATTATTTAAATGATACATAACACAAAATTTATGGAAAATAAACAAGGAGGCATTGCGTGTGAACTTTTATCACCCAACAAAATTTGCTCGCATTGTGGATATGGATGCAAAATCATTAATTTTGTATCTTTAAATTCTCGTATAATGAATGCTTGTATAACGCTGGTATACTGTATACATATATATATATATATATATATATATATATATATATATATATATATATATATATATATATATATATATATATATATATATCCGTATAGTATATATGACAAGTCCCAGTTTTAGTTTCCATAAAAATTTGTCATGTTACACATATACACAAAAATTGCTAACGTCTCCATTCACACATACACCGCCACTTCCTTATACGATGCCTTGACTTCCTCCAATAATTCACATTGACGTAATCTCATCTTTATGACATCTGGCAGGATACTGCAATCAACAATCTCAATACCTTAATTCCCAGTCCACAAATGCTGATTCACTCTTTGATGTTAATTACTATCATGTATTCACTTAACTGTTTCAAAGTGTTCAGTCACTTTCTTCAAAAACACATTAAACATCTCAGTTTCTCCATTTCACTTACAACATATTTTCCTTTTCATCCTTACATACTGATAGCTACCTCAATGATCCATGATATGTACTTAACAGTACATGATCTCTTCTGTCCACCATTTTCAACCATCATACACTCACTTTTCTACAAACTTAATCATTCTCCAATTAGTACTTATCTTCCAACTCTCCCATCCATCTCACTCTTCAAGTTTTTAATACACAGGTCAGGTACATATTTCGTCAATTCAATTAACTACCATCTCTTCTCCAATACTCTTTTGAATCATCTGTAAATCATCTTATGCTCAAAGAACAGACCCAAAGTTAGTCCAATCTCTCTATTGCACCCCTTTTATATACGCATATCTTCCGTTTCATTAGTGTTATCATCATTATCAGACACTGTTCATGGCTGCCCTTTCGTGTTTGACTGAATCAATATGTATTTCCTACTCATCATTTGCTGGCACGATTTATCTCTGTATATTTTACTTAATTGTGAGGGCATTGTACATGTTGTTCATTCAGCTACGTTATATTCTGAGGTCAGTAAAG
The DNA here is from genome assembly GCA_016584305.1 of Chionoecetes opilio. Taxonomy (NCBI): domain Eukaryota; kingdom Metazoa; phylum Arthropoda; class Malacostraca; order Decapoda; family Majidae; genus Chionoecetes; species Chionoecetes opilio. The sequence continues at coordinate 67,716 of JACEEZ010023645.1, read as the reverse complement.
CCAAATATATACAAAGCTTTGAGATGCTACTCAGGAAATAGTTAGATGATAATTATCAAGTTCATTAAAAAGCTGCAACTATTTCCATATAAGGTACGGTAATTTGAAAACTAGAAAAGATTACACAGAAGCTACTTTGTATGATAAGCTTAGATAACATATCTCTGATTTATCTTATCAATGCAGTCAATATCTTACACATAAACCTCAGCCTTCTCATTCAAGGAAAGAATTAAAAAATTCATTAAAAACAACCTAAACTGATTCAATATATATATATATATATATATATATATATATATATATATATATATATATATATATATATATATATATATATATATATATATATATTATATATATATATATATATATATATATATATGCCATTTGGTCTACATTGCATTACATTGTTACATTCACAAAAGTAATTGATAACTGCAATATATCCAGTGCACCATTACACGACCAGTTAACTCTATATTTCTGGCACAAAAGTACGTAATCATGGAGTAGTGCACATAAGTGTGTGGTGATTGGTCAGATTCACGCTAATGTCCCACTTATGCTGAACCATTTTTCATGTCGGTATCTAACTGGATTTGAATAGCCTACATGTTAAGCCTGAACTCTGTACCTGACTGTAACCAATCAAGGGCCAGAATATATATATGCACTGCACATGGAAGCGACACCACACATGCAGCCAAGCGGACAAACAAATTAAATGAAAAAAATTACCCATGTAGATACAGATTAAGTGGTAAACCATCTAAATAAAGTACATTTCACCCTCCTCTATTAATGAATAACTCCTAATTCACTAGAGAAGGCCTGCACATTCATCTAATTGGCTTTGAATATAACTTTTTGATCAGTGTATAAAAAAAAAATTCAGCTGAAAGACCAACTGGTGAGCTTACAGCAAGTGCTGGTTAGGCACCAAAAAGAAATACAGCCAAGCCCCCAATACCCTCCACCACTCAACTGAACCCAGACTTATTTCCTATGAACTAGCTCTCTTCCACCCCTGCCTGGCAATGCACCTTGTAGAGGACAAGTGAATCCACCAGCCCCCTGTAGGAGCCTTGGCGGCAGCGGAGGGAAGGAGGGGGCCGAGCAGGCAGGTGAGGCAGGGATCGAGGCCAGTAGGCAGGGCACTCGAGGATAAGCATGATAAGGAACCCAAACATTGGGGATGGCTACCCCGACCTGTCACCGCGACACCCGCCCAGCCGCCTACCCTCCGCCGCCCACCTTGCCTGCTTGGCCCGCCCTCAGCCGCCCACCGCTCTGCCTGCCACGGCCACCGATATGTGTCTATGAATCCTACTCAGAGCACCACAGGCACGGACATCAACTTAAAATATAACTAAGAGGGTGTGAGTAGAGGGAATAAGATTCTCAATATGGCCGCTTAAGCAGACGATAAACAGAAGTTGTCTTTACCTAGTAATAACAATCTGTGCGTTGCCCGGTACACTTGTTTGTCTTGCTGAATTTGCTTGTTTATCTTCTTGTTTGCTTCTTTCCGCCTTTTGTTTTCATCGGCGTCACCTTTCGCCCCAGCGCTACCAAAACAACCCATGACATTAGTACACTCTTGGAATAAAGCTCCTAGCCGCAGGCAGGCGCGGACGTCCCGCGGCCCTGTCTCGTTTCCGCACCAGTTGCCTATTTTTGCGGCTGAACTCGCGTCACTAGGTCATGGGCTCCAGTCTACATGTCACTGAGTGGTGTGGCAGCCACCTGGGCCATGGATGCCGGGCGATGGTCCAGATTTCACTCGATCTCAATCGTTCACCATCATCGCCAGTCATGTGCACAACCTTCACCCTCACCCAGGCTCCACAAAGCCCACACGGCACCGCACACCCACACTCCCCCAACTAGCCCGACAATCACACTACTCATATACTGCTTCCTCACCTATTTTTTCACACGTTAAATTTATAAATAGTTATTCTTTAATTGATAATGGTGTGTGCACGATGGTATTTCCTTGTTGTAAATAGGCTATTATTGACAAGGAGGCTACACTTGTGTCTGATACATAGTATTGGAACAAGTCTGCGCAAAGACTGGTGCAGGGGAAGGGCGGGACCCTAGCCGACCTGCCCAGACTCCCGCAGGACCTGGGAGTGTGAACACCTTATCACAGCTGGCTAACACACACACTATCCCCATATCACTGCTTATCAGTCTATATTACAAGTCTCCAACACCTCCAAAGGATTGATGCGAAACATGAAAATCGGTGTTCTGACAGATCACATGCAAGCACACAAATTCATATATACACACTAACAGTTAACGCATGACCGAGTTAATCATCTCAATAACATAGAATACGCGAGTAAAAATAACTCATGCTATTAATAGATACGCGCAGAGTACCAAAACGTTATCATTGTGGAGGTGCGGCTGGCAGCTCCCTCCAGGAACAGGTGTTCTCGGCAGGAACGGAAGTGGAAGTGTTGAAGGTGTACTGAAGAAGATTTTACTTTGAACACGTCTTCCCAGGATTAGGGTCACGCATACACCTCACGCTTGTGTAAGGGAAATTATACGTGCTTACTATAGTGTGCTAAGAATGACTATAAAAAGTAATTCTCGGGGTTTCACTGTGTGAACTATATATTTCCTTTACTTCTGGTGATTTATATGACCAAATCATGATATAATCACGCAGTGTATGTGTGAGAATCCTTGCTGTGAAAGACCAAAAGTCTACGCCACGCCATGCAAGGTGGTGAGCAAAATGTGAGGTAGAGAAAAAATATACCATCAATATTATTGTACTACGTACTATCATATTATTTTGTATTATCATTATTATTATCATCATTATCATTATTAGTATCAGTTATTATCACTAATGTTATCATTATAATCATCATCACCATTATTATCATTAATATTTTAAGTATTATCATTATTGCAATATCATTATCATAATCATTATCAACATAACTTATCATTGGTATTATCGGCATTGATTGTGCTACTATTATATTCATCCTCATCATAATCATTATCATCAAGTAGTGTACCTGAAAACCACAGAAAAAAAGGGGATTTAATTAAGAATGTAGATGATGAATGTAAATCAAGCTGCAGACTATATAGCTTGCATGGCGTACAAACGTCACGTGCACGTGCGTGATAAGGGTGAAAAATGCATAGCACTTGGACACAAAAGCACCTCTTAGCTAGAATCTACATAAAATCATTGATGTGATGCAAGTATCCGCAGCAGGCAGTCAACAGTGTCAGCGGTGAGGCGAGCAGTGGCCAGCAGTGCGGGACCAAATTCTGGAAAGTATCACCTTTTCCAAGTGAAGACGCTTGGCTGTAGGTCCGAAACTAACCAAAGGATTTTCTCAAATATACCCTCATTGTGATTCCCACACAAAGTTACTTCTATTCTCGCGTAGAAATCTAACCTAACCTAACGTAACCTTACCTGACGTGTTCAAGTGTAAAGTAGGCGAACCTCTCCAGACTTGGGTAATATGCGTGCGGGACGACGGGGCGACAGGCGGGAATCACATGACTTTCACTTCGTCATGAATATTGGCCCCGGCGCCGAGGCCTATACTAGGGATGGAAGCTCCGTCCCGCGCCTCGCTCACCTGACCCCACGCGACTTGTTGGATAGAATCTGTCATGACAGTGTCACATTTTCGTCACCCCCCATTTGAACTTGTTGTAGTCTATTGTGTTGTGTTGCACGATTGTTTTAAGTAACACCTGTTTCATCCTTAAATAATACATTTTCTTACTTAACACCATATACTATACTGCAGATTATAATCCGCGGCTTGTAAGACCTCCTGCGACCTGGCATACACGTAGGCCTACGTGATCTATGTGAGGTGCGAACAGGCTGGTTGTTAAGCTCCTGCTGCTGCTGTGTTAACTGTTGAATGTGTTCAGCGTTCCTTAATTCTACTCGTAGCACGTACTACATAATTATGTTGCTAGCGAAGTTTCCTCACCTCTCGTAAATTTCTGCCTCTGCCTTCGATTTCTGCCTCTGGCGATAAAATATTTGTCTTATAATTTGACTTTTATTTGTCGTAAGCCTTGGCCGGAAAAAGTCACGCCGCCCCCACCGAGAGAGGTCGGATAGAGGCGGGTACAAATACCTGTCTCTACTTTTGCATCTTCAGGTGGCGAGGAGGGCACAGCTAGACGCCCGCACGCGGGTTCGATTCAAATCGGTTCGAATCACTATTTCACTAGCTTCATAGCTTAACTGATGCCCTGAAACATGTTACCGGCAACATCGAGGCACAATTAAACTTTCCATTAGAACACTTACAAACAATATCAGTTCCTCAAAAGTTTAGAAAAACATATACCACGTCAAAATAAAATATGAATAAGTTAGGTTGTGGGGACAGGAGTTTGATTTCATCAGGCATCATTGTAGCCTTCGGCTGGATGCCGGTGCATTTAACCTCACTAAGTATATTATAATGAGTATCTCAGAGTTGCCTGTAACATGTTTCAGGGCAGCAGTATGTAAAGCTGCAAAGAACTCATCTCGACTTGTGTATGGGTTCCCTCTAAGCTTCTGCGCATACGCACAAGCCACAAAGCATAGCTATTAGACAGAAAAGATGTTTCGCAAGGCACCGGCACTCAAGGGCGTAGCCAGAGGGGGGGCCAATGGGGCCATGCCCCCCCCCCTCCCAATTCAACACATCTACTTTAGGAGTGTAGGGTATAATTTCATCAATTTTACTATATTGAATATCATGCAAAGAACCAATAAATGACCCCCCATAGGGCTCAATATGCCCCAAATTAAGTCATATCTTAAAAAAAATTATCTGGGGGGCTTACAGCGCCTCCCAGACCCCCAGCTGATAAGCCACCCACCCCTCAACCATCATTGGGAGGTGGCCCCCCCCAATTATTTTTCCTGGCTACGCCCTTGCCGGCACTATATATTAATTGCTACATTTGGCACTGCACCTCTGTGTGAAGCGTAAAAACGCTTAAGCAAACTTACTTTCTACTTACAATTGAGTATGTGCATAATGGGCTGATACTGGTTGCCGACTGAAGAAATGACTGAAGAGAGATCGGTCAGAAAAATAATGAATGGCAGGGCTACACCTCTTTACTGTGTCAATCATTAAATCACCAATATCAAACGATGTGGGATGCTTACTTTTGTCTAATAACCTGGAACCCAATATACCTATTGGATTTGCCACCTGCGAGGTAGTTAATTGTAGGTGTGACAATATCGTATGGTTTGAATATGATTACCGTAGATACCACTATAGTCGCCACTTGCACTAATGTCGCCAGCCGCCAAATATTACGAACTATAGCATCACTACTGATTTGCATGTGCCACTGAAGATGATACACAGTATACATATTATATAGTTTATATCATGACTGTATAATATAATCTACCCTGTTTCAGCGTTGTTTTATGCTTTGTATCTGCAAGTATATACGGTTTCAAATTTCGCTTCTCGTTCTTTTTTTTCGGGCGACGATGACTGCGGGAGGACACTAAGAACATAAACACTAGCTGGCGATCTTAGGCCCTGTTCACACTAGCGGTTTGAATCGCGCGGTTCAATCCGCGGTGGTTCAATTACAATGTAATAGCGCATTTTCGTGACGTTCACCGCCCTGGTTCAGTCCAGTCTGGACCGGGTCAGGGTGGACTGATGGTCGCGAAAATACATCGAGACTGGCCCCGTCCCATTCGTCGTTCCTATTGGCTGGGGGATCGAGTGGGCGGTACTGAACTGAACTGTGGAGGCGGCAGGCGTCCATCTTGTCAATATCCTTTTTGTCGTCCGCCTTTTAACCTGTGCTGAAGACTTTACAACTACCACGCCTGTGATACTATAGTCTTATGGTCGACCATCATGGTGTTTCATGTCTTATCAGCAGCACGAGAAGCTCCTGGTCGCCTTCCCCGCTGACTGTAGTGTGCATGCGCCAGTTCTCCCCACACTGGTCCAACCTGGTCCTGCTCGCTGGCTCAGCCCGGCCCAGTCCGTTCCAGCCCGGTCTAAACTGCCTCGCAAAAACAGTGGCCGTCCGGGACTAGCCCAGTCCAGACCGGGCCAGAGCGGCCGCGAAAATGCGCTATTATAAGTCAATGGAGGCGTTCACACACAACCGCGCAATTTTTCCTACCGCGCGGTTCCCGCGCGGGTCGAGGTCTACCTTCCACCCGCGCGGAAAACGCGCGGGTCGATTTACATGCATTTGAATGGGAGCGTACACACTTAGCGGTTTGAAGGCCAAATTACGCTTCCATTGGCTAGTTTGTGTGTAATTAGTAGCCCGTGATCCTAGCCAATCAGAAGAGCGATGGTCCGTTTAAAGTAATCGTCCAGACCATTTCATCATTCCTGATTTAATGCAATCAAATTATAGCCATTAACGAGTATATCAACAATATGTCGTCACTTTTTGCATCCAGTCAGCCGTTTTTAAATAATCCGCAATCAAAATCTGCAAATTCCCCGAGCTTCCAAAACGCCCCTCACGACAAGCAGACGATGCGCCACGGCTCGGTGACGTCACAAAAGGAAGCGCGCTGATCAGAAGCACGTTAACACAAGAGATAAATATAGTACTTGAAGATTTTTGGGTGTTTCTGATAGATTTTTTTTGCGATATGCCACATGCATGCATCCTTTATGGGTGCAGCAAGACAGTTGTGCCTTTCTCTCTCTCTCTCTCTCTCTCTCTCTCTCTCTCTCTCTTCTCTCTATCTCTCCTCCTCTTCTCTCTCTCTTCCTCCTCTCTCTCATCTCTCTCTCTCTTCTCTCTCTCTCTTCTTCTTTCTTCTCTCTCTCTCCTCTCTTCCTCTCTCTCTCCTCTCTCTCTCTCTCTCTCCTCTCTCTCCTCTCCCTCTCTCTCTCTCCTCTCTCTCTCTCCTCTCTCTCTCTCTCTCTCCTCTCTCTCTTCTCCTCTCTCTTCTCCTCTCTCTCTCCTCTCTCTCTCTCTCTCTCTCCTCTCTCTCTCTTCTCTCTCTCTCTCTCTCTCTCTCTCTCTCTCTCTCTCTCTCCCTCTCTCTCTCTTCCTCTCTCTCTCTCTTCTCTCTTCTCTCTCTCTCTCTCCTCCTCTCTCTCTCTCTCTCTCTCCTCTCCTTTCCCTTCTCTTCTCTCTCTCTCTCTCTCTCTCTCTCTTCCCTTCTCTCCTCTCTCCCCTCTCTCTTCTCTCTCTCTCTCTCTTCTTCTTCCTCTCTCTCTCTCTCTCTCTCTCTCTCCTTCTCTCTCTCTCTCTCTCTCTCTCTCCTCTCTTCTCTCTCTCCTCTCTCTCTCTCTCTCTCTTCTCTCTCTCTCTCTCCTTTCCTCCTTCCTTTCTCTCTCTCTCTCTCTCTTCTCTCCTCTCCTCTCTCTCTCTCTCTCTCTTCTCTCTCTCTCTCTCTCTCCTCTCTCTTCCTCTCTCTCTCTCTTCTCTCTCTCTCTCTCTCTCTCTCTCTCTCTCTCTCTCTCTCTCTCTCTCTCTCTCTCTCTCTCTCTCTCTCTCTCTCCTTCTCTCTCTCTCCTCTCTCCTCTCTCTCTCTCCTCTTCTTTCTCTCTCTCTCTCTCCTCTCCCTCTCTCTCTCTCTTCTTCTCCTCTCTCTCTCTCCTCTCTCTTCCTCCTCTCTCTCTCTCTCTCTCTCTCTCTCTCTCTCTCTCTCTCTCTCTCTCTCTCTCTCCTTCTCTCTCTCTCTCTCTCCTCTCTCTCTCTTCCTTCTCCTCTCTCTCTCCTTCCTCTCTCTCTCCTCTCTCTCTCCTCTCTCTCTCCTCCTCTCTCTCTCTCTCTTCTCTCCTCTCTCTCTCTCTCTCTCTCTCTCTCTCTCTCTCTCTCTCCTCTCTCCTTTCCTTCTCTCTCTCTCTCTCCTCTCTCTCTCTCTCTCCTCTCTCTCTCTCTTCCTCTCTCTCCTCTCTCTCTCTCTCTCTCTCTCTCCTCTCTCTCTCTCTCTCTCTCTCTCTCTTCTCTCTCTCTCCTCCCCTCTCTCTCTCTCTCTCTCTCTTCTCTCTCTCTCCCCTTCCTTTCCCTTCTCTCTTTCCTTAATTTGTTTCTCTCTCACGTGGAGGATGAAGAGGGAGATCGAGGAATCACAGGTCGATCACAGGTGTCCTACAACATTCTACTAAATACTGCAAAGGAATGCTTCAAGGCGGGTGCATAGGTTAATATTACCTCCATGTATGCAAAGAGAAGTTAATATTAACTCATGCACCCGCCTTGAAGCATTCCTTTACAGTATTTAGTAGAATGTTGTAGGACACCTGTGATCGAATGCTTCTATTTTGCCAACAATCCTCATTATAACGCCATGAATAATGTAAAACTCGTATATTTCCATTTTGCATAAGCCTATGTTAACCATGACAACACTTAATTGTAGCTGGTTTGGTAGGGAATAATAGAAAATAAGTCGAGCCCGACACCCCGAGACCCGACATTCTAGCTCCGCGTGTAGTTCCCAGACGGCCACCAGAGGACAGATCGAGCTCACTAGGTAGTCTATTCGTTGCTGGAACTCGATTTTCGTGTTGAGTGTTCTCGGGGATGATGGTTACAAATTTTAAGCTATACACTCGTATAAATAATGTATACAAATATGACTAAAACTCGCCTGTATTGCCTACTACGGTAGCTATATATATCATAAATGTGATATTCTAGGTACCAATATTGAAATCTAACATGAGAAAGAAAGCCTCAGTTAATGATTATATTATTTATTTTCAGGTCACTGAAATCATTCAAACTATGTCCTTGAAAGCATATTATCATATAATAGTAATGACTAGTTTGATCTGGTGCAACGGGTAGTACAATGGAAACAAGTATACCTTAGAACGGGCCCGTTTTCTGCAAAGCTTGGCCACAACAACATCACGAGCCGCCAAAGAGGGTGGCTCCTGCACCAAGCTGACAGGCTGACGTGGGCGGCTTGACCCACCAAGGAAGGCTACAACTGTCTCAACACATAAGTCCTATGATAAGGAATTGTGTCCTGAAGGTGCGTCTGAGGTGTCCAATGTCAAGTTTGTCGAGCAGTCGGTGAAAAACAAGTCGTGGAGGAAACAAGCTAGTCATGGCCACCCTATTCGACCAGTATGAATCCCTGCAGCAAGGCACGATGGGGCGCCCGAAACTGTCTATTTTGGGTACCACGGCATTTAAGAACCAAAAACTGGAAGAAGAAGCAGCAATATTCCTGAAAGATCGCCAGGTCAGTTTCAAGCCCACCCACCCCATTACCCACTTGACAGTAGCCAGCCATCACCTGGTGCTGGCCATGGCTAACAAAAGATTAATTAGAATTAATTTGCTCCACCCTGGTGCCAGCAGCCAAGAGGAGCAGGAGGTGGACATCAGCAAATTCTCCCTACAGGCCAAAATCCACAATATTTTTCTAGACCCCACAGGACAACACCTGCTGATCAGCATCGTCAGCAGGGACGGCACAACACCCGTAGATACGCTCTATCTGCCCCTTCGCTCCAACAAGCCAAAGTCCACCAGCAAACTGAAGGGTCACCTCGTCACGGCTGTTGGGTGGAATGTTGACAACCAGTCAGACAGTGTGACTGGACCCATACTTATAGGCACGTCCAAGGGAGTCATAATGGAGATGGAGCTTACTTCAGACGAGAGACTCTTTCAATCCAGCCATGAAGAGTATTGCAAACAAGTGTTTGATGTTGGCAAGGATGAACCTGTTCCAGTTAGTGCCATTGAGATCCGCAGCAGCCCAAATGATCATCTTGTGTTCCGTGTCCTGGTGACCACGCCTGACAAGCTCTTCCAATTTTCTGGACGCATCAGATCCGCAGAAGACAAGCCAATGACAACATCCCTGTTTGCCAACTACCTGGGACTACCTCCAAGATTTGTCAAGCTGATCAGCAACTGGAAGACCTCATGGCTCAAGTTGTACCAGCCTTCAAGCTCGTCCACCCCAAGTCACTTTGCCTGGCTGACAGAGCAGGGAGTTTACACTGGTGACATAGTGTGGGGAGCAACAGGCGATGACATGACAGCCAACAGAAAGCTGCACTCCATCCCAGAAGCTGACACTTGTGGGGTGCCATGTGACATGATTGTGTGCGAGTTTCACGTTCTCATAGTGTGGCCAGACAAAATGCGTGGGTTGTGCATCCTCAATAATCAGATTGTGTTTGAAGGAAGTATTCCAGAGGAGTGTGGGAAGCTTGTCGGCATATCAAAGGACCCCATCAAAGGGACCATCTGGGTGTTTGCCGAGAGGGGAGTTTTTAAGTACAAAGTGGATCGGGAGGGACGGAATGTGTGGCGCATTTATCTAGAGCAGGGAAATTATGAGTTAGCAAAAAAGTACTGCAACTCAGATCCTTCATGTTTATCGTATGTCTTGTTAGAAGAAGCCCAAGATTATTTTCAGAAGAAAATTTATGTGCAAAGTGCAAAGCTCTTTGCTAAAACATTAACTTCCTTTGAGGAAATCAGCTTAAAGTTTGTTGAGGTTGGAGAGGAAGAAGCTTTGAAGATATATTTGCATGAAAAATTAGATTCCCTCAAAGTGAGTGAACAAACTCAGGTTACTATAGTTGTCATGTGGTTGCTTGAACTGTACTTGAAAGCACTAGGAAATCTGCGTGATGCTGGAAAGCGGAATACTCAAGAATACACTAACTTTGACGAACAGCTGAAATCACTTTTTCGTGATCCCAAAGTGCACCAATGTTTGACAAATAATGCCAATGCTATCTATGAATTGCTGGCCTCACATGATGACCAGGACAATTATGTGAATGTTGCCCTTATGTTGAAAGATTTTGATCGAGTGTTGCTTCATCTAATGCGCCATGGACGACACATTAAGGCGTTAGAAGTAATGAAGACACGGGGATCAGAACAGCTATTCTATCAACACTTTCCTGCCCTTCTCCAGGCTGTACCTAGTGCTGCAGTAGAAGCATTAATAGCTCAAGGAGAAAGGATAAACCCATTGAAACTTCTCCCCTGTCTCATTCACTACCACACTTCTCATGGAGGGGGAGCGGAGATTTTACGCTACTTTGAGTACTGTGTGGACAAGCTGGAAATCACCGATGAAGTTTTGCATAACTTTCTCATAACTCTTTATGCAGTAGAAGCTCCTGATAAGTTATTGCCATATTTCAAGTTACAGGGTGATGACAGTCAAAGCGTTCATTATGATGTCAAGTTTGCCTTAAGAGAGTGCATGTCAGTAGGTGAAGAGAAAGCCTGTGTACATATTCTGACAACTATGGGGCTCTATCAGGAGGCAGTGGAATTAGCCCTTAAGCTTGATACATCCCTAGCTAAGGCAACAGCGAACCGTCCAAAATATGATCAAGATCTGAGGAAAAAACTGTGGCTGATGATTGCAGCACATGTGGTACAGGAAGAACAAGATGTTTCACGGGCCATGGAGGTGCTAAGAGAATGTGATTTGATCAAAATAGAGGACATTCTTCCTTTTTTTCCCGACTTTGTTACAATTGATCAGTTCAAAGATGCTATCTGTTCTTCACTTCAAGAGTACAATCAACACATTGAAGATTTAAAGCATGATATGGATGATGCATCTAAGGCAGCAGAAAACATCCGGAAAGATATACAGAAATTCAAGCAAAAATATTCTTATGTGCATGCTCAAGATAGGTGTTGTGAGTGTAACTATCCTTTACTATCAAGACCATTCTACCTGTTCCCATGTTCTCACAAATTTCATCAGGATTGCCTGTCTGATTCTGTAATGGGATATTTAAGTGAACCTAAACAAAAAAAAGTGTCAGAGCTCAAGGGGAAACTGCTCTCCATGGCCCACGATGAGAGTGGTACAGGGACAAATGGGCCGTGGAGTGACAGAGAACAAGTGAGGGCAGAGATTGACAGCCTTGTAGCAGGGGAGTGCCTCTACTGTGGAGACAACGTTGTGGCAAACATTGACACCCCGTTCATCAGCAACCATGAGTGGGATGCCCTGATGGCAGAGTGGCAGTAGCATATCACAACTTTGTATAAATATCAGATTATTGTACATAAATATTCATTGGTACTTTTCTATAAAATGAAATCAATACGCAATACAATTCAGCTTATGTATAATCCCTTTAAGAATTTTATATATATTTGACATTTTGGCAACTTTTTTTTATATTTCTCAATCATATAAGCAGCTTTAGGTATGCAAAGAAATTTTCATGAAATAAATAAATAATGGGAATTAGCAAGGATACAGTTGTAAGCCACTCATATAATGAAAATGGAAGAATAAAAATCATTCCATAAGTTTGTAAGTTAAACTCTATGAGCAATTGTTGTCTGCCAATATGTAACATTTGTGATTTGCATTACACTACTTCCTTGTGAGTGCACAATAACCTATAAAACATTTTTATTTCATATAAAAATGTACTTTGTACTCGACTAGCATGTGAAGTCTTCATAAATTTACATTTTGAATACATTTTGCACTCCTGAAAAATATAACTATGTAGACATTACAAGATTTTACTGTATATATTTTTGTAATATGTGAAATCAAAGACCAGTGCTTTTTAACTGTTTGAATACTGAAAAGATTATGAATACAAAATGTCATTACGAAGGAGTTCTTCAGCCAAGATGCATTTATATCCACACTATGAGCTAGTTTTATTTCTTTATTTCTTTATGTTATGATCTACCTGCACAGTGCTTGGTTGTAATTATGTAGTGATTTGTGATCGACTGTCCAGTTTTTATCTATGCGTAGAAAGACAAGTACTTACCTGATTTGGAGTCCTGTCTTATGTGGGTATGCCTTTGTGAAATGGAAGGACAGTAGATTATGAAAACCCTATCTCAGATGGTAACTAACCTGAAAAGTAATGTAGGAGTATTTCAGTATTTCATATATCTATACATACTATATATCTTCATATGTAATGCTACTTACTGGAATTGCGAAAATACACTGGTATACATTTGACATTAAAAGTCTGGTTAAGCAATACCTTTCATGAATCCTGGAACAACCCTGAATGGGAATATTTAGGTATTTATAATTGACTTGGGATCTTGGTGTGGATACAAATCTAGAGCTGATGAGTACAAGTGTTTTTCATGGGGGCTTTAGTCCGTGACTGCACAATTTTGTTAACATAGGAGTGGCTGTATCTATTGAAATTGAGAAAATTAATCTACTAGTTGCTTAAGGTTAGGATTACAAATTATTGGAATCCCTATCACGATTAATAGCAATTTACTAGTGTCTGAGTTTACCTAATTCAAAGAATTCCTAAGTACACTTCTGATAAAGAAAATTGCTTTTGAAAATCTGCTTGTTGCAGTGAATTATAATACTCATAATTTTGTGATCAGCATTATGTTCTGTTATGCACTTTGTTAACTGAAGTACCGTGATGGCATTATTATTAAGACTGTAAACTGATATGAGTAGTGTTTCTTTACTCCTGTCTTGTTCGCAGTAATAACTAGAAGCATCATAATTGCCTTTGAGCTCGATTTTTTTTTATTTCAAGAATCATTGATAATATTTCAATCTGAATATATGTGGAGCTAAGATGGCTTAGAACTGAATGGATCAGAAAAGTGATGATATAGGTAGACTGCATTGTTTGTTCCATGTGGACAGTAAGCAGACCAAAGAAAAAAATAATAAGAGACCTGAAAACTAGAGGAACTGACAAAACGAAAAAGAAAAAATGCACATAACCATGCAGTTTGGTGACCTTGTGAGCTGCTGGCATGTGACTATGAATCGTGTACATATAGAAGCTACCTATTAAAACTATGGAAATATCAATTATGAGTGGTGCTTAATTAACACTTGAGAAAATGAACACTCGCTATTTATACAGCTTTAAATTTACTTGTCATAAGCACAGCCATCCGCTACCTTGCTTTTTTTTTTGTTTAATCCTTTTATACAATTTTTGGCTATACCACCATACACACTTTTGGGGGAACATTAGGCAACTTCCACCTCAGATGTTTTTTTGGATCTAATTATTGATTATGAGCAGCAAATAATGTTAAGAAGGTGAAAGGCTAAAAGAAATAAACCTACTGTTGTACTTGATATGAGAATTTTTTTTATTACTTTATCAATAGTTTTACATATATAAAACATTGTAAGGTGGCAAAAATTAAGTAATGCCACACTTGAGAAACATCCAGCACAAAGGCATCATTGACAAACTCTTGAGGTTTTATTGGAAGACGTGTTTATTTCTCTTATACTGTAAACATATGATTTAGGTAAATGTATGCAATATCTTAGCATAAAGATACAATGTACCAAAGAGTAATCAATAGAATGGAATCCCTTGTTTGATGATACATGTTTAAAACATTTAAGGGAGTGATCTGAAGCCAGCCATAAGACCCAATGAATAACTATTACATATGAGGGCCTACTTCCAATAGTCTAATTCCTTCACCTCACACATCTCAGTTCATCTCTGGTTCTCTGGGCTTCACCACCTTACCCAAGCACTACTTTGGCTCCACACTGCCATTTTCCAAGACGCTGCCCAAACACTTGCTCCCACCGTGACCTGGCAGGTGCCCAGCTAATACTGCTTACTAATCATTCCAGGTAATATAATCTGATTATCTATCCACTTATATTTCAGGTGCTTTCTGCAAGCACTTTGGAAGACTTCGGAAGTTTTCTCAATGTGGGTGGTCTTATCGGATGCAGTACAAAAGAGTACAAAATCGTTGCAGATGAGACTGTTCCCACGATGCATGCGAGATGCTCGTGTTTTCTGCAGATTACTACTTAACTCATAATTTATAATTTATAATTAAACCAGAATCCATTTCACTCCTTAAAAAAAAAAAAAAAAAACTTATAAAACCTAAGAACAATTGCTTGAGTTAAAACAGTTTATGATTGTGGACAATTATGTTGTTCATGTGCTAAAAACGAGCTTTTCTCATCTTTGCTACCTATATACACCTATACCTCTATTAACGCAACCTTGCTTTATGATAATGCAGTTACGCAAAAACTGACTACTAAAATTAGTTTACACACGAAGAAAAAAAAGTATATGCACAAATTGTTCTTATACTTAAAGAAAACAATTAGAACATAGGATTCATTAAACGCACAATTTTCCAAGTTTTCCACTGATGACAGTGCTAGTCAACCATATGTACAATAATTTTTCAAGGCATCGTCAACACCAGCGAGTGGTTGTTCGCCCGTTTCGTTACAGACTCGCATGTACAAGTAATCTTGACTCTTACAATATCTGCAAAAGAAGCCTCTCAAAAGCATATGGTCGGTTTCGGCCGGGTCACTCAAATGTAAACTAAATGATCTCTTGCTACACTTGCTCATTAAAAAAAGAAGTTTTAAGAGTTTATTGAAGATAATGTCACCGTTATATTTCTTAGTGTAGCATTTATTTATAGGCGCTAAACTCTGAACGCAGCTCCGTGTATTTGTGTTTTACCTCAAAGCAGGTACAGTATTCCCATGTTATATGATGGGGTTACATTCCTGAAAACTCAATCTCATAGCGATCCATCATTTATCAAACTAGTTCGATGGGATTGATTGGGATGCTTTTCTGGACCTGTGCTATTTAAGTGTCCTTATACCCCTTACAGGCTATCTAAATGACGTTTTATGTACTGTACTGTATTGAAATAATTGCCTAAGCTAATAAAAACACATAGTACAAGTACACTTGCATCAATAAAGAAATTGATAAAGAAATAAAGACAAAACTCACTCGTCTTGTCAATTGAAACCCTCACATCATCATCATCGGAGGTGGGGAGGGATAACTAGATGGAGGGAGTGATAAGGGAGGACAGACTCAACAATGGTAAGCTTGGTCTCCAAACTTAAAGTAATCGTCCAGACCATTTCATCATTCCTGATTTAATGCAGTCAAAATATAGCCATGATCGAGTATATCAACAATATGTTGTCACATTTTGCATCCAGTCACCCGTTTTTAAATGATCCGCATTCAAAATCTGTAAATTCCCCGTGCTCTCAAAACACTACTGTTTATCAGCAGACGACGCACCATGGGTCGGCGACATCACAACAGGGAGCCTCCCAGTACCGCCTGATACATATGCGCGGAGACTCTGAGAAAAATGTAGTACGTACTTGGGGAATTTTGGGTGTTTCTGATATATTTTTTGTGCGATGTGGCATGTACTTGCATCCTGTGTGGGGGCTGTGCCTTTACCGAGAGCTTAGCACCCATTTACAAACTGTGGGGCGACGATATATGTGTGCAGATGTGTGCAGCGGCGGCAAGCGGCGGGTAGTAGCGAGGCCACCGAGATGAGAGGGCTGCAGTACCCTGGCTACTACCAGCCGCTCCAAGGGTCTGCACACATATATCGTTGCCGTGTGGGTTGTGAATGGGTGCTAAGCTCTCGGGAATGGCACGGCTTTCTTGCCGTGCCCATGCAGGATGCAAATATGTGCCGTGTCGCACAAAAAATATACCAGAAGCACCCAAAATTCCCCAAGTACTACATTTTTCTCAGAGTCTCCGTGTGTCTGTGTCGGGCGGGGCTGGGAGGCTTACCTCTTGTGTCATCGCCAGCAAGTTTCGCGCCACGGCTGGAATGTGGCTGTTGTTTTTCCCGCGCTTTTTACAAAAGTCATGTTTTTAGGGAAATAAGGCGTGAAAATGAATAATTTTTTGTGGATTAGGTATTTTGAATGAACATTCAACATAATTATGCAAAGAAAAAATGGGTCTGGACGATTACTTTAAGCTTTTCCTGGCTCTCTTGGGGTTGATATTGGAGGCACTACAGCTGTACCTGAGAAAATTCTGCCACTATCATTGAAAATACCAAGAGGTGGGGCTATCATACATAAGCAAGCTATAGTATATGTATTGTTTTATGAATTAATATCAGGTTTTGTCATAATTTTACACTCCTGAGATTTCATTTGTATTATTACCTTGTATTTTGGTAAACAACCAGTTAAAAGTTCCAAAACATACCCATCTTGTCCAAACGTGCACATAGATGCAAACATGAGTTTTCATTCTCTTGATTCACGCAGCCTGTTGCTACAAGACTTCTTCTAATGCTTATAATGTGACATTTCAGTATCATAGTAAATTAAGCATTATGTTACATTATTTACAGTTAAATAGTAATAGACAAAGTATATATATATATATATATATATATATATATATATATATATATATATATATATATATATATATATATATATATATATATATATATATATATATATATATATATATATATATATATATATATTATATATATATATATATATATATATATATATATATATATATATATTATATATATATATATATATATATTATATATATATATATATATATATATATATATATATATATATATATATATATATATATATATATATATATATATATATATATATATATATATATATATATATATATATATATATATATATATATATATATATTTAAATTTCCATATGTACAATACAAGGCTTAGTTAGATAACGGCTGAGTGATCAGTAGGCCTATACACATATGGTCCACTCAAAACCTCACACTCAAGTCCTACTGATGTTTTTTTTCTTCTGTCATCATGTGGTCTAAATTCACCCACATGTACCCAAAGAACTAAGCTGGTTTCGCTACACTTTCAGGCAATGGAGGTACTTAAATGTAGCACAGCCTTCAAGGGGCACCACCATAAACACTGTGCATACGCTGCAGCCAATGACTTGGGCTCCGTCCAAACTCTGAATATGCACATAGAATTTGACTAAAAGATGTGTTTTCAAATTTTATCCATCGTATGTATTTGACACTGGAAACAAAAATAGTTTTCAAATGCATATTTATTGTTTGTCATGATTCAGATTCGTTTCCTCTATAATTTTTCATGAAAGTCAAGATATATAAAAAAAATTACCGAACCTTAATAATGCTGCAGTGATTGCTTGCGGTGTTTATTAAACACAGGGGCGATGCGGTACTGATAAGTATTTCCTTCTACGTAGCCATTGTTGTTCATTTGGCTTCTTAATTCTTCAATGGTTGGATGTGATGACTTAAATGCAGTTTGGCCACGACTAGCTTCCTGCTCCCACTTGCTGCGCAGGGCTGATACATGACCTGTTGTAAAATGTTATAAAATATAGATCAACAACATCCAAAAATACTGCAGTAATGAAGAATAAGTCTGTCTCTTATGGCAACAAAGGTAGGCTTATCACTTGCAGCTCACCACCACGCAGTAACCAACAGAATTTTTTTAAAAACATAAAAAAACCAGATATAACTTAAAGCATTGTATATGCAATAACCTCACTATCTTTTTCTTTACTGAGCAAATTCATTTCCAAATTTGATAGCAGTGATACTCCAAAATTGGATTGCAACTAGATACAAGAGACAGAAAAGTAGAAAATTCAGCTGCTCTACTATTCAAATCATAGCAAATTATATTTACTGAAACATTTAATAACACTGATCTCTCATATCATCAGCTATCATGCATATCAAGTTATGCATTAAAAGCGAAGCAAACCCAGCTTTATAGAATGTTTCTATCTAGAGCAGTCATAAATGCTACCAGTGCACTACTGTACTACAGTAGTATTAAGCATTCTAACATCAATAATAGATGTGGATACAAACATTGCAGTGTGTGGACATCCTGAGGCACATACAAATTCCTACGTAATATTACAGTATGTGCATTTTTTGTATGGATCTAATTAACCTTTATACAGTAGATAGGGGATGTATGCACTGGCAAACATACATACATATGTGTTGTACATAGTTGATGCACGCTGTCTCTCCCATAACATCAAGGTATGATGAGTTTGAAGGCTTTAACTCTGGAGAAAGGAACTATGATGGGAACTTGTGGCACATTGCTCATATAGAAAAGCTGACAGACAAGAATGTTTTAGATCTTGTTCTTGTGTATTCATCTAGTTGTGTTTTACAGGGCCTGAGCTACACTCGTATGGCCCCATCTCCATATCTATATTTTCATTTGCTTTCTACTTGCTTCCTGCAATTGCTTTTATTTGCTTGTGTGGAGAAAGATCCATGTATTGGAGGAGGGAAACACCACCAAGGGTGACATAAGTACTCCTTCTCCTTCTCCTTCAATTTTTGTATATTTCACCTCATTTTCTCATCCGCCGACAGCAATGATTTTCTACATTCCATTCCATTTATCATCCTCACTTCATAGTTATAAAAAGAAAACAAATTATCAATCATACATTTTGTGAATACATTATACATGATGTCTTTGTCTCTAAGATTCTAAATACCAAAATACAACAAAACCACATTAACATATCACATATTCATAAGTTGTTCTGAGACAAGGAATAAGAGTTGGCACCAAGTACACATTCTAGTGCAGTATTGTAATTTTCAGCAGAAGACATTCTAAGCAACATAAAACATCCCACACCTTTAGGAGCAGGTTACTCCATTCGCTTTTTCTCTTCTTTTCATTTTCCCATGATACCTTGACCGCCCCTTGCATGTATGTCTCCATCAGTATCCATGACATAACCAAACTACTCATAACATTCTTATTAGGGTCAAGTAGAAAATATAGTTATTTAAAAAGTGCAGAGTGAATCAGTGAGGGTATACTAGTGTTAATGGGTGAGTAGTTGGGGGGGGGGCAGCTAAGTGCAGCAGGCAACATACCATTCCAACAGAATGAAGGTAGAAGTAGAGTAGCTGGGGTCCTACCAGAGAGCTCAGAACTGATGTGTTGGGAAGGGTCTGGTGGCGTGGCGCTGCCTGACGGCGAGGCGGAGGAGCATGTGTTGCAGCACACGTGGCGCTGGTGGCGGCGGCACGGGGACATGTGGTCACTGCCATCCTGCATCATTGAGACTTGGGACTTGTATAAAGCTTCTAGGTCTTCGATGATCTGCAGACAGATTAGAATATAAGCATAGGTGTCTATCAACGAATACATTAGTAACTTCATTGTATGATAAACTACTATTTGTACTATACCTGCTCAAAGTCTGGCCTCTCCTCTGGGACTTTGTGCCAAGATTTTTCCAGGAGAACAGACACTTCCATGGGGAAAGAAAGGTCCAGGGGTGGTCGACTATGTCTGCAATACACATAAACACACACATTACATAAATGACATGGCAGATGGCTTGACCAGTTATGTGAGCTTTTTATCGGATGATGTGAAGATTATGAAGAACTAGCCGCAAAGCCGCCCTCCGGGCGGACTTTTTGGCTAGCTCCTGTGGAGGGCTATTGGTGGGCCTTTGGCCCACCACCTGTGTTTGGTGGGCCTTCGGCCCACCAAACATGGACTCTCCAGATAGCCCCTTCTAACTTTCCTGAAATCATGGATGTAGAAATGTATGTATTCCCCCACCATTCACTCACCATTACCTCACCCCCACCCATTCACTCACCCATTACCCATCACCCCCACCCATTCACTCACCCATTACCCATCACCCCCCACCCATTCACTCACCCATTACCCATCACCCCACCCATCACTCACCCATTACCATCACCACACACCCATTCACTCACCCATTACCCATCACCCCCCACCCATTCACTCACCCATTACCCATCACCCCCCACCCCATTACCCATCACCCCCACCCATTCACTCACCCATTACCCATCACCACACACCCATTCACTCACCCATTACCCATCACCACACACCCATTCACTCACCCATTACCCATCACCCCCACCCATTCACTCACCCATTACCCATCACCCCCACCCATTCACTCACCCATTACCCATCACCACACACCCATTTACTCACCCATTACCCATCACCCCCCACCCATTCACTCACCCATTACCCATCGCCCTCCACCCATTCACTCACCCATTACCCATCACCACACACCCATTCACTCACCCATTACCCATCACCCCCCACCCATTCACTCACCCTCCACCCATTCACTCACCCATTACCCATGACACACACCCATTCACTCACCCATTACCCATCACCCCCCACTCATTCACTCACCCCCCACCCATTCACTCACCCATTACCCATCACCACACACCCATTCACTCACCCCCCACCCATTCACTCACCCATTACCCATCACCACACACCCATTCACTCACCCATTACCCATTCACTCACCCATTACCCATCACCACACACCCATTCACTCACCCATTACCCATCACCCCCCACCTATTCCCTCACCCATCACCCATCACCCCCAACCCATCACCCATTCACTCACCCATCACCCCACACCCATTACCCATCACCCCACCCATTACCCATCACCCTACATCAAGGCTTCCTCAATTCTCGCAACCCACTTTTGTTTTCACAATTCTCGCTAATAGGCTGCTAAAAAATAGAAAAAGAAAAAGTGATCGGATCATCTCATAAGTGGGCTTATGACCTTCCCCTGATCAACCTGATTCCAAAAATGTGCCATATGAGGTGTTTGCGCCACGGGGGGCGGAACCTATACCACACACACACACACACACACACACACACACAGACAGACAGACAGACACACTTTCGCTTATATTATTATAGATTATGTGATGATTATTTTCAAATATTTTGCTATAAAATTTCACCACATGAAAACTTTAAACACTTGATAACACTGAGTGCAAAAAAAAAAAAAAGTCAATTGTAGAAATATTCATGATATTACACCTAGACGCAAGCCTAGATGAGGATTTAAATGTTGCTATAGCTCTGCTATTTTTAGATATTTTACTATGAGATTTCACCACATGAAATTACACTTGCCAACACCATGACACTTGTCACTTGTCATGACACACATTACACTTGCCAACACCATGAGCGAAAAAAACGAATTTCTTGAATTTCAAAAATATTCTCGAAAATCACGTGGAGACGCTCCATTAAATATAATCAGGGAAGCTCACAGTAAACTGGGATTACTGCAATGAAGCTATGACTGGCAGCCATTAGCTCAGGTGAGGAGTCCATAACATTCTTCCATGACTAGTTTTTCTATAATCAACATAAACCTTGTAGTCAGTGCATGGGTAAAACACCAAGGCATGACCCCATTTCAGCAGTACTCAGCTGAACACAGAAAAAACTCATCTTGGATGTAGGTCACAAGTCAAATGGAACCAAGTATTCCATGAGCAATGCTTCGTCACATCAATGGAGGAAAACATCGTTCCTTCAACACATGCCAAACCCTGGTGATGTCTGTCATAACAGACATCACCAGGGATGCTGTAGACATAACTGGATGCTGTAGTCATAACTTACCTATAGGCCATGTCAGCGGCAGCAGCAGCTGGCTTCAAATGGGCAAAGGGAAGTTCAGAGGCCAGTAGCTCCCACAAACACAACCCAAATGAAAAGACATCTGCCTTGATGGAGTACTGAGTGCACTGGTTGTGGAAAGAAAAATAAATCATCAAAATCCCATTTCCTGCAATTACCGTAGTTTATCTTTTTGTTCATACATATGGTCTTTTCCCAAACATGTGGCGAGGCACTGAACACAAATTGGATTGTATATATCACTGATAACAATTTCCAATTTGCACATCCTATAAATAAATATCTCCTAAAATAGAAATGATCAGTTATGTATAGGAAAATATCACCTACTGAATCATTCACAAAGCTTATCTGAGCTTATTTGCTGTCATGTATTAATTTGTAATTTACTATCTGGATATGAAGAACTTAATCATTTGAAACCTCCTGAAATGCAAATATGACCATCCTACACCTGTAATATAAATGCTAATTTCAGATTAAATAGTCATTCAGATTATTTAGATTAATCAGTATATTAATTAGGAGCAGTTAATAATAATTACATTTTACTCAAAAGTTTTACTAAGGTTTTGCTACATGACACACTTCAGCAAATAATTTATGACAAAATCAACAAACCTGTGTGAAGATTTCAGGAGCCATCCAGCGCAAGTTACCCGGCTGTTTTGTCATGTTCTCTTCAAAGATGTTCCTCACAAATCTGGACTCTCCAAAATCAGCAACACGAGCACGGCACTATCAAACAAAGACAATTTCTATATTAACAACTTTATTATGCACAGAAACATGTACTAAATGTACTTTATAGTACTATGAGATTCATACTACATACATGATACATATATTTCTTCCCTCTCAGCAGCAGACAGCTGTGAGCATGACCAGCGGTGCCACACACTGTCCTCACCTGACCGCATGAGTGTGATTTAAAAAAAAAAGTCTAAACTCGGGTGTCTAACACGCCGGAGCGTCTTAGACACCTGAAAATACGGTACAGTAAACCCTCGATAAACCGAACCTCGTTAACTGAATTTTGGATAAACTGAACGCTGTGTTGCCTTCGAACAAGCCTCTGATATACCGAACTCTAGTTTGGCATATATGGCGATTGGTGAGCTGACCGAGCATGTTGGCCAGCCCGTGTCTCAGTTTACACTCAGCCCTCATTGTGTGTGGACTACTCACTCGTGTGCTCCCTCGTCTAACGTGTTACAGTGTACTTACCTGCCTATGTACATTACCTACTACCCTCTACAGTACTGTACATTCAGTTAACTATGTTTGAACACGTATGACTGAACGTCGCCCCTCACAAACCGAACTCTGTTCGGTTTGTGAGACAAACAACCAATCATCCTATAAACCGAACTATCGGATATTGCGATCGACCCTTCCCCCAATTGGTCTGGTTTATGGAGGGTTTACTGAAGTTAATGTATGTTTTGACTCTGTATGCATATGTATCACAACAAGCATTCATTTATGGTTTTTTCCTATTATAATACCTAATTTGTTGACATTAAAACAAACATAACTTACGTACATCGGCGCTTAGAAGGATGTTGTGAGAGTTGAGGTCCCTGTGTATAATGGGTTGAGGCAGCGTGTGAAGGTAAAGCATGCCTCTCGCCACGTCAGTAGCAATGTCAAATCTGGTCAGCGTGTCTATGGACCTCTTCTGTTCATGCAAGGTGCTGAAGAGGGATCCACCCGAGACATATTCTGTGACTATTGCAAATTGCTGCAATAAAGAGACATATTCTGTGACTATTGCAAATTGCTGCAATAAAGAGACATATTCTGTGACTATTGCAAATTGCTGCAATAAAGAGACATATTCTGTGACTATTGCAAATTGCTGCAATAAAGAGACATATTCTGTGACTATTGCAAATTGCTGCAATAAAGAGACATAGTCTGTGACTATTGCAAATTGCTGCAATAAAGACATTCTGTGACTATTGCAAATTGCTGCAATAAAGAGACATTCTGTGACTATTGCAAATTGCTGCAATAAAGAGACATTCTGTGACTATTGCAAATTGCTGCAATAAAGAGACATTCTGTGACTATTGCAAATTGCTGCAATAAAGAGACATATTCTGTGACTATTGCAAATTGCTGCAATAAAGAGACATTCTGTGACTATTGCAAATTGCTGCAATAAAGAGACATATTCTGTGACTATTGCAAATTGCTGCAATAAAGAGACATATTCTGTGACTATTGCAAATTGCTGCAATAAAGAGGAACACCATTTACCATCAGCCTTGTCTTTCTACAAATCAAAGTCATTTGGAATGATAATTACAGGATGATTTTTATACTCTGATATTTTCATTAACTTAATGGTTCACCGATTCAATTATGAAAATATTATTACACTTCCTTACAAAATCAGGCAAATAAACCATGGAGTAAGATAAACTTGAATAGCAGAGGAAATAAATAGAAACCTACATTAACATTTCATGAACAAAAACTCAACATTGAAATAATTAAATTTGTTGATAAAATTTCATTGGCTTGGAAATTATACAAACTCTAAGCATCAAATATTTCAGGGATGGAGAGTTAGAGAAGATGTATCCATATTCTTTGTGCCACTAAAGGCAACTACTCAGGGAAAAAATACAAGCAATGTGCTAAGAATACCATTCTTTTCAAAGGGGAGGCATTTGATTTTGTTCTTCTCTCCTTATTTGTGCAATGAGATTGAAAATACACAATTACAGATTTAACAAAAGAATGAGTTCAAAAGTTTTCCACAAAAGAAGTTATCAAATCTGCAAGAGCAAAACATGATAGCAATATTCAGTGCATGCAGTGTACAGAACATGGCAGTACTCACACTGGGGTCTTGTAAACAGGCGCCAACAAATTTGACAATGTAAGGAGAATCCAGTGACCCATGAACTGACACTTCTCTGCAAAACATCTCTACATCACTTTTTCCGTATATCATGTTGGCTTGGTATCTTTTGACGGCCACGATCTTGTCATTGAATCTTCCCTGTCAATGAAGAAAAATTGACAAATGAATAATTTATCATCAGCATTGCAAATCTAATTTTCTCCAATAAAATATTTATTTCTGTAATGTATTCATATTATTAACAACACACTACATATATCTACACTCTGCATCTAATACTGAAAGATGAGCACATTTTTGCCTCTTCACCATAATTCTCTACACAATTGGAAGCATGATTTATGTTTACCTTAATAGATTATGAGAAACTTTCTTTCTAACCTCCTATCATAACATAACATAAACCTTATCTAAACCTAATCTCACGTTTCAACCTCCTAGCCTAACCCAATCCCTCGTAAAAGTGACGGCGGCAAGTAAATTTTTTTTTATGCAGGTCACAAGAATATGGAACAAGTAAACAACAAGTAAACACAGGTATTTGCCTTCCTACAAAAAATATTTTATATCTTGGCAAGTAGTGATTTGCAACAGAAACTCATGGAGATCAAGTTTCTTAGAATACGTTAAGATAAACAGAAACCATACTTCCAATTATGTGGAGAATTATGGCAAAGAAGTAAAATAATACCATAAGATGAAGAAAAAAACTTACTTTGTAGACTTTGCCAAAAAATCCTGAATCTATATTTTCCAAGTTTTCTATTTCAGACAGGCTGAGATGCTGATAGGGCGGCAGCAATGTTCTCAAATGAAGTACATCTATTTTTTCTGGAAAACATATACAAGCACAACCATAACTAAAGTGCATGCTTGCCAATACATGCGCACATATGTACTTTGCGTTAGATATAAATTGAATCTTTGTTACTTGGATACTTATTTTCTTACTGTAATAATCAGTTTCCACATCAACTCATCAAATCAAGTCTTATATTATCTTGGGGTGGCAGATTTCAAACAACACGAATAGTATATACATTTTTGAGTGAGTATGGGTATATTGAGTTAGATAAGAGTAGCCATATAGGGCTACCTGTATGCAGACATAAACCCATATAAATATATACGTGTATTATATATAAAAAAAAAAAAAAAATTGTGTGGATAGCTTGGGGTAAGAAAACAATGTAAATAATAAAATCCAAGAGGATAAATGTAAGGGAAAGGCAGTGTGTGGGGGGGGGGAGAGAGAGAGGAGAGAGAGAGAGAGAGAGAGAGAGAGAGAGAGAGAGAGAGAGAGAGAGAGAAAAAAAAAGTAGAGTGTAGTAGATGCAGTGGGTATAAGATGACGACCCCCGTAAAATAGGAGAAGCTAGAGTATGTGAGAGAGAAGGCGCGAGAAGAATGAGAGGGTAAGAGCAGCAAGGAGGGAAAGTAAGGACAGGAATAAATGGAGACTTCTGTTGTGGCCATCTCCTTGAAGGAATTCTTAGGAACAGGTGTCAGAGATAGATAGATAGATGATACAGGGATTGATGATGATGACAACACTATACCTTGTATCATGGTGCGCAGCTTTCCAATAGGAGATGGGATAGGGAAATAGGAGGTGTCAAGGGGTGACAAATACTCTCCTCTGGCGTATTCATCACACATGCCTGGCCGACGGAAGTGTTTGAGAATGTTGGCTATACTGTCGTGCCCTCCGTCATAAGCCCACATTAGAGGCGTCTGTTCTTCCTGCTGATACAACAATAACGGACACTATTACTTATGTCAGAGAAAGATATGTAGATAAATATTAGACCAAAGACTACTCTATAGTACTGGACTTGCTACTCGTGCCCCGCGCCAACCCGCCCATGACCAGTGGAGGCCAGTTTTGCGATTCCTGACATTTTCAAACATCACTCCCATCTCCCTTCCTATGGTTTATCAGTATAAATGATATACCGTTACCTTCGTAAATGTTTGTTCTATAATATCATCCGATAAAAAACAGTAAAATACACTAAAGAAATGTCATTATGAGAGAGTGAAGAAATATGCATGAACTCAATATTCATTTAAACTCTTCGCCATTTAATATTTCACGAGAAAACTTTTTACATGAAACATATCAATAGAAGCGGATTTTCATTAGCTTTCCATTAATATATTTCGTTTTCTGATAAATTAATTAGAACCATGCATAAATTAGCGTTAACTAAAAATATAACATCATCAATCGGATCGGCAAGTAAAAAAGTATTCCATGAATACAGTAGACTATGGTTTATCAGTATAAATGATACACTGTTATCTTTGTAAATGATTGTTCTAATATTATCAAATAAAAAACTGTGAAATACGCTAAAGAAATGCCATTATGAGACTGAAGAAATATGCATGAACTTAATATTCACTTAACTCTTCGCCATTTAATATTTTGCGTGAAAACTTTTTACATGAAACATATCAATAAAAGCGAAATTTTATTAGCTTTCCATTGATATATTTCGTTATCTGATAAATGAATTAGAACCATGCATAAATTAGCGTTAACTAAAACAATTACATCATCAATCGGGTAATTTTCCCGATTGATGAGGTTATTTATTTAGTTAACGCTAATTTATGAATAGCACTAATTCATTTATCAGTAAACGAAATATATCAATGGAAAGCTAATAACATTTCGCTTCTATTGATAGGTTTCATGTAAAATGTTTTCTTGCAAAATATTAAATGGTGAAGAGTTTAGTGAATATTAAGTTCATGCATATTTCTTAACTCTCTCATAATGGCATTTCTTTAGTGTATTTTACTTTTTTTTATTTGATAATATTATAGAACAATCATTTACGAAGATAACGGTATATCATTTATACTGATAAACCATAGGAAGGGAGATGGGAGTGATGTTCGAAAATGTCAGGAATCGCAAAACTGGCCTCCACTGGAAATAGCCCAAAATGAGTAGCAAGTCCAGTATACAGTAGTCTTTGATCAGACTAAACAACTCAAATACTATCAGTCATATCTGATTAAGTCTAACGAGTTTCACTTCATGCACTGTATACATATATGTGTACCATCTATAATAATATAAGCGAAAGTGTGTGTCTGTCTGTCTGTCTGTGTGTGTGGTATAGGTGCCGCCCCCTGTGGCGGAATCCTCTCATATGGCACAGTTTTGGAACCGGGTCGAACAGGGGAAGGTTTTAAGCCCACTTATGAGATGATCCGATCACTTTTTCTTCTTTTTTTTTTTAGCAGCCTATTAGCGAGAATTGTGAAGAAAAAAAAGTGGGTTGCGAGAATTGAGGAAACCTTGATGTAGGGTGATGGGTAATGGGTGAGTGAATGGGTGGGGTGATGGGTAATGGGTGTGGGGTGATGGGTGAGTGAATGGGTGGGGGGTGATGGGTTGGGGGTGATGGGTGAGGGAATAGGTGGGGGGTGATGGGTAATGGGTGAGTGAATGGGTGTGTGGTAATGGGTAATGGGTGAGTGAATGGGTGGGGGGTGATGGGTAATGGGTGAGTGAATGGGTTGGGGGTGATGTGAATGGGTTGGCGTTAATACATACATTTCTACATCCATGATTTCAGGAAAGTTAGAAGGGGCTATCTGGAGAGTCTGTGTTTGGTGGGCCTTCGGCCCACCAAACACAGGTGATGGGCCTTTGGCCCACCACCTGTGCCAAAACCACTGGGAGCCAAAAAGTCCGCCCGGAGGGCGGCTTTGCGGCTAGTATATAATGAATATGCAATTACATAGACCATGAACATCACTGGTGCCAGCACTGACCCTACAGGAGGTCTACTTATTACTCTGCACCACTCCCATTGTTGATCCTTTATGAGTGTTCTCATCTCCCTATCCTTAAAGTAATCTTTTATCCATTTCAGCAAAGCACCTTTCACACCTCCCATGTGCTCAAGTTTCCATAACAATCTCCTGTTGGGTACCTTGGCAAAAACTTTTTTCAAGTCCAGGAAGACACAATTGACCCATCCATTGAGACAACCTCTTGAGGAATAATATAAGAGTGGTGTTTGCTTATTTGGATAAAGAGATGATGGAAAAGCTGATTGTATCAATGATTCGCCCAAGTTAGAATAAGCAGCAGTGGTTTGGTCACATAAAAAGAAAGATATAAGAAAGATTGAAAGAATACAGAGGGTGGCAACGAAGATGGTCCCAAGCTTAAGACATTCATCGTACGAGGAAAGACTGTCAAGATTAAATCTTCCAAGCCTGGAGAAAAGAAGGGAAAGAGGTGATCTGATTAATGTCTTCAGAGTTTCCAAGGGACTGGAAAATGTTGATAGAGAGGATATGTTTTTATGGGACGCAAGAGATATGAGAGGTTATGGGAAGAAGTTGAAGAGGACCACATGCAATAGATATTTCAAGAAGTATAGCTTCCCATAGAGATCCATTGAACTGTGGAATAACCTGGATAAGGAGGTGGTACATGCCATGAATATTCACAGCTTCAAAGCCAAGCTGGATAATAGTAGTTTTGGAGACGGAACAGTATAAGCTTAGCTCTTTTCCTGAATACATACACACACATACACGCAGCACATTCTTCATTCTAACTGAGCAAACATTATTCTGCTTGCCTTACTTTTTTGTCTGAGGGCACATAGCGGTCCCGAGTGGTGAGGTTGATGTCTGCCCCGTGACTGAGCAGCAGGTGTACTATCCTGAGGTGACCGTGGAGGGCAGCTGAGTGCAGGGGTGTGTGCCCATCAGAACTCTGGGTGTTGGTTGATTTGGAATAAATTCAGATAAACTAGAGTAAGGCAGTAAAGGGAGAGTGCAAATAGGAGAAATTAATAAAATACGGGAGAGCTGCAAAGGGGAGAAACTGATTAAAGTACTGAGATGGAAAAGGGAAATATGCAAATCTCTAAACACATGTAATCAAATATAAGTTAATGCTGAAAATAAATGTGATGCTCAACCATACTGGATGTTGTCAATATATGATACAATACAATCAACTGAACATGAAATATTCTACAGTATTGTCCAATAATATTGTTACATTGTTTCGTTTCTAATGTGAAAGTTGCAAATTGTTTACAGTGCTTATGAACAATCTACTTTGTATCGAGTGCCATCCAATGTTTTTTTGGAAAAGGGCTCTTGTATGAAAAATAAAAATCTTAGAAAACTTTTTTCCCACAAATCACAAACTTTGAACTTTCATTTAATAAAATCTCAGTCTTACTGAAGTACTGAGATTTTTTTAAACCCATAGACAAACCATACAAATGCCAATGTATATATTAGTTATTCCACAACTTTACAAACGCAATAACAAATATTTCTTCCTTATCCTTACCAGCAACATACTCAACATTTCCACAAAGAGACTAACACCTTTTCATTACCTTGACCAACACACTGGTTACTGTACATTTATCACCTCCAGTCACACATACACACAAAAACAATACCAAACACTTGCCATCTCACACACTACTTTTGCCACATACTGTATTTTTTGGTGTATAAGACACACCTCTATTTTCAAGACTATCTTTGAGTGAGAAAAAAAATTCCAGTACTTATATATTTATTTTTCAATCAGCGAATAATTCTTTATTACTCTTTATAATAAAATGTAATTGTTAATAATAAAAATATGGTTGGCTTAATAATAAAATATGGTTGTTTCACATTTATATCAAACAATGTTCATTCATTATTCATTCATTATGAAAACTTTCAAAATCTCCTTTTGCATCCACAAATTAATTGAAAACAGGCTATGAAAGTTCACTAACTTTTCCATAAACAACAACATCTTTGGTGCTATTAAGGCAATTGTTCACATCACATTGTTTTTTATGCATTACAGTTTCTACATTTTTTATGGAGAAATAAAAATGCTTGGTAATTTAGGGAGCCATACAAATTTTGACCTTTGGTGTAAAGGATGCAGGCTGGTTTTGAAACCCATTTTTCTGGAGAAGAAAAGTGTGTCTTGTACATAAAAAAAACCACAGTACTCATCACCTTCACTCACACACTAACTAATCCTTGTCACCACCACTAACGGACTAACTAGTTAGGCACCAGCACTAATGCACTAACTAGTT
This sequence comes from Chionoecetes opilio, assembly GCA_016584305.1. NCBI lineage: Eukaryota > Metazoa > Arthropoda > Malacostraca > Decapoda > Majidae > Chionoecetes > Chionoecetes opilio. The sequence goes on along the minus strand of JACEEZ010023645.1, from coordinate 36,396 downwards.
AGGCACCACCACTAATGTACTAACTATATATAGTCTGACCGGTTTAACTGGCAGTCTGGGTGGGCACTCAGGAATGCACTATTGCCACATATTGAAAATAATTGAGCTTAACTTTTGTGATATTTGTAAAAGGCATCACAAAAGAGATATACAGGTATTGATACAATTTTAAATATTTTACAGCTGGAGGCCTCAGGCGACTCCACCCAGACTGCCAGTTTAAGCCGGTCCAACGTTAGTCACAGTCACCACCACTACCACACTAACTAGTCACAGTCTACCCACTAACACACTGACAGTCACCACTTCCCCCAAACAACAACAATAACAACAACACACTCAACACCTCCACTAACACCAGTGTCTTGCCTACCTGATAATTCACAGAAGTGGCATTCCGGCTTAAAAGGAAGTCCACCAGATCAATGCAATAGCCCCCCGTGCAGGCTGCATGAAGAGGTGTCTCTCCCCAAAGGTTTTCTTTGAGGAGGGTGCTAGAGCCCCCATAGGTCAAAAGGGTCTTGGAGCATTCAAACCATCCTTCATAACAGGCCCTGAATGGAGGTCATGATCAGCATTGATATGTGGAAGGGATGGAAAGAAAAAGCAAGAGAATGAGAAAATTCTAAAGAAATAAGAATTAATAAAAGAGAACAAGAGAAAAAGCAGTATCACAAGTTATTTGCTTTATGAGTGACTGAAAGGAGTTATGATAGCCAATTTAGCACAACATTTTCCATAACACCAACAATAGATTATAATATGTATATGAAACTGAATGAAAGAGAATCACTGGCAACAAGAGGTAAAGAGTAACAGCTTTAGTACCCTCCATCACAATATAAGTCATTGTGTACAACTAACTTATATAATCATATCAATGGCCACTTGTCTGCATTAGATACATATGGAAGATTTTCTACCAATTGATTAAAGATTTTTTAATGTGAGTATTTAAAAACTTATAGAGGTTGTTGCTCACACGTGTAATGGTGTGTCACGGTAAACATTGATAACGTGGGCGTCAATGCGGTACTGTGGCTGGAGCAGGAGGTTCAGAATGTTCAAATAGCCATTTCTAGCACAGCAGTGTAGGGCTGTGTTGCCTTCTTCATCTTGTAGCTTTACTGTTGGAGTAGAAGTGCTTGAGTCAAAATGTTCATTGAGTGGGCTTAGTAGTTGAAAGTGCTAATCACATACATCTTATACTTTTCTTTCCGATCTATGAGAGAAATTACTTAATGAAACATACATATATAGCACCCTAGAGCTCTAATACTTTTTGTTCATGTTCATGACACATAATGAAAATTTATTAACCTTGTTAAGGAACCATTTCTTTAGTATTCATAACACTGTAGACAGGGCTTGAAAAAGAAATTATTTTTCAAACGGTTCGTTCCGATCAGAAACAGTATTATTAAAGTTTCGTTTTTCGTTCCTCCTCCAAATATAACGTTCCTGAACCGGTTAGAACCTTATTCTCAAACCATGTATTAAATATGCTATTAGCCCTAATAAATAATAATACCTATACATGACTGCATTCTTATAGATGGTAATAAAGCCATACATTTCATGGTGCACAGTATCCAACAAAATCAAACCCTTAGATGTCGTAAGAACTATTTTATTATACGACTTAAATAAGGTAACACATTTGCATATACAATACAGGAAGCGTAGTGTAGGAGTATGCACTCTCAGTTGCCGTAAACACATGAATCACTAATTATTTATTGATATTATATATGGCAAAAAAAATATTAATTCGTAATATCACCAACCCACTAATTAAATAAACCAAATAATAAAAATCAATGGCTACATGTGGTACTCCAAGGACTCGAACCTAGGACACTCACACTGAAATTCGCCGCACCAAGCATTAGGTTATGAACACAGTTAAAAGTTTAAGCACATACTCACGATATATAATCCATTTTTTAATACTGGATATTAATCTAAGCATGTTCTTAAACCCAACTGCAGTATCATAGCTCAACTATTGCACGAATGGAAGGTGTAATAAAATAAGGGAACGTGATGCATATCACAAAAACAAAAATTCATTACAGGAGAACCTCATTTAACCGGCATTTAAAACAACGGCACTAATCAACCCAGGCATTTTTTTTTTTTTTTTTTTTTCCCCCCTCGGGCCTCCAGCAGGGAGGACCACGGGCTAGCTTGAGCCCGTCAGAGAGATCCTGTGAAAAAAGAGAGGAGAGTGTTCGTGCTGCTGGCGTGGGACACGAGGACTGGCTTGTCCATCCTGACGAGGAGTGCGGGGTAGAAAGAGGCACTCAGCAGGATAACCCAGGCATTAATTAGGTATCATTATTTTAAAAAACTGAGAAAATTGGCAGAAATTTAGTTCAAATTTGGCGGGGTACGCAGGGTTGGCAACCCTTTCATCCCTTTCACTGGTAAACTCTGGAACTCTCTTCCTGTTTATATTTATCCACCTTCCTATGACTTACATCTTTTCAAGAGAGGAGTAACAAGACACCTCCCGAACTAAATTGGCTCACCCCACTTTTTTATTTTATTCTCTTACTGTCTTCTTTATAGGGACTGGCAACTAAGCGGGCTTTGTGTTACCCACTTTTGTTGTGCCCTTGGCCAGTTCCTTGTGATGGGAAAAAAGAAAAAAAAGAAAAAAAAGAAAAAAAAAAAAAAGGGTTTTTGGGCGATTCCATAAGAGTAACTCTCAAAACAACGGCAAAATGAGTTATCCGGCATGCGCTCCCCCCCGAGGGTGCCGTATAAACGAGGTTTTCCTGTATTATAAAAGGTAAAAAATAGTTACTCTTCACAAATTAAATGAAAAGTAGTGCATATGATACTATTTGAAACAAAACCATATCGTCAATTGCCAAGTGAACAAATAGTACAGTAGACTTAATTGATGTATGTATGTAATACATATGTATTTACTCAAATAATTGGGCTAATGGAAGTGAAAATGGATCATTGACCAAATATGGCACGGAACGAAAAAAAAAAGTTTTTAACCGGTTACAAGGATTTTAAAATAGCGTTTTTGCTCCGGAACAGTAAATATGATAACGTTTTCGTTTCCGTTTTTGTTCCGAGCATAATTTAGTTAGTTTCGGTTTTGTTTTCGTTCCCTTAAACCGTTTCAAAGCCCTGACAGTAGATACTTGAGCTTTCCATAATTGTGCTACTACCATTTTTTATGAAGAAAAAATTATAGAAGAATGATCACAAATCTGAAACATTAAAAGCCTCCCATCCTTTAATGTATGAAACAGTACAGAATTACAATACAGGTACACATTTCATCAACTATAACCAATTAACCATTGAATGATGCACATATGCGTGCCTCAAAGGGCAGGCGGGTGATGGCATCACAAGGACTTACACCTCAAATGGAAATGCAGGACTTGTTTTGAGCACAAGTTTCATACTCTTATGAAGCTGCTCCACATCCCAAGTAACTTCCCCATCATACAAACAGGCACCATTACAGGTGGATGTTTTTCAATCTCATCCGACCCTTGGCATAAATTAAAAACAGCCGTGTCCACTCCTCACAATTGCTGCAGTCATAAAACACGGCATATTTTGCAGGGCTGGTGGGGCACAGAGGAACAATTTACATTCTTGAATGTAGAATGAGTAATGTGGGGCAGACAGAGCTGCATGCAGGGACCACAGCCACAACCAGCTAAAAGGAGACACACTAGCCTGTCACCACACAGTGAGGGAGCAGAAATACTCTTACTTCATTATATATCCTCATACCTGAGCTACAGCATCTACAGTTCAAGCAATAAAGAAAAATGATTAATGTATCCTGTACTTTTATCACTTACGGGTTAATGCCCATCTACTTATAAGCAAAACCCATGTCTCACTGCCACTTACCTCGAGCACCTTTCTTCAGCAGCAGCTGCACCACTTTGTAGTCACCGCGACCAGCTGCCAGATGCAGAGGCCGGTCACCCACTGATCCCGATATGTTCACATCAACTCCACGAGATAGCAAATACTCCACCACCTGTTGAATATCCTCCCATCTTATCACACTATAGGCATGACAACATACCCTAATCCCATTTCAATCAATACAATGTGCTATCAACAGTATACATACGTATTCTACATGGCAAACATGTTTTCAGTTTTAAGTACAGTGGGGCCTCGTGACTAGCAATACTACATATTAGGACTATAATAACATCACTAGTTTAGAAACCACTCGTTTTGAGGCAAACCTATAAGAGTGAAAAATAGAAATAGACAGGAAGGAACCTTTCTAAAGTTTACTTTTTTTTTCTATTTCTTCTTTCATCCACTAAAACCTGAAATCATATATGAATTTCATATATATTAGACACAAGCAACAAAATCTCATCATTAAATGTGGTGTATGAAGTTTATTGAAAAAAGAAGTTAAGAATTGGGAGTGCATTGTTGGCTTATTAACAGCCGACAGACCCTATGCCACCTTTCAGACTTCCCACTACCCCCCCCACCCCACCCCATCAGCCACAGTAGCCGTACAATCGGGAAATGCAACAGATCATTCACCATTAAATGTGGTGTATATGGTTTTAAAATATAGAAGTTCTAGCAGTAACCAGAGCTTGTTAAGAGTTAACATGTTATATGAAGTCCCGGGCCAAGTCGCTAGTTTTGCAGCTTAGTTTGTTAGTTATGAAACTGGAGACTACATCTAACCCATCGCTAGGCTTCAGAGCGTTGGTCAAAGAAATGCTAATCACGGGGCCTCACTGCATGCATAAATATGTTCTTACAGTCTCATTCCCAAAGAGACATGCAATGTGCAGAGGAGAAAATGAGACAGCATCCCGCGCCTCAATGTTGGCGCCACGCTGCGCCAAGGCTTGCGTCACCTCCAGCTGGCCACTCAGACATGACAGGTGAAGGCCAGTCAAGCTTCCAGCACCGGTGTGGTCAAGATGGCTGCAGTTCTCCAAAAACAGTCTAATGATCTCCACATCTCCCTGTCAATAGAGAACATTTACTATTATGTAACCACCTTCTCTTTTAACATATAATTCCCTAACCTAGGAGTGCAAATTCAAAATAAATCCTGTTGATCCATATATATCTACCTGTTCTGCTACCTGATCCATGGAATTTTCTCATGTAAGGACTTTTCTTAAATGTCATCGGTTAAAATACCAATGAAGTGTAACAAAAGAGATGAAAGCAAAATTTGATGATGTTGGAGTAAAAATGTAAAGGGTGGCAAATGGTTGTTGAATATTTTTTTTTTTAGATGATAGTTCTGATTGCAGAAAATTAGAATGAATTACAGAAATTTGTAAATGTGTTTGATAATGTGTGTAGAAGACAGAAGCTGAGGGTGAATGTTAACAAATAAAATAATGGTGTTTCAAAGGAGTAGAGGTGAAGTGGTATATTTTCTGAGCTCATTATACAGTAAGGAGTTGAGAGTTCAAAGGAATGTCAAATAAGGCTGAATGGGTAGAGATTGGAGGAGGTTCAAGAATTAAGGTATCTTGGCTCGATTGTGAGTAAGCATGGAAATATGGAAGGTGAGACAAGAAAGAGTGCTGCAAGGGAGGAAAGCTATTGGATCTCTAGGACGTGTGATGAAAGGAAGGACTGTGAGCATGGAGGCACAAAATCATATATCGTCACCCTCGTAAACAAACTGCCAAAGTTATTTTTCAGCGATTTCTGAATATTTACGTAAATTGATTCTTCAAGTGGCGTATCTATTTGCATAGTTGCCTTTGTCGTGTCTGTGGCTTGAGTTGTTGAAAACTTGCCTCAAAAAATATTCAATCAATATGAATGTTACAAAAATGAGAAAAAAATGTCAATTTCCCGAAAAGTAGAAAAAAAGACAAAGCAGTTTGTTTATAAAGGTGACGATATGCAAGTGAGCCATGGCTGTGGAATGAAAGACAAAGGTCAAGGATCCAAGCAGATTAAATTAATTATAAGAGAGGTACCTGTTATTTCACAAGAAGCTTCCTTCATTTGTACTGCACAATGAGTCTATGATTACGTATGTCCATGTATCAATCAATAATTTATTTGTATAATTATCATCCTATCTCACAATATAGGTAAATCACTCACATACCAAAGCAGGCCTCTCCTATATTGTAAATCTTCAAACACGCCTGTGCCATAGCTAATGGAATTATTTAGTTGCTTAGGTATAAGTATTATATGGAGATATTTGAGTTTTATCAGGCAGTGTTAATTTCTACCTGCTCTAAAAGCATCTCTTATACTAATAATGTCCAGCTATCATCCAGGCTGTTCCTTGAAAACTGTTCCTTGAAAAAATTATATCATATTTTCTAATTGCATAACTGTACATCATTTTAAAACAGCATTTACAAATAAAATTTCTGGAGAATACTAATTTTTCATCCATGAAATGTGATAACAACCATCAGGTCTAGCATTTTGTAGCACAGTAAAAGATGAAATGGAAAATAAATGCTTGTCACGTGTGAGTAATATGCAATAATACTATACTAAGTAAAACTGTACGTAGTTCTATGTATAAATTAAACTAAAAAGGTGCTTCCATAGCTTCAGTATGCCTTTAAATAGTAAACAAAATTTGAATTAAAGAGCAATCTAAATGTTACTTCATTATGGACCTTACCAGGGCAGGGCAAAACAATGAAGTAAGATTTTACAGAATTGCACAAGTTGTTATACCATTTTGCAAGGTGATAAAACTGATAACTATAATCAAAAGATAATGACTTAACTCACTGAACGCAACTTTCATTTATCTCCCTCTAATTAGAACTGCAATACCCATACGAAGATTCACATGTAGTTTCTACATAATCTGGACCATAGCAAGAGTTAGTGACTGAAAAATAATACAGTAAAACAATACGAATAAAACACTGTTGAATAATACACACCATTCATGCATCCATCAGTAGATTAGGATGATACCACTCCAAGCAGGCAACCAAGCCACTCATGGTGTTGTTTTAACCTTGTATGATGCTATGTGGAGGGGTGAAAATCCATTCTTGCTGATAATGGCTGGATCAGCTCCTTTCTTGAGGAGTAGACGAATCTGCTCTCTCACTTCCTTGCTTCTACTTTGCTTTACATCCTGTGTATGCACATCACTCTGGTCACTGACATGTTCTTGGTTCCTGTCCCCATGATCACTCTTTTCTCTTGGGGATCTCATAAGCTGCAGGACACTCATATCATAAGAAACGTTACTTTTTCCCTCTGTTTCATTGCTTTCCAAATCCTTTGCTGTATCATCCTTCACACTGATTGCTGCTGCTATACAACAAAGGTGAAGCAGCGTCATACCGTTATCTAACCGCTCACAAACTGTCTCAGAATTGAGGAGACTTGCCAGCTGATCTACAGTTCCATTACTGAATAGTAAAAAAAAATGTGTGGTTATTCACATATATATCCATTCCACATAGCAATTACAAGAAATCGTTAGTATGCACAGCAAAGCTCTCTTAATATCCAATTTGAGCAGCCTAACTGAATACCACCCAGGATATATATGAATAAAACTACATTGACTTACAACACAAGCTGACGCATGATAGCACATAAAGAATTCTATAATGATGACTTGTTGCAGGACATTCCTAACACCAATTTCTCCTTCCAATGAACAAATTGTTGTAGATGAAACCTAACTGATTTCCAGTCAATAGAAGATAATTATGTAGAAGAGACAACAGACTTTTAAGAGTTGATGAGATTCATTGTCAAAATGGAAGATATTCAAGCAACCATTAACAACAGGAGACAGATTTAGGCAGATTATGTTATGCAATTAACTGATAATGTCAATGGCATCCAACGAAAACAATGAAAATTGAGAGGTTTACTTATTTTCCCCGGTAAGTAAATGTAACAGGAAGAAATTAAATAAATGAAGACATATGAAAATTAATAGAAAAATGAGACTAACTTATGTCTTGCAGTTGTTCAGTAATATTATCAGTAATTACTGTGGTATGTCAGGAAATGCTATAACTGTAAAACAGAGTGAATGATAGGGTGAGACAGTTTAATTATGTGAACAAAAAAGTGAGTGTTCATGTGAGTGAAAAGTCTGGTAATTATTAAGGTAGGTTACATGGAACATACCTGCAGACTTGCTGAATTTCAGTGAGACTCTCAAAATCTACTTCCAGGTCTTCCTGGATTTTTTCCTCTAGATGTGCATAATTCTGTAGAATTTTCTTACAAAGCTCCTGAGAACATGTTGACCTCGGTCTGGACTTGTAGTTCCCCATCGTTTATTCTGGTAAAAAAAATGTAATTTGGTCTATTCATCTTTTCTTTTTTCGTACAAATGTATTTGGAGGGAAAGGGTGTGGTCTTACCAAACACCTTTCTTGAATATAAGATGATACTTATGGTAGGTATACATGGAGATGAGAGTTCACAGAATGAACAGAAGGGCTGATCAATTTCATAGCCTGGATATGAATCTATCACTTCCACCTTGATCTAAACCGGCCTCTGGATGCATATTCATACCCAGATCACCCATCGCTCCATCCAGTCACTCAAGGACAACACTCAGCTGCTGGCATGCAGACATCCACCCTTCTGAGTCTTCCCTTCCCCGTGAGGCAGGACATGTAGTACACTAGTACAGTAAGGTACGGTAATTTTTCTTAATTCGTACCTCAGATAAATACAGTACCGTAATTCCGTTCCGTACCTGAATATTTGTATCGTACCGTACTAGTACGATTAATTTCCGTACCGTAATTTCGAACTATTTTTCGTACCCAAAAACATTTGACTTTCATAAACAAAATCAATAATTGAGAAAATGACTTATCATTTTCCATTGTGATTAATATACACATACTTTTACAGGTTCATACAACACATAGTAACTTCTACCCATTTATCTTTATATACTACATACATTTCATAGTTACCTCCTATACCCGAGACTTACAAATCATTAACTATATATATACAGGGAGGTCCCGTTATACGAGCATTTGGTATACGAGAAATCAATGATACGAGCTGAGTAAATTAGGGTCTATTTTCAATACACGAGATCGAAAATCCAATGCTACGACATTCAAACTGGGGTGAGTAAAATTACCAACTTCAAGATGTGCGCCCTATCACGTATGCATCTGGGCTGTATGATGATGTACAATGATTCAGATGCACAGAGACGAGTTTGTGGGCAGTGGAAGAGGTCTGCGCACCCCTCCCTTGTCCCTTACCTATCTAACACAGCGTTCACACACAAGTTTATTACGGCGGGAATGTAGGTAAGTACAGCGGAGTGATGCCACGAGGAACACAGGGAGAGGAGTGATGTGTTGCCTCTGTTGTGGTAGGTAGGTAACTGCCTGAATACAGGACTCCCGGGCTGGACAAAGGGGGATTTGGTTGACCCCAGTCAGGTCACCCCTAGCAAGGCGTGACCTGAAGGGTAATTAAGCATATGACGCGGCTTGACCTTTACGGGTAATTAGTCAGGTGTGCGGCCCCAACCTTGGGACACTACCCTCTCTTGTATCACGCGGGGTCCCCTACAGTACAACGTCTTTTTTGCTTGCTATGCTTGTTTTATGTTTAATTAATGTGCAGTTATGTCATTTTGTGTGCTATTTTCTCTTTCAGAATGTTTTTTCTACAGAATAGGTAGTAGTACAGTGTGGGTAATATAGACGCTGTGTGTTTGTTGTATTTGGTATAGTTTATTTTAGCTTGAAAAACATGTCTTTGATGGGGTCCTGGAACCAAACCTATATTTTACCATTAGTTATGTATTTCGCTATACGAGATTTTGCTTTATGAGTATGCCAGGTGGAACCTAACTGCTCGTATCTTTGGGACCTCCCTGTATATATATATATATATACATATATATATATATATATATATATATATATATATATATATATATATATATATATATATATATATATATATATATATATATATATATATATATATAATATATATATATAAATATATATATATATATATAATATATATATATATAATATATATATATATATATATATATATATATATATATATATATACATATATATATATACATATATATATATATATATATATATATATATATATATATAATATATATATATACATATATATATATATATATATATATATATATATATATATATATATATATATATATAATATATATATATATATATTATATATATATATATATATATATATATATATATATATATATATATATATATTTTATATATATTTTTATATCTATATCTATATCTATATATATATATATATATATACATACGTGTATATATATATACAGTCAAACCTCGAGTTACGAATGTCTCCCTTTTCGAACAAATTGGTTCAGGAACAGAATTTCAAACTCATAATTGCACCGGTTGCCGTACGATATCTCGGTTGCCGAACAAGTTTTTTTTTTTTTTTTTTTTACATCACAAAGGACTGGCCAAAGGCATAACAAAAAGAGGTAACACAAAGCCCGCTTAGTTGTCAGTGCCTATAAAGAAGACAGTAAGAGAATAAAAAAAGTTATAACAAAAAAAATGTTATAATAATAAATGTTATAATATAATATTACACTGCATTTATAGGCATTTTTATCCACCCACAGAATTCACCGCACATTCACCTGCAGAATCTATTGGTAAGTCTATTTATAATGGAAAACTTACACATATCTCCACATGTTTAGTGAATTTCCAAGAGGGTTGGAGATGCCCTGAACTCATTTCCAAGGTAAGATTACAAGTTGATTGTTTAGTTTAGGAGATATTGGAGTAAAAATGGACGAGGACAGCGCGGTCATTTTTTGTGACACTGACTAACTTTTCCGAGCCAAAAAATTGTGCTTTATCAGATGGGGATATTTCTATTTTCCAGAAACCCATTATTATTTAAAAAAAATATATTTTCATCAACAAATCTTAGGGTCGCCGTGGCCGTTTCCATTGATAACAATGTATTTCCATCAGAAAAAGCACTAAGACTTGGCAAGGAAATAATAGTCTGTGTCTTAGAAACCAGGGAAGTGATGGAATTGTACGAAAACAAGTGTGCCCCGCCCCGCCCCGCATTTGCCAGCCGCCAAGTGTTCAGGTCTGCCCTGCCCTGCCGGGAGGATTATTACCCTAACCGGTTATAATAGACGAGAACTGCGTTGGCGCTACCGCAGTTACCACTTACGTTTTCCATAGTATTATTTTTTGCTCAGTGTACTGTGCAGTATTAATCCACCTTCGCATAACCTTCAAAACTTATATACATATTGAAGAAATTATATACAAGTTGTCTAATGGCACAAACAGACACACACTCCCCGTCCGGAAGCCACCCAACCCTTTAGGTTAGGTCAAGGTTCGGTTAAGTTAATAATCCCGCCGGGGGTTCGTTAGGAGGTTCGGTTAGGGGTTTATAATGGACGAGAACTTTGCGGTTGCTACCGCCCTTACCACTCACGTTTTCAGTATTTTATTTTGCTCAGTATACTGTTCAGTACTAATCTACTTCCGCGTATCCTTCAATATATATAATTATTATATATATATATATATTATATATATATATATATATATATATATATATATATATATATATATATATATATATATACTGTATATTGAATATATTTTATAGTTTCTAATTGCGCACACAGACACACCCTCCTCCTTCGACTTCTATGTCACAAATCTATTCGATCATCAGAGCATCAGGGAGGAGTGGGCCTGTGTGATCAGTGGATCAATAACCAACCAGACAGGTTCGAGATATTTTTTTTCCGCCAATAGGCGTGATCCACTAGGTAGCCAATCAAAGGTGTTTACGGAGCCAATCAAAGGCTCTCAATTAAGACAAAGGATAAGTAAGGCTTTGATTTGAATTTTTAATTAGTCTACGGCAAGAAATGGATTGTGCTGGATGTGGGTGGGAGTTTGGGGGCATCGAAGCGGCGCTTCATTCTCCCTGTGGAGAAAAGAGACGCTGCTACCCTCATCCCCCTATGCCAAAAGTATATCCTCCCTGGTACAATAATATACAGTGACTGTTGGAAAGCCTATAGTGACCTCAGCGACCTGGGATATACCCACAGAGTCGTGAACCACTCTGAGCACTTTGTGACCCAACCACCATCTTCCACCACTTCCTCCGGGAAATAGCTCGCTGCTTCCCACCACCCCAGTAGGTAAGAGGGTTAAGGTTAAAGTTATGGTTAAGGTATAGGTTTAATGAAAACCTATAAGGTTAGGTTTGGTATACTACTTTGTTCTATTCAAACACTTCCCTGTTATCTGAGACCCTGACTAATTTTTCCCGGGCAAGTTTTAGTGCTTATTCTGATGGAGATATAGTGTTTTTAATGGAAACGGCGATCATAAAATTCATTAATGATATTTTTTTTATTTTTTTAAACTATGAGTTTCCGGAAAATAAAACTATATCTCCATTAGAAAAAGCACCTATTTTTGGCCAGGAAAAATTTGTCAGTGTCTCTGAAGATGACCGCGAAGTGCTCGTCCATTATTACCCGAATCTTTACCGTGGTGCATAATAGTGAGGCATCCTTAATGAACACTACCTTCACTGCCACTACCATGGCCTTCAAAATCCTCAAGCACACCAGGACCTTCCTACAGAAGTCTGGCCAACTGCACAGGATCTAACCTGCTGATTCATTTGCATCCTGCACCTTCGGGGCACTAGAGGCTGTGGCACCACAGCCTACACGGCCCCATCAAACTCCCAACAACAACAACAACAACAACTGCCACTACCACCAAGGCATCCCTGCGAGGCCAATCAAACTATTTGCCATCAACTAAAGGATTTTATTTTTAAGCTGCATGATGTTATTTATTGTACTTTGAAAGTTATGACACATGACACTTGCTTCACCCTTACCTAACAAGGCCTGTTACCACACACGAGCTAATTAAAAAGGCGGGCGGAGGAGCAGCCGTCCGACACCTGCCAGGAGTAGGCTACCCTGTAATACCACCCGGATTTATCTCAAAGCAAAGGAAATGTGATGCCAATCATCATATCATTATCTCATTTACAAGGGAATTGAAATATAAAACATAAGAACTTACTTATAGTCATGAAAGTATTTACCGTAGTAGATGTAAAGTAAAGTAAAGGGCCTTGAACTTGTGACTTGTTGATCAACAAATGCATCCCCAGCTGCAGAGCCCTACGGGTTATGGTAACAAATCCGTCTTTGTTTATCAACAAAATATAATAGGCGTAATTTGTAGTGTCCTTCCGGAGTAAAATTATACTTATTTAAGCTCCGCCCCTGCTTGCCATCACAAAATACGATTGTAGCGCTGCCAAAGCTCTTTCTTGATGTTGCCGAGAGTAAAAGTGTCGTACACTTCATTACCTCTTACAGAGGCTCAAGGAATATCGTTAAGGTTGACATTATTGAAGGCACAGCAAAGAGTAGTAGCGTGATTGTCTGTATTACACATCGATATCTAATTGTTTTGAGCTCTTAGAATGGCCTAGCATTGTTTTCTAACTCTATAGATGGACTTGATATTAAACTGAAATGTTTAGGGCGCTATGAAACTGTTATTTGAATATCTATTTGCTACACAGCCATTTCACGATGTGCGTCGAGGATGTTTAATGCTTTCATGGACCTGTACGTATGTAGGCTACGTGTACCTACATCTACGTTTCACGAATTATTCTTTGCCTAAACCTAGATGAATGCTGGTTGTGATTCATCCTCCAGTGCATCTCCCCCGTTTAACATCCATGGGCGGGTGTGTGGTGGGCGGGTGTGTGATGGACGTGTGGTGGGTGGGTGTGTGGTGGGCGGATGTATGATAGGCGTGTGGTGGGTGGGTGTGTGATGGGCGTGTGGTGGGTGGGTGTGTGGTGGGCGGATGTGTGATGGGCGTGTGGTGGGCGGATGTATGATGGGCGTGTGGTGGGTGGGTGTGTGGTGGGCGGATGGGTGATGGGCGTGTGGTGGGTGGGTGTGTGGTGGGCGGATGTGTGGTGGGTGGGTGTGTGGTGGTGTAATGCCCATTATTCGGGAGATAGTAGGAAAATTATTATTATAAAATTCCCGAGCTATGTCTTGTCAGTAGTTAATTTTTTTTCTTTGTTACGGGTGACTCATCGTTTTTCTATCTTTCCGCCATCTTTTCTCATCATTTGGCCATCCTATACGCCATTTTGTTTATCTTCTTTCGTTCTATCACCCGCCATTTCTTTCCTCGGTCTTCCATTTCCCCCCCCCCCCCCGATATGCCGTATGCGAGGCACAATCCGTAGGATAATTATTCCGCGATCAGTGATAACTAATGTATTCAATTCTTTTCATTCTTTCCCAACCATCTTCTCAGATTTAGGAACCCTCCTAGAATCCTAATGGCTTTCAAAATAATCCCCATCGTTATCAATCATGTTCATGATTTGATATCTTAGTAAAAATACGCGCTAAAATGAAAACGCACCAAAGTTCTAAGAAGCACTTCCATACCACCTCACTCTTAAATAGGTGTTCGGACTGTCGACATTACATATAAAACCATCCTTCTTGGATATTAGACTACAGATATTAAATTCTTCTACATCAAAGTAACCGGTTTGTATTAGGGACAGCCTCTTCTAAGGTACGCGAGTTTTCATTACTTAAATAGTTATTTCGGGATTATAAGTTTTTTCATTTGAGGTCACGGTGAGACTTTCCAAACAAGTTCCCTTTTTGGTGCGGGAAGGCCACGATGCCACGAGGAGTCATTGTTCTCCACGCGTCCTTGTAGGTAAGACATCTGCTCCTAACTCCGGTGTTTTTTCTCCCTTAGTATATTATATCTATATATTTCTATATAAATATATAGGTACAGTTCAGTGTCACTAAGGCATAGATGTTCCGCCCATCCTTATAAGTGTTATTAACGAGTGATTGTTCTCTACGCGTCCTTGTAGGCTGGCTCGTGTTCTCTCCACGGCCACATGGTCTTACTGTAACACACACACAACACTGTCTCGCCATATTCTTTCTCTACTAGGTACCTATCTTCCATGTGTAACTTATAAATGTTAAGTGGTATGTTACCTAGGTGTGGGGCAATTCACTAAATAGGATCCAGTGAGGAGAGTTATGCTCCTAAGAGCTTCCTTTCATCACATAGTAAGAGTTTCCTGTATCAGAGTGTAAAGGTTATTCTTATTTCCGAGTAGAGTTTTCTCGGTATAGTGTTAACCCTTATATGTTGAATATGATCTTAAGTGAGAGACTTACCATGTCACTATGAATAAATAGGATATCATTTGCAAATATAGTTCTTGTGTTATTATAAAAACCCAGGTGATTATTCTGTATTAGGAAAATAATTCCCCACACTTCCAAAAGAGTCCGCCTTTACTCGGTATAATTCCACGTACCAACCACGACTACCAAGATCAATCTAATATTAATATTAATCTAACGTGCCCCGGGAGTAATCATAGTGAAATACTCGCCAGGGCTGGTGGCAGCAAATCCCTTTAACCTAAACCTTATTATCCTTTCCCCTTAAGTACATCCCCCTTTTCAGTACTCTCCGCAGTGAGACGTGGTCATACTATAATCATATAGTGAAACCATAAGATTAAGTTAAATCCTCCATTCAAGTTGTAATCATTTATCAAAGCATTCCCAAATAATATCATTTAAGTAACGTTGACCAGTTATAAAACCCCCATACCAGTGACCCCCAATTTCTGTCAACACAGTGGGTGTGTGGTGGGCGGATGGGTGATGGGCGTGTGGTGGGTGTGTGTGTGGTGGGCGGATGGGTGATGGGCGTGTGGTGGGTGGGTGTGTGGTGGGCGGGTGGGTGGTGGTGGGCGGGTGGGTGCCTGGGTGGTGGTGGGTGTGTGGTGGCCCGTGGGTTACACACAGAGACCTTCCTACGCGTGTTGGAGCTGAATCAGACTGATGAAATGTTCGTATTCGTGCCCTGCGATAGGTTCTCTAAAAGGCTTTCTTTTTGTGTGATATAACATATATACCAAATTTATACATTTCTATTGCAAATGTAATATCACTCATGAATATATTTAAGTATTTGACTATACTATAGCAATAATACACCAGTTTTGGTGCTAATCCAGCAAGCATCAACGAAGATTCGGACACATTGAAAAATTCGAGGGATTGGGAAATTTGTTCCCAGACGTCGCTGGAGAATTTTAATATTTGTGACTTCTTACCTGTTAAGAGTCACCTACTCTACTCCTTACTACTCCTTACCTACTCTTAATTAAATACAGTATCCTTTGCGTGTCGTGCGCATGTAATGAATGTTGAATTGGATGAGAATTAAAGGAAAAGAGAAACATTTACGGGAGGAGTTTTGATAAGATTTTCTCATGCGCACGTACGATCTGATTGGCCAGGCTCTTGAAACCACCACTCACACCCACGACTGTAAAACTTTACAGGAAAAGAGTAAAATATCGCTGCCGAAGTGTATCTGCTCAGTTTTCTATGCACGCAAAAGAGTAAAAAATAAGTGGGCGGAGCTTAAATAAGTAAAATTTTACTTCCAAGGGCATGGACAAAATACGCCTATATATATATAAGGCCTCTTCCATTTGCGACATTTCAAGAACCAGTTCACGGAACCCAAGAGTTCAGGCGTTCCATTTGCGCACGAAAACCTGGGTCCGAGGCAAAGCGCGTAGTGACTTAGCAAAACCCTTGAACTTTCTCTACTCACATTGAGAGGTGGGACTGGGTAGATTTTTCGTTCATAACAAACATGGCGCCTTTGGGGCCCTTTTTCTCTTATCTAAAAGGTTTTTCCGCATGCACGAGTCGGAGGGATGTCAGAGGGCAAAAAAGAGGTACATGGCTGGGGGGGGCCATGCGTTCCGCGATCTTAAACTTGATTGACCCCTTTTACATAGCACTAGCTGAGTTATATCTCTCGTTATCTCTCTTCTCGTTATCCTCGTTATCTCTCTCGCTACCCTCTCCTCTTGTATCTCTCTCTCCTATCTTCTCGTTTCTCTTTCTCTCGTTATCTTCTCTTCGTTATCTCTCTCTTATCTCTCCTCTCTCTCTTTTCTTTTCTCCCCTCTCTCTCTCGTTATCCTCTCTCTCTCTCTCTCTCTCTCTCTCTCTCTCTCCTCTCTTCTCTCTCTTCTCTCTCTCTTTCCCCCTTCTCTCTCTCTCTCTCTCGCTTCGTTATCCCCTTCTCTCCTCTTGTTACTCTCTCTCTCTCGTTATCTCTCTTTTCTCTCTCTCTCTCTCTCGCCCCCCCGCTGATATGTTTGTAAAAAAAAAAAGGGGGTTTTTGCGTTCCATTTGTGACACGCAAACCCCAACCCTGACCAGAACCCCAAACCCTAAACTGAAAGAACTGGTTCTGCAGTTTGGGGCAAAAAGGGAAAGGGGCCTATAAAAATAATTTTGGGCCCCCTTAAGCTAGTGAACTAAGCTATGATAGGAAAGATCGCTACCCAGGCAAACCCGGGGTATAAGGAAACCCAAATTTCCCAACATCTGGTAAACATTACCGGCTACACTAAGATATTAAAAAAAAGAAACAAGTCTGGCAACGGTGCCTCTGACGGGGCCGGTGTCCCCACCCGGATGGGAGCCATCATTTTCTTTTTGCCTTATACGTAAACACCTGCTCTCCTGAAACACGGTTGTTTGTATTCACCCATATGGTAACACCTGCTGTTTTTCGTTTTAGGGGGTGTGTTGAAGTTTTACCCATTCATGTTTCGAAACCTTCTGTAAGGGTTTTAGGGGGATGAGGTATTTATTCTTTACCCGGGCCCGGGGCCCACTGGGGTTTTAAAATATTTTCGGCTGGTGTCTGTGTCTGTGTCTGGGGGTTTTAAGCTACCCCCCAAGGGCGCGGCTTTCCCCCTTTTCTCCCCGGGGCATTTTTTTTTCCCCCCAGGGCCCCCTGGCCTGACACTGGTTGCCACGTGTAAGTGAGATGGGGGAGGGTTTTAGTGTTCTCCCCCCACGCCCCTCCCCCGGGCCGGCCTCCCTGGGCCGGTGCGGGGGGGTTCGGAGGTTCCGGGTCTGACTTTTAATGAGATGGGGGGATGGTTCGTAGTTTCCCCCACCCCCCTCCCCCCGGCCGGCCCTCCCATGGGCCGGGTGCGGGGGGGTTTCGGAGGTTCCGGGTCTGCCGGGTAAGCTGGAGGGGCGGATGGTTACGTATTCTCCCAGCCACGCCCCCCCCCCCGGGACCCTCCCTGGCTCGTGGGGGGGGTTTTTGGGGTACCTGGTCTGCACACCCCTGGCCTGCAGGGTTGCGTGAATGGGCGGATGGTTACTCGCTCTTGCTGGTCCCCAAACCCCCCCGCTCCCTGGGCCGGGGGACCCCCCATGGGCCGGGTAGGGAGGGGGGGGTCCCGGGCTGCCACGTCGACCCCCCCCCTCCCCGACCATCCACTTCCCTGGGGTCGGGGCGTGCGTTGGCGATGAGGGGGGGGGTTTTGGGGGGCGTTTCGTGTTGCGTCTAGTCCCTTTCCCCCCCTCAGTTTACCCTTCTTTCCAGGGGATCAATTGTGGGGCCCCAGGGTGCTCGTGTCTTTTGGCCCCGGGGCCACCATTTTCTGCTCCTCGCACCCCCCGTGTTTTCTGTGGGCCTTTTTCCCCGCCGATTCCCGGGGTATGCTGTGGATGGCTGCGGCTCATCCCCCGGAGGGGGGTGTGCCCTGCTTTACTGGCGGGCCCTTGCTGACCTCAAGGAGTGGTGTTCGAAGGTTTTGAAGTCTCCCCAACGCAGCCACTTCCGCCCTGCCTGGGCGCCCGGGTCTCGGTTTTCCGGCTGGGCCTGAAAAGTCCCACTCCCCTCGCCCTCGCACCTCCCGCCCCTTTCTCTGTTCCATGATGGCGTCGATCGTGCTCGGGGGGAGCAAGATCTGGCGGTTTTCCCTCAGCCCTCACCATGCCCGCGCTCCCAGGTCGAGGATTGCGGCTGGGTCTGGGGCTCCTACGGTGGTCGGGCGCCCTCCGGCCCTTCCCCACCCTCACCTCCGTCCTGGGGGGTTGTCGGTTTGGATGTCTTCAGTAAAATCTTCATGGCAAAAATGGGGGGCCATTTAAAACTTCGGGGTCCATTCTCCGAAAACCGAGGCGTCGCAGGTCCCCTCGCCTGCTTCCCTCCCCCGGGTGCCCTCCTTCTGAGTTGGGTAGTCAGGATGACCCCTGGTGTGCCCGACGGGAAGAGGATGCTCCCCAAAACCCCGTCCCCAAGCGACGACGGTTGGGGATTTCCCCGCCCCCTGGTTTCCTGCCCCCGGGGCCCTTCCTCCCCCTTTTTTTCTGAGGTGCCTTTTAGGTGCACTTCCCCTCGTCCCGCTGCGGAGGATGCCTTGGGCTCCTCCTCTTCCCCCGTCCGTTTCCCTGGGCACCGTGCACCGTCGATTGCTTGTAACGGTTGAGGGGCGGCTTTTTGCCATGGTCGTCTGGGGGACGGCTCCGGGGGCCCCGTTCCGGGACTTGGAGGTGCGTCGCCCCCGGGTGGAGGGGGGGGACGGAGTCCTTCCTCTCCCGCCGGATTCCTTTCTCTCCCCCTGAACGTCCCTCGAAGAAACCCTGCGGTTTTTTCGGGGGCCCGTTTTGGTGCTTGGCCTCCTAGGCGGGCCTATTTTGGGTCAGGATGGTTTCCCCGTGCGGGGGGGGAAGCCAGGACCGGTGGCTTTCTCTCGGAGGCCAGCCGGTTGCCCGGGATAAAGGCCCGGGCCCTGGCCCCTGCCGAAGTGTGGAGAGCGGGTACCCACCAGAGTAAACCGGGGTCCTTCTCCCCGGCCCCGATCCCGGTTTTTCTCCCGCCTCTGGGGTTTTCCCACTGGAGGCTGAATTCCTGGGGTCCCCCTTTTTTTCTGCCAAGGCCCTCCCGTGGGGGGGCGAAACCCGGTGAAGGGGAGTTTTTCGCCGGGATTTCAGGGGGCAACACGCCCTCCCTGTTACCTCTTCTTTTTGCCTTCTTCATCGCTGGCGGAGGGCTCTCCCCCCTCCCGGGGACACTCTTCTCTCCCCCGGCCCCCCGGTCGGATGTCTTGGGGCTTTGTCGCCCGCCTTAGCATTTGGCGCCCCCCCTCCTCCGAGGGCCCCGCCCCCCTTTGACGGGGCCGTCCTGCCCGTTTGGCTCTTGGGGCGCGAGGTTTTTTCGGGGCCTCCCGGAGTGACTCGACAGCAATTTCTCCGGATTAGTCCCTTCGTTTTGGAGGTCTTGCGGAGCCCCCCTTTCAGCGTGTCTCGCCTCAAACCCCCCCCCCTCACTCTGGTGCTTTGCCCGGCCCCCCAACCCTCCCGGGCCGGGGGTTCCCCGGGGGGGGTCCGGCAGGTTTTTGTCGGGGCTCTTCTTCGTCGGGGGCAGTCCGGGGTGCTCCCCCCGGTGGATGGCCCCCCGGATCCCGGTCCCCGTCGGGTGGTCCTTCCGGGGTTTGGGGCTCTGGGGCTCGGGGCCTTTTGCTCGGGGGCCCCCTCTGTCCACAAGCCCTTCCTCCAAAGGGGCCCCTCGCTTCTGAGCCCCCTTCCCGGGCCTCTTGTCCGGGTTTCGGGCAGCCTCCGCAGAGAGGTTGGGGGCCCCCAGGTGGTTCGAACGGTCTTTTTGGCCCGGATTTCCCCCCCGCCCCTTTGGCGACCCCCTTTTTGACGCCGGTTCCACGTGCTCGCCGCCCACGTGTCGGACTGCACTCCCTCCGGGGGGAGTGGGAAGGGCGGGGGAAAGGTTTCCTTTCCCGCATTTTTCATCGACCCAAGAAGACTCTTCGAAGGGGCGTTATCTTTGGGCCTCGCCGCCTAAACGGATTTTTGCGCAACCACCGGTTCCGTATGCTGACCTTGGCCCCGGTCCGCCTTTGGCTGAGGGAAGGGGACCCGGGTGGGTCCCTCGATCTCAAAAGCCTACTGGCTGTCCCCCTTTATCCTCGGTTCCGGCCTTCCTGCCTTCCCGGGGGGATCGGGCACGTGGCAGTTACCAGACTGCCCTTCGGGCCCCTCCATCGCTCCCAGGGTTTTTTTCGGCGGGTCACCCAAAGGGGGTGGCTCCGCGGGTGGGGTCTGCAGGGGGCAATTGCCCATTATTTTGGGCGATTGGCTGGTGTCCCCCCCGCTCAGGGGGAAAACGGTTTTGCGCTACCGAGCTTTTGGGGGGGCGGGGGGAATGGGGGCCCGTCAACAAGGGAATCCCCTTCATCTGTCTAGTTTCCCGCCGGAGTGGGGGAAAGTGTGGGCCGACGCACTGTCTGCTTCCAGGGCTCGTCGGGAAGTGGGCAGCTTAAACCCCGGAGCGCTTTCGGGTCCTTGTCGGGGGGGGGGGGGCCCCGGAGGTGGACCTCTTTTGGGCCCCCCGCTCTGCCCAACTCAGGCCTTTTTGACGAGGGGGGACCCGGGCGCTGCGGGGGGCCCCGGGCGCCCTACGGAAGACTGGAACAGGGGGCCCATGTTTCCTGTTTCCGCCCCTGCCCAGCGCCCTGAGTTGAACAAACTGCGTTCCCACAGGGGGAAGGTGACCAGGTGGTCCTCTCCCCGGCCCCCGGCGCAACCGTGGTTTCTCCGAACTAAGCCTGGTGTCCCCCCCCGGTTCCCCCTAGGGCCCCCCGCTTTTTTGGAGGAGCTCCCCCAGGTTTTTCCACCTTGAAACTACACGCCCGGAGTTTCTCCTTTCCTCCTCTCCGTCGGACGGTTTGGAGCGGTAGCGGAGGGCATGTTGGGGCTCTTCGCCCGTCCTCACGGACATATCAGTCGCACTGGAAGGCTTTTTTGTCTTTTCCCAAATCAAGGGCCTCCGTGACGTCCCCGGGTTTTTCGTCCCGGTTTTCCCCCCTTCCTGGCCCACGACCCTGGGGGGTCCTCCCCTACTCTCCCATCCCTTGCGGCCCGGTGACCCCCCTCAAAAACGGTTGGGGTTTGGTCCCGGACCGGGGTTCTTGACCCTGTTAAGAGGGGTTTGTTTCCACCAACCCCCTCCCCTTTTGTCCTGGCCTCTGGTCCTGGAGAAGGGGTTTTCCGGTTCCTGCAGGGGGACCAGTTTGGGTCGGACGCTGCCGGACCTCGCCTCCTTCAGAAGGCCTTGTTCCTGGTGGCCCTGGCTACGGGGTTTTCGGGCTTTTTCCCCCGGGGGGCGCTGACCCGTTTTCCCCCCGTGGCGACCCTTTTCGCGGTGGCTCCCCTGTCTCCCTTCCCTCTCCCCAAGGGGCTGGGTAAGAAAAGAGCGGGGGACCACCCTCTCCCCCGGCGTGTTCCGGGTTTGGGCTGCGGGGACGCCGCACACCCCTTGTGCCCGGTTTTTGGCGCTCCGGGGTTTCCTGGGTCTTCCGAGCCTGGACGTGCGACCCGCAGTTCCTGTTCCGCGATCCTTTTACGGTCGTCCCTCACCACCAGGGGGGTTGCCGGGCCGGCTCCGGGGTCATCGAGTCGGCGGATCGGGGGCCCCCTGCGCCCCTGACGTCCGGGGGGGGTTTCTGCGTCTCTGGCCTTTCCCCCGCACCCTTCCTTTGGGAGGGGACGGGAAAAAGGGAAAATGGGTACGGCCTCGTGCTTCGTGGCTCGTTACCCGTCCCACCCGTCGTGGGCTTCCCCCGTGTTGCCCTGGGACTCCCTGTCCGGAGGGGGTGGGGTGGGACGCCGGGCCTCCCATTGACTCTCCGCTTTATTCGGGGGAGTATACTAGTGGTTCGTTTTTTTATTGTCAGTGCTTTTTGCCTCCCCGCGGGGTCGGGGGCTTTTTTGCCCCGTCTCCAAATGGCAGGTACTTAGTGCACTAGCTTAAGGGGGGCCTAAAATGACGGCTTTGAAGATGAAAGCCCATTTTTGGGTCCCCGACAGAGCTAGGCACGGCCTTCGCCCCCCACCCTTCCCTTTCCCCCCAAGTTTTCAGCCCCTCTCCCCGGGGATATTTTTTGGGGTGGTTATGAGGCTCCATCCGGTGGTGGACACCCGGCCCCGGGCAGATGGCACGGCGTTTTTCCCAAAGTATGTTTTTTTTTCAGTTTTCTTAGTGTAGCCTGGTAATGTGTTCCAATTTTTTTGGTTGGTCTACCCCGGGTTTGCCCCGGGTAGCGATCTTTCCTATCCTATAGCTAGTGCACTAGCTTGTCAGGGCCCAAAAAATAGGCTTTTTATACTTCAAAGCCGTCATTTTAAATTTAAAAAGGGATATTTTGATTAATAAAAAGGGCCCCCTTTAAACAATTTATAAAAAAAATATTCGCCTACGCGCATGCGCATTTGCGTTTTTCCTTTTTAGAAACAAAGGCGGACTCAACAAGGGAAAAATTCGGGGGGTTTTGCAACCCCTTGAAGATAGGACGTGTGAAAAAATTCCTTAAAACACTGGGGGGAGAAGGTAGGAGGTAAAAAAAGGGCTGGAAATGTAAAATGCCTGGTGTGGGCACCACTTTAAATGCGAAATAGGAGAAACATAAGGTTTTTGCAAGGAAATAATAAAAGAATATTGGTTTTTCTCGGTATGAAAACCCTCAATGAAAAAAGCCTTGGGGAGATGAGAGTGAAAGGGGAAATCCAAAGTCGGGAAAGGGTTATATGAGCCCAGGGAACTAAAAAAGCAGGATGAAAAAAAATGTTGGGAAGGACAGTTGAAATGGAAGAATGGGGGGAACGACCAGGATTTTTTGGGGGGTGAGCGGGGTCGCTATTAAAAATGAGGGAAAAAAAACAAAAGAAAAACTGGAGAGAGGAAAAAGGGGATGGAGAGAGGGATGGGAGTTGGGTAAAAAAGAGAAAACGAGAAAATGAATGAGAACTTGGGGGAAAAAGGAAGATAAAAGAAGAAAAAAATTCTATTTTTTTACTAGGGGGAAAGGGGAAAAGAGGATGTAAAAAAGGGGAGAAAAATGAAAAAATGTGTGAGTAGTGTTAAAGGAGGCGTTTGGGTTGGGGAAGGGAGGGGAATGGTGAAGGTGTATCGTGGGAACAAAATCGAGGGGGAGAAAAAACCTAGGGGTTTCATCCCGAGTGGGGGTATTTTTAAGGGGACTCATAAAAAAAGAAAGGGCTGAAAAAATGCTCGGGGGGAATTTTAAAGGGAAATGGGGGACACATAAAAAACTAAGCGGAAAGAGAGAAGAAGCCTTACTAAAGGAAAAACTACGGGTGAAACGAAGAGAGGGTGGTAGGGGGGATAAAAAAAGAAAGGTAAATCATCACGAAAAACGGAGGAAGGGATGGAAATGAGTGCAGGAGTGAGGAAAAAGAAAGGGGAGGAGAAAGGGTAAAAAAAAAAAAATACAAATGTACAAGGATTAACAAAAAAAAAAAAAAAAGGATGAAAGGAAAAAACTGCAAACGATAACAGCATAGTATTTAAAAACGGAAACCAAAAAAAGAAGGGATGAAAATTTTTTAAAGGGTTTAGGGGTAAAATGTAGGAGAGGGGAAAAAGGGATAGGAAGGTTGGAGGGCTTATGATGTTTTTAAAAAGGAAAATATGGGGAATGAATTAGTAAATAGAAAAAAAATTTAAGATTTTGTTACAGGTAAAAAAAAAAATAAAGGCGGGGGAGGTTAGGAAAATTATTTCTTCACGAAATGATTAGGGAGAAAAAAACGACTAAAACAAAGATAGAGAAGAAAATCAGGAAAAACACACAACCCTCTTGATAACTGGGGACTTTAAGGGACTTTTTGTTTTAAAAGGAAAAAACGGTGTGAACAAAAGGGTAAAAAGCCTACAATGGTGGAAAAAAACCCTTTATAATGCTAATGATGATGAAAAATTCGGGAGAGTAACCAGGGGGTAGAAAGAAAAAAAAAGATGTAAAAATTTTGCTTTGGGAGGGTCTTTTTTATAAAAATTTTCAGAAATGATGTAGACAGGAGAAAGAAAAATTTGATTATAACCAAAACTTGATAGAAATGTAATAAGGTAAAAGAAAAGAAAGGTACAAGGAAAAAGAGTGGATGTAAAAAGAAAAGGGGGGAAACAGATAAAATCTTGGGAAAGACTTTGGGAAAAATTTAAACCAAGTATAGGGAAGGGAGAATGAAAAGTTTAGAAAAGTTGAGGGGAAATTAAAAAAAAACAGCGAAAAAGTATTAAAATTACAAAAAAAAAAGGGAAAAATTTTAGGGAGGAACTTTTGGAAAAATATAAAAAATGGGAAAGGGGGATAAAGGAGAGGAAAGGCTAAATAAAATGGGAGAAATGCACCAAGAAAAGATGAGGGGGAAATAAGGGAAAGATTTAAAAACAAAAGATAAATAAAAATACAAATAAGGAAGGAAATAATAAACACGGAGAAATTAAAAAGAAAAATCAAGGAGGTAAATGGAAGAAAAAAGATGTGGGAATATTCAAAAATATTAAAGGGAGAAAAGATAAAGGAAAAATTGGCACTAAGTTATAGGGGGATGGCATAGGTTTTGGAAAAGGGGGGAAAGAGAGGAGAAGTCAAGAATTTTGGAGTAAAATATACAAAAAAAAGGGGATAATGAATAGACCAGTGTGAACGCAAAAAAAAAAAGGGAATATTAGGAAACGAAAAGTAAAAGGGGAAAAGGACGGAAACCAAAAATTAAGTTACAAAAAGTAATGAGGGGAAGAGATGGAAAGGGAATCACAGAACTGTAGCATAGGAAAAGAAAAAACATAGAAAGGGCGAGAAAGTACGGGGGAGGATGTTAACTTGGAAAGGAACAGATAAATGAAGACAAGGTGTGAAGTTTTTTAAAAGAAGTTTTTGAAAAAAAAAAAAGCAGCGGGAACAATAAATAAACCCAGAATTTAAAGGGAACTTTCAAGAGTAAACATTGATGACAGTTTAGAAAAAGGTATAAAAACATGTTAGAGGGGGGGAATGTGCCGGGAGGATGGGGGGGATAAAGGGGACAGTAATGATCCAAAAGGTTAGCAAGCCAAAATTGGGGGAATTAACCAAAACACTAACTAATGTTGGGTATAAATTGTGGGGTTAATGAAATAGTCGGAAATTATTAGGAAAAGAATGGGAAAGAACACAGGCGATTTTCCCCCAAATAAAATAAAAATTTTATTCTTTAAAAATATTGCTGGGTCTTAAACTAAAGAAACCCAAATATTCCATTTAAATGATTTTCAAAGGCCTATGAAAGTATTAAAGGGAAAAAAATATAGAATTTTTAAATGCAATATAAGTTTAAACCCCTAAAATTATTAATTTTCATGAAAACGTATTTGGGAAGGGACAAACCAAAGAATTGGGATCAGGTAAAGAAGTAGAGACTTTTAACAAGGGGGAATTAGGCAGGGTGTACGGCTTCAAAAAACTCTTTTTAAAAATTAGTGACCTTCGGGATTATCCAGGCATTTGGGGCCCTTGGCGGGGGTTTTGGGGGTTTAATTTTTTAGCAACCAGCACTTTTCTTTCGACGAGGGGGGATGTTCTACAAGTAGTATAGAGGAGGCAAACGGTAAAAACAGGCTAAGAAATAGGAAAGGGAGTTGGTTGGGGAAAAAATAAAAAAAAAAAGTAACATCATTTTTTCAATATAAAAAAAAGCCTGAAAATTGGGAAATAAAAATGTTAAATAAAATGAAATATTTAGGGTAACCATAAATAAAAGAAGAATTGTTTAAAAAATACAAAAAGGAAGAAATGTTTAAAAAGGCAAAAAAATGCAATTGACTTAGTATCACGCAAAAAATTCCAAAAATTCAAATGGGAAAAAACCCGGGGAAAAGTTGGCATTCCCATCAAATAATAAGGGGGGTTAATGTGTAAATTTAACAAACAAGAAATGAAAAATTTAAACGAGAATTAAAAAGGGGGTGTACCAAATTTTTTGGGCACGCATAACACAGGGGGGGCGCCTCCGGGGGGAAGGGGGCACCCAGTTTTAGGAATAAAAAAGGGGGACAGGGGGAAATACGAGTATGTTTTAAAAGGGGGGGGAATGACCTAGGGGAAAAAGGTGGAGAGGAGATGATTGGAAAAGAAAAAAATAAAGGGGATGCAGCTGTAATGAAAAATTTGAAAAAGGGACGGGGTTCATGAAACCAGGGGGGAGGTGTGAGGCAAAGGAGAGTTAAGGAAAAAAAAGAGAGATTTGGGCCCAAAAGAGAATGGGTGAATGGTGAATGAAAAAAGCAAGTTTGAAAATAACAAAAAATGGAGAAAAGAAGGGAGGCCAAGAAAAAAATATCACAATGACCAAGCTTAAAAAAACTACTGTTCAAGTCAGGAAAAAAACCTACAATTAAAAAACAAGAAGGGGTTTTTTGGGGGAAAAGAAATAACTTTTGATTTATTGGGGGGGAAAAAGGAGAAATTAAAAAAATTTTTTGTTTGGTCCCACCTACAGTAATGCAAAAAGAAAAAATGTGAGGCTACAACACCTTCTTAAAGGGGAAGGCTTAGTGGGGGGAGTATTTTTTCGGAAGGGGGATTGGAAAAGCAAAAAACAACAAAAAAGTTTTTTTATACCCAAGAAATTGGGAAAAGAAAAAAAAAACTAATAAAAGAATAAGAAAAAAACTAAATTAAAGACCCGACAGCAAAAAAAACACGTCGGGAGTGCCGTTAAAAACCTACTCCCACCCCAACTGAAATACTGAACCTCATAAACAACTGCTAAACCACTGGGCCCACGACACTCACGGGGCTATCAAGCCTACCTGCACCGCTTCTTGTCCCCCCACCCTCAATGCCTCTGGGAAGGAATTTCCGGGGAGTGGGGGACTATTAAAACTTTTGCTGCGTGGTCCCGCTTCCCTCCACCGTGGCTTCTGATACTCGACCAGACAACTCGACCCCCTCCCCCGAACAACTCACCTCGCCTAAAAAACGCTCGACCCGGAAAAAAAGCAAACGCCCTCAACCTAACCTAAAACTTATGGTTTAATGAAACCTAACCTAAATTTTTGGTTTTTGGGGACCTAACCTAACCTTTAAACCCCAAAAAATTTCCTAACCCAACCTTTTCTGGGGGGGAGTAGTCTCACATTGGGGGGGGCCCTTTTTGGGTCGAGTTGTCAATTGGGTCGACTTTCCGGCCCCCCCGGGAGTTAAAACCCCCTAAAAGTCACCCCCGCCCCCCCTTCCGGCAACACGCTGTACCGCCTCACCTTGCCTTCTGCGCCTTTGGGGGATCATAGGACACACCAGGGGTCTTGTGTCCCCAAAAAGGGCCTCGCAGCCCTAAACAAGTACTACAACACAAAAATCACTGATCTGGGTCATGGGGCTGCCTTCCCCCAGTTGCTCCGCTTGGCACCCAAAGAAAAAGTGGTGACGTAGTACAAGCATTTTAATATGATTTTCCACACATTTTTTTGGTTTTCCCGATAGTCAAATTTGTACCCGGCCATCTCTTTTTTTTACCTCACATTAGGGGTTTCCCAAATTTTGGGTAAAATTTTTTTTCGATGGACCAACTTCCGTATACCCAAAAAAGGGGGCATGGTTTTTGTTTACCTTAAATTTTATTCTAAAGGCTTTTCTGCGGGGATCCTGTTGCACGAAAAAATTTTTGGTTCTCAAATTGGGGATCCCTTTCAAAAAAACCAGGGGAAATATTGGCCCCGCCAATCATTTTTGTTGTTGTGCCGTTTTTGCCCGAAAATTTTCCGGTTCAAAACCAAAAAACCCCCGCAGAAAACGCCTTTTTCATTTCTCCCCCTTTTTTTCCCTCGCAAATTTAAAAATTTCGGAATAAAAACATTTTTTTGGAGGGGGGAATACTCCCCATGTTTTCAAAATCCTCCTTCCTTTCTTTTACCTGCTCGCTTTTGTTTCGGAGTAAGCTTTCCGTCGTACCGGGCTACCTTACCTACCCTTCCTTACCCAAACCCAACCCTTTCCTTACCTTCCTTACCCTTACCTTACCTTAAATTACCTACCTTACCTAAACCCAACCTAAAAACCTAAAAAAACCAACCTAACCCAACCCACCTTACCTTACCTAACCTTTAAAAAATCGTCCAACCCCTTTTTTTTTTTGCCGAAATTATGTTGAAAGTACATTCAAAACACCTAAAACCCCAAAAATAAATTTATTTCCCGGGCCTTTTTTCCGTAAAAACACACTTTGTAAAAACCGCCCCCGAAAAAAAAAAAACTTCCCTCCAAAAGGGGACGACTGTTTTTTGAGACGTCAAACGGGACGCCCGCGACCTCAGGGCTGACACCTGTCGGGAAAAGTTTTTGATGAGCGTTGTATTCGGGTCAGACAGTGAACTGTCCTGTGACAGATTTAGGTACTGCTCAATCTGACACCGAAAAAATACCTGGTCCCTTTCTATGAGGAAAAAAAAATGGGGTTGTCTGGGTCGTATATGTTTGGGGGGGCCCAGTACAGGTGGATTAAAGGGGTTAGCAGAGCCCTGAGGGCAAAGGGGAGGACCGGGGCTTCTCCAAAACCGGATTGGTAATAAATTAAAAACCATGTGTTGTGGGAATCACAATGGGTACTTTTCGAAAAATCCTATGGTTGATTTGGAGTACGTCAATTTTCATTACTCGGAAACCCCATACTGCATTAAAATACACATAGAGTTGGAAAAATAGCGGGCGGGAAGGGGAGAAAAATGTGACAGCCCACCACCACATCTCTCCCCAAGGGGCCCCCCACTCCCCAACTGTTTACTTGGTTTACTGGTCTTGTTTAAAACAAAGCCTCACAGTCGGGTGGTTTTCCCCCGCGCTGGCCAGTCCTGGGGTCCCTGGGCTAACAGGGGGCCACCCGTCTGGGGATGGTGTTGGACTAGTCACTGTCTTACGGGGGGGGGGGGGGGGGCCGCCCCCTTTTCCCCAAAACCCTGTACAAGTCCCTCAACCTCGTCCCAAAACCCCAAAACCCCTGGGTAGGGGGCCCAGTCGCCTGCACACTCTCCACCCATCTTTCACCCATGTTACCCTCACTACACACCTTTTTCAACACCCAAATGCTTGCCCCAACCACTATAACATTATCCCCCCTACACACGCCCCTCCCTTTTCCTGTGCAAAAATTTTTTCGAAAAAGGGACAGTGTCTTTCTGCACCCTTTTAAAGGATGCGCATGTGGCTATACAAAAAAAAAACTATCAGAAACACCCAATATCTTCAAGTACTATATATACTTTGTTTTACGTGCCTCTATCAAGCGGGGAAGATGACCTCCCTGATCTAAAGTCACCGACCTGAGCATGAGGTCTGCAAACCTTGAAGGGGTTTTTTAAAAACTCGGGGGTTTTTGCAGATTTTATTGCGGTTATTTAAAAAAAAGGCTGACTGGATACAAAAAAATACATATTTTTGATATACTCGTAAAAGCTAATTTATTGCATTAAAACAGGAAAAATGAAAAAGGTTGGACGATACTTTAACTTCCTACTGGGTCCCAAAATAAAAAAATTTAATAAATACCAACCCCCCCGATTACCTCCCACCCCGGTGCGACGGAAAAATTACTCCGAAAAAAAAGCGTGCGGTCACAAGAAGAGAAGGGAGGCATTTTTTAAACAAATGGAGTTTCCC
Source organism: Chionoecetes opilio (assembly GCA_016584305.1). NCBI lineage: Eukaryota > Metazoa > Arthropoda > Malacostraca > Decapoda > Majidae > Chionoecetes > Chionoecetes opilio. The sequence goes on along the minus strand of JACEEZ010023645.1, from coordinate 5,910 downwards.
CCTCCCACCGAATGTTCTATATCTCCGCTTTGATTTTTCGACGGAAAGTCAAAAGAAAATGTCTCTTAGAATACAATAAGGTAAACAAAAAACCATGCTCCCAATACTCCAGAACAGTGAGCGGATTTTCCATCTGGTGCCGTCTGGGAACTTCCCGTCAGCTCCAGGATGTAGGGTCAAGGGGGGTCAGACTAGTCTTATTTGCCATTATTCCTACCAAACCAGCTACAATTAAGTGTTGACATGGTCAACATAGGTTATCGCAAAGGAAATATAAGGGTTTTACATTATCCATGGGGATATAATGAGGATTGTTGGCAAAATATAAGTATTCGACCATATGTCCTACAACACTATCCAATGATTTAGACTTTTAGAGGAATGCATCAAGTCTGGTGTATTGGTAAATATTGCCTTCATGTATGCAAAGAGAAGGTAAACGAACCAAATAATGGTGACATGACTTCAATTTTTTGCAAACAATCGTGATAGTATGGATTATTTCGCCATTCAACATTTCTTTCTGGTACACTGCCAAACGTACGACGGTACGATGCATTATACCGGCCAATTTTCAACCACCTTGTGGTTCCATTTTTTCAGAAGGGTAGTGGTCTTGATGTTTGCCTAGGGTTGAGAAAGTATCAAGGGTTTGGTCTACCGTTGAGATTGACGAAACTTAAAAGTTTGTTTGTTCTCCATGCGGTCAGCTGCCAGGAAAATCTCGCACAGCACCCGGCAGCGAATTTTACAACTATTATATAATTCTGAATGAAACAACGATCTACAAATGTTTACCATTTAATTGTATTCCTTTATTATACTGGATTTAAATCAAGCAATAAGTATTATATAAAAGATTGTTTCCTTGGAGAAGATTGTAGTTTTCAGGGGGTTTCATCGTTTTTTAATTACCGCTTATATATGAATTGTATGTAAACCGTAGCTATGAGAAAAATATTGCGATTTCAAAACACCAAGTGAAAACGTGTAAGAAAAATAATCTAATGAAACCCGCTATACATTTATTTGGATGAAGTTCCAGAACGCCACCAGAGGGAAAATCCGCTCACTGTTCTGGAGTATTGTGTAGGGAAGTTTGGTCTTCTCGTAAAATAATACCCAATTTAGGACTGCATGACTTGATTAACAGGAATGGCATTACACTTACTAAAGAATAACCAATAACAGTTTATTTCCCTCAATGGAGAAAAGAAAAAGTGGCAAACAGTAGGATCTAATGAGGTTATGCGCTGCAATAAACGGTGAATTTCGGATCTTGGATTTCAACATTTTGAAAACTTTTTTTTTTTATCATTTTACAAATATTCTCTACGGGGCATTCCAGGACAGGTGCGCCACCAAAATGACAAATTAACACCTCACCAACTCGATTTTGCTTAAATTTGGCACATGTTATGAGTGTTGCTGCCATATGCCGTGTGCAAAATTTGAGCACTCTAGGGTCAACGGGTCTCCTGTAAGAGGTCATCAAAATTTTGGCATGACCTCGAAAATGACCTAAAAGATCAAACTTCAAATGTCCCTAAAATCTTTATTTATAAACTTAGAGAGGTGGTTTTAATATCTTTTTTACTCAGTATGAGTCTCTGAATCATTCTAGGTTTACAGAATTAACTTACATCAATAACTGAAAAAAGGGCACAAAATTTGAACTTTGACCTTGACCTGTGACCTTGAAGTTCACTCGCGACAAAAAAAATCATTAGTCAAAATTGAAGCTTTGTATGTTTACTTCAAAATAACATAAAAAAATTGTGTCTTATTCTGCATAGGTAAGCCTGTACAGGTTGTCAAAGCCAGGCAGAAATATGTTATGCCTATATTCGGACCATGTTTTTCTATTTTTATATACCTATTTAGCTATGAAAATGTGTTTTAGCCACAGATAATGAATAGTTAATACAAATAAATAAGAAAAATTATGTTAGAGTGAACCATTTATTCAATTGATTGAATAATGAATGAAATTGTTTAGTAAAATAGGGGTTCAAGATTTTTTGCTAACTCTCCCTGATCTAGATGATAAAGATTTCATCACTTATCAAAAATGGATTTCAACAGACAGAACAAAAATGGAGACCGTTACTGTTATAAGTGAGGAATTCATCACTTCTTTGGCAAACTAACATTCACAACCTACGAACATAGCTTTGTTGCAAAATCCCAGGGTGAATTTTTTTCAAAAAACCTGAAGGCAATCTGGATGAAACAGAATGTGTGATTGTTGGAGATTTCTCAGAAAATTATTCCTTTTGTCGTACAAGATGAGGTGGCCAGGGATTCATTGGGAGATAGCCAAGCTACTGTGCATCCCTTTGATATGTATTTCAAGGATTCAGATGAAACGAAGCACCAGAGTTTTGCTTCATCTCTGATGAAATGAGCCACAAACCGAAACAGTATGGACTTTCTTGCGTGTTTGATTAAAGACTTGAAACAGAACTTTCCATTTATTAAAAAAATTCATTACTTCTCAGATGGCTGTGCAGGGCAATACAAAACAAGTACAACTTTCTCTCTTTGTGTTACCATCAAACTGATTTGGAATTGGGTGTGAATGGCACTTCTTCGCCACTTCACATGGAAAAAATGCCTGTGATGGCATTGGCGGCACTGTCAAAAGAGCAGTGGCAATGGCCAGCTTGAAAAGGCCTGTTGGCAACCAAATTCTGACTGCACAGGCCATGTTTTCTTCCTCACTGAGTCGAAGTTTACTGACAAAATTAAAATGTTCTTTGTTTCTTTGGAAAATGTTGCAGAGGTTGCCAGTGAATTAGTTGAAAGGTATCAGGAAGCCCAAACAGTGAAGGGTACGCAACAATTCCACCGATTTGTTCCTCAGTGTGATCCTATTGGTGTGTTGAAAGTGTACAAATTGTCAGTTGGAGAGGGAAATAGCGTGAGTGTGAAGAAGAATATGAAAGGTGAAGAGTTGGAGGTCTGTGAGGATAAAGAGTTGGTTGTTGGGATGTTTGTAGCTTGCATTTACATGGAGGAACTATGGTTTGCAATGATTGAGGAAATGTCAGAGGAGTTTGGTGATGCTTGATGATATTCTTGCACCCCAAAGGAAAGTCAGGGTCTCATGCATTTGTACAGTCTAAAGCTGACAAGTGTTGGGTGACCCATGAGAACGTTTTGCGGATCATGACAAACCCAAACCTGCAGGGAGCCAGGAGAATTCGTTATTGCTTCAAGGGAAATGGAAGAAGCTAGCAGAATTTTTGTCATTACAAAAATAAAACTTCAAAGGATTTGTAAACATGAATTATGACAAAATGTACCTACCTACAAATATATGATAACTTTATCTCATTAATTAATAAAATTTAATTATCCAAAAATCTCATTATATGGACCGTGGTGGTTGGGGAAAGAGGTAGGTTGGGTGCATTTGAGTTGGTTCCTCGTACCGCATCCTGGTAACACACATGATGAATTGAAAAGTACTTTTAACAAATTTATTAATTTATTTTCATTTATAATTTAATTTATGAGCTTACTATTTTACTAAACAATTTTCATTCATTAGTTCAATCAATTGAATAAATGGTTCACTCTAACATAATTTTTCTTATTTTATTTGTATTAATATTCATTATCTGTGGCTAAAACTCATTTTTCATAGCTAAATAGGTATATAAAAAAAGAAAAACATGGTCCGAATATAGGCATAACATATTTCTGCCTGGCTTTGACAACCTGTACAGGCTTACCTATGTAGAATAAGACACAATTTTTTTATGTTATTTTGAAGTAACATACAAAGCTTCAATTTTGACTAAATGATTTTTTTTGTCGCGAATGAACTTCAAGGTCACAGGTCAAGGTCAAAGTTCAAATTTTGTGCCCTTTTTTAGTTATTGATGTAAGTTAATTCTGTAAACCTAGAATGATTCAGAGACTCATACTGAGTAAAAAAGATATTAAAACCACCTCTCTAAGTTTATAAATAAAGATTTTAGGGACATTTGAAGTTTGATCTTTTAGGTCATTTCGAGGTCATGCCAAAATTTTGATGACCTCTTACAGGAGACCGTTGATCCTAGAGTGCTCAAATTTTGCACAAGGCATATGGCAGCAACACTCATAACATGTGCCAAATTTAAGCAAAATCAGAGTTGGTGAGGTGTTACTCTCGGGCCACCTGTCCTGGAATGCCCCCTACACCACTGGGAGTGTGGTTTCTATTTACCTTAACAAGTTTTGAGGAACTCGTGGGTTTCCGTCGCCAAATTAATACTTTAGTAGTTAAGAATATTTTTTGTAGGAAGGCTTTCATAGGGTTTAACCTAATCTTAACCTAACCCCACGTGGTGGATCGAGGCAGTTCGAGCTTGTCTCCTTTCATCTTTATACCCTGTTGACCTAGCAGATAATAGGTACGGAATGTAAGTCGAGGAGTTGTGACCTCGAAATCCTGGGAGGAGCTGAGGGTGGCAATTCTTCACCTCTGTATGGGTGGATGATTTAAACCCTTTCTATCCCATCTAAAACACTCCCTGCTACCGTGGATCTGGAGTGTGTGCATGTGTGTGGGAAGTGTACACACAGTGTGAAGGCATAGAAGGATCTAAGGTGGTTAACAGACATAAGGTATAAAAAAAAAATTGTGATCATTTGAGAGCCCCAAACTGAGTGAACGGCTTGGGAGCTGCACTATGAATACCACAGCCATAAATAAAGGTACAATGCCACAATGGTGTAAATATTTATACTTATTACTTTTTTCCAGCTGGGATACTCGATATGAAAATGAGCTATCCAACTTCGAAAGTCATGGAGACATTGGTGAAATTTGGTTTGAGAAACCATGGACCAACTGATTGAGTGTGTACTCGACTCAGACCAAATCACCGCCCAATCATCCATCATTGATATTGGCTGTGGCAACGGGGCTTTCCTCCTTCATTTGGTAAGCTTCAGTGGTGTGATATCAAACATGCACATAGCCTCTACAAACTGAGGTCATTATCATCATCCTTTGAACATCATTGTAGACACAACTAGATAACTGGCCCTGTGGTGACTCATATTGATCTATTACAGACAATGCCCCATAAATTGTCATGCCATCAGTCTAAAGGAATCAGCTCATAATGGCTGACTTTTATTTACTGAATTACAAAAAATTTCAGGCTGCCGAGGGATTTAAGAACCTGTATGGTATTGACTACTCCCAGAAAGCAGTTGAACTTGCACAAGCTGTTGCTGCTCAAAAGGATTTGAATGTAACATATAAGGTAAGCTTCTATTGTTTTTGTTTTTTGTTATTTCCAATTTAAGAAAGGTGTTTGTGGTACTGTGATGGACTCCTATCATGACTGGTGTTTATTCTATGAAACTCCATGGTGGGAACCCAGATGTGAGTCATTTTGCTCCTGTCCATACACTTCATCCTTGCACACTCTTGTTCCCCTCTTCTCTCTCAATGTACCATAAAGCACTATTCTCTCATAAGTGTCATCCACACCACACGCACCATCTGCCATATGTACTATATAGTATACTAGCCGCAAAGCCGCCCTCCGGGCGGACTTTTTGGCTAGCTCCTGCGGAGGGCTATTGGTGGGCCTTTGGCCCACCACCTGTGTTTTGGTGGGCCGAAGGCCACCAAACACAGACTCGCTAGATAACCCCTTCTAACTTTCCTGAAATCATGGATGTAGAAATGTATGTATTAACGCCAACCATTCACATCACCCCCAACCCATTCACTCACCCATACCCATCACCCCCACACCATTCACTCACCCATTACCCATCACCAACACACCCATTCACTCACCCATTACCCATCACCCCCACCTATTCCCTCACCCATCACCCCCTACCCATTCACTCACCCATCACCCCACACCATACCCATCACCCCACACATTCAAC
>JACEEZ010023644.1:0-28793 GCA_016584305.1 Chionoecetes opilio | reverse complement strand
AAAGCCCATCGAAGGGTTCACGGTTCCAGCTCTCCCCTTGCTGTCACCTTGTTCGGGGCGCTGAGGGGTGGCGGTGAGGCACCTCCCTCGGCACGTCGCTGGCGGGTTTGCACGTGGGTCCTGCGGGTCATCTGTTTGGGGGGGGACCACGGGGGGTCCTGCGCTGCTCCCTTCTGCTGCTGCGCGGGGGGAGTCTCCTTTGGTGGAACTGTGGACGGGGTAAAAGACTGTAACTAAAGAAAGACGGAATTTCCTATCCAACATAAAAAATAAGTGTAGCCGAAAGATGCCGTAGCACCCGATTTTTTTGTGTTTAGAGCGCCATCTATTGTGGACCCGAAAAACTACCTCAGGGGGTTCCGATATTTGCAGCCTTTTTTTTTTTTTTTATTTCGGGAAAATATTAGATTATTAATAAAATTGGTGTCATATATGTATGCACAATACACGTAGTGTAGTTCGTGGTCAGGAAAAAAGGGGTAGAAAAGGGGAAAATATTTCGGTGGAGGACAGGGCTACACTCTTTCACCCCACGGTACTAAAAGATGGACGCTGACGGTGGACGTCCGGTTGATTCAAAGATGTAAAATTGTAAAAAACCCACGCGAGTTTAGATTGCCAGGATTTACTGCTACTGATTTTGAAAAGGGCACCCCCCTAAAGTTTTTAAATTAGGGAATTTATTATTTCTTGCCCACAATATATTCCTTGGGTTCTATTTTGACATATCTAAAAAAGATCCCTGTTTTTTGTTGTTCCTATTTGTTTTACGAAATTAAAGAAATTCCAAAATGACTTTTTTTGTTTCCTTTACAGGGTGTTGTAAACACAAGACTTCATCCTAAAATTTGATTTCCGGAAATGTAGAAAACATTTTCCTTAATCTACATATCTGCATGTACGTTCACATTTCGTTCTTTAGAATATCATAGCCAAATTGACCAACCCCCTCAAAGGGGGACAAAACCTAAAGGAAACCATTACCTTTACTACACCATATTTTGAAGTTTTCCAGTCTTTCTTTAGTATACCGTCTTTGACGGGGGTGCTGGCGCACCCCCCCGGGTCTGTGCCTCCCGGGCGGGTTGGGGGCCTTTCCCTTGGGCCACGGTCTACCAAAAACATCTTCACGTGGTGAAACCCAAAAACAGTAATTGGTTGGGTGAGCCGTGTGTAAAAAGTGTTCTAATATAATTTTACTATAAATGTCGTTCCAATTATTCTTCCTATAATAATTAAATGATTCAGAATTTATTAACGTCTTAAAAGAAGTGATTATCACCATTTTCCCTTTAAATTTAAAATTTAATAACTTTAAATTTTAAATTGGTATAATTTCGGGCATGAAATTTTAAATGATCTGTTTTAAAGAGCCTATATGTACTTTTTTTTTTGTGATACATAATGCAAAGTATATCAGTCCTATCTTAAATTTTTTAGCATATTTTTTCTACCTACCTCTTCTTTTTTGAAACTTTTTTTTGACCATGCTTAGCCCAAAATTGGGGTATTGTTTTTGACGTAGTAGGCTTTTAAACTCGATTTAAATGATTAAATCTGCTTTTTTAATATAAATAACTCTCTTCTCATTTTTCAAAACGGAATACTCGTGGAGGGGGCGTGGCAATTTTCTTACCAAAAATTTAAAAGCTTATCACTAAAAAATATTTCCTCTTCTTTGCCTCACATTAAATCACTCTTCGTAAAAAGTTACTCCCTTTCAGGTTTTTGCGGATTATCTACAGCCCACCAAATGCTAAATTTTGATTTTCCTTCTACCTTTTTTAATATATTTTTTGAATCATTAGTAGGTGAAATTTCCCTTTTTAAATAATGGGAGACTTTAATGAATTTACTTAATAATAAAAAGGTGCATACTTTTTTAAACCTGCGATTATATTATTTTTTCCCAAAAATAAAAAACCCACTAAGTAACCGTACTTCAGCTTCTTTAATTGATAATATATGGAAAAATATCTACATAATCACCAGTAATGGCATTCTTATTTTTCTATTATGATAATTTTCCAACTTCAGATTTCTTCAAATATAAAAATGCTATCATACGTCTTAAAACAATTACGGGACCAAAAAATATACAACAATCTATTTTATAATCTTTAAGAAGGATTTTTTTTGAATTACAAGTGGACCCCAACTGATGGACTCTGTATAAAAAAAAGTTTTGATATCTCTGAAAAGTTTTCAGAATTTTTAAAAAACACTTCCCTCAAAACAATGTCTTTAAAAAAAAGCAATTGGTAAACCGTATATAACCCAAAAATAAAAATTTCCCCTTAAAAACATCGTAATAAATTTCAGAAATTTATGCTAAATGGGCCCCTTACAATGGGAAATTTTCAAACATACAGAATGCTTACTTCCTGATGAAAGCAGCAGAGAAAATTTTTTAATCTAAAAAAAGGTAAAGGGGTGATATCAAGAAGACATGGGAAAAAATCATTCTTTTAGGGAAAAATTTTAAAAAACAAGTTGCCAGATTTAATTTCTTCAGGAAAATTTTCAAGTATAAACAAAAAATGCTGAATCATTCAATGGGTATTTTGTAAATTTTCAGAAAAAATTGCTTTGATTCCACTCGGCAGTTCCATATACTTCATACCTGCCCCGAATCTGTTTGTTTTTTTTTCTTTTTTTGTCCAACCCCTTTTAGAAAATGCTCCAACCTTAAATTCTGCTCCAGGGGAAAGATGAAATTAAAAATAAATATAAAAGGGAAGCAATCTGAAAATTTCTCCCTTCCCCATCTACATCTTAAAAGGCCTTTCAAAGGAAAGGGTGCTTCCCTTCATGCCTTCATTGCTAGGTGGTACCTATACTAAAAGGGGAAAAAAGTATCAACGAACTACAGACCATTTCTATCCTTCCTATTGTAGTAAGATTTTTTGAGAAAAAAGTTCTAGTAATTAAAAGGTTTCTTTCTAAATTTTCATTTTTATCGCAGTCCAAATGGTTTTTTCGCCCCAAATACTCCCCGAACTTGCCTTGCATCACCCTTGTCAAATATATATGATACATTGATAGTAAAACTATCAGATTCATCTTTTGTGATCTTCAAACCTTCGATACCAACTCTTCTATTTTGTTTTGAAAAATTGAAGGTTTTATTTGGGAAACCTGGTGCTCCATATTGGTTTTAAATTATTTAATCACGGAAAACAAAGTACATTTTAATAAAGCCTATCCTTCTCCATCTATTATTTTGGGGGGGACCCAAAGGGTTTGGGGGGCCCCATTTATTTTTATTTTATTTTTTTTATTTTTTATTTTTATTATTATCATGATATCACCCGTTGCACTAATAACTCAAAATTTTTTTCTCTTTTCTGATGATCCCTATTTTCATTCAGGCAAAGTCTCATTAAAAATTAAAAAACATTTAAAAAGCAGAAATTTTCTCATTTCAAAATGGATAAAAAAATAATAAAATTAACCTTGAAAGCTACTAAAAATTCTTATATGGGATCTTTGGCTTTGATAATTCAAAACCCCCCAAAATTTGATTATCAAGACAATCTTTTTTTAGAGCAATTGGGGAAAAATTTAAAATTTTGGGTGTTATTATTTGGATATAACTGAAATTGGAAATCTCATATATTAAAAGGGGATTACTAACTTTTAATTAAAAAGGGGTCTACATAAAATACGCAACAATATAAACCCTTGAAGTTTAAACAAAAATTTCTTATCTAGCCCTTCCACACCTTTTGTATTGTTCACGTATGGGGAGGAGCTTTAAAAAATTTACTTGACAGTCTTTTCATTACCAATTTTTTTTTTACGTGTAAATTTCCAAACCGATTGCACACCAGACCCTCTCTTTAAAGACTAAATTTCTTAAATTTAAATGATTTATTCCCTCCAAACAATCTATTTTTACTGAAACTTTTACACAAACCAAAATTGACATGGGTTTTCAGTTTTTGTCAACAACTCAAATGCCGAAGACCAAATGATCTAATTTTTTTTTTATATGTAACGTCCCATGCCCCACGAAACTTACGGTTTGGGAGGGAAAACTGTGGAAAGGCTGCCAGAAAATCTTAAAAACTCACCGTAGTAAAATTTTCAAATGTAAAAAAAAAGAAAAAAAAATCGATCATAAATCTAATCCTTTTCATTCATGGGGTTTTTTTTATTTTTTTTTATCTTGTGTGTTTGTTATATTGTTTGTTTTTTGCCTTGTTATATATATAATATAATATATTATAAAATTATATATAATATATTATATTAATTATATATTATTTTTATTATTATTTTAAAATTTTTAAAATATTATATATATATATAAATAATATATATATATATTATTATATTTATAATTATATATAATATTATATATAATAAATATTTGTATATTAAAATTTTTTTAATATTTTTTATTAATAATGTATTATTATTATAATATATATTTATAATATATATATATTAATTATATATTTATATTATATAATTTTATATAATCTATTTTATATATATTATATTTATATTATATATATAATATATTATATTTTATATATATCTATAAATATAAGCGAAAATGTGTCTGCTGTCTGTCTGTCTTCCCGTCCCCTCTGTCTGTGTGTGTGTGTGTGGTATAGGTTCCGCCCCCCCCGGGGCAAACACCCCATATGGCCTTTTTGGGGAAACCGGGGTTAACCCGGGGGGGTCTAAGCCCCCCTTAAGATATTCGATCCTTTTTTTTTTTTTTTTTTTTTTTGCAGCATATAGCGATAATTTTGAAAAAATGTGGTTGCGAGAATTAGGAAACCTTTATGAGGGGATGGGTATGGGGGAGTGAATGGGTGGGGTGTTGGTAATGGGGGTGGGGTGATGGGTGAGTGAATGGGGGGGGTTGGGTTTGGGGGGGGATTTGGGTATTGGGTTTTAGGGAAAAGGGGGGGGGTGATGGGTAGGGTAAATATAGCGAAAGTGTGTCTGTCTTCTGTCTGTCCCCGTGTGGTGTGTGTGTGTGTGTTGTCTTGTTAGGTTTCCCCCCCCTGTGGCGCAATCACCTATTGAAACATTTTTGGAACCGGGTTTACCAGGGGAAGGTTTTAAACCCATTTATGAGATGATCCGATCACTTTTTTTTTTTTTTTTTTAGCAGCCTATTAGCGATAATTGTGAAAAAAAAGTGGGTTGCGAGAATTGTGGAAACCCTTGATGTAGGGTGATGGGTAATGGGTGAGTGAATGGGTGGGGTGATGGGTAATGGTGTGGGGTGATGGGTGAGTGAAATGGGTGGGGGTGATGGGTTGGGGTGATGGGTGATGGGTGAGGGAATAGGTGGGGGGTGATGGGTAATGTAAATATAAGCGAAAGTGTGTCTGTCTGTCTGTCTGTCTGTGTGTGTGTGTGTGTGTGTCCTGGTATAGGGGTGATGGGTAATGGGTGGTGGGGTGATGGGTGAGTGATGGGTGGGGGTGATGGGTGATGGGTGAGGGAATAGGTGGGGGGTGATGGGTAATGGTAAATATAAGCGAAAGTGTGTCTGTCTGTCTGTCTGTCTGTCTGTGTGTGTGTGTGTGTGTGTGTGTCTGGTATAGGTCCGCCCCTCGTGCGCAATCACCTCATATGGCACATTTTTGGAACCGGGTTTGACCAGGGAAGGTTTTTAAGCCCAATTATGAGATGATCCGATCACTTTTTTTTATTTTTTTTAGCAGCCTATTAGCGATAATTGTGAAAAAAGGTGGGTTGCGAGAATTGAGGAAACCTTGATGTAGGGTGATGGGTAATGGGTGAGTGAATGGGTGGGGTGATGGGTAATGGGTGTGGGGTGATGGGTGAGTGAATGGGTGGGGGGTGATGGGTTGGGGGTGATGGGTGATGGGTGAGGGAATAGGTGGGGGGGTGATGGGTAATGGTAAATATAAGCGAAAGTGTGTGTCTGTCTGTCTGTCTGTGTGTGTGTGTGTGTGTGTGTGTGTGTGTGTGTGTGTGTGTGTTGTCTGGTATAGGTTCCGCCCCCCGTGGCGCAATCACCTCATATGGCACATTTTTGGAACCGGGTTGACCAGGGGAAGGTTTTAAGCCCAATTATTGAGATGATCCGATCACTTTTTTTTTTTTTTTTAGCAGCCTATTAGCGATAATTGTGAAAAAAAAGTGGGTTGCGAGAATTGAGGAAACCTTGATGTAGGGTGATGGGTAATGGGTGAGTGAATGGGTGGGGTGATGGGTAATGGGTGTGGGGTGATGGGTGAGTGAATGGGTGGGGGGTGATGGGTTGGGGGTGATGGGTGATGGGTGAGGGAATAGGTGGGGGGTGATGGGTAATGGGTGAGTGAATGGGTGTGTGGTGATGGGTAATGGGTGAGTGAATGGGTGGGGGGTGATGGGTAATGGGTGAGTGAATGGGTGGGGGGTGATGGGTAATGGGTGAGTGAATGGGTGGGGGTAATACATACATTTCTACATCCATGATTTCAGGAAAGTTAGAAGGGGCTATCTGGAGAGTCCGTGTTTGGTGGGCCGAAGGCCCACCAAACACAGGTGGTGGGCCGAAGGCCCACCACCAATAGCCCTCCGCAGGAGCTAGCCAAAAAGTCCGCCCGGAGGGCGGCTTTGCGGCTAGTATATATATAAAGTAGAAAAAGTATTTTGGTAACTCTCTCTCATATCTCTCTCTCACTCTCTCTCTTTCACGGAGAGAGAGGAGGGAAAGGAAAAAAGAGGGAGAGGGTAAAGGAAAAGAGAGAGAGAGAGAGAGAGAGAGAGAGAGAGAGAGAGAGAGAGAGAGAGAGAGAGAGAGAGAGAGAGAGAGAGAGAGAGAGCGGCCGCCGCGGCGATTTATTTTGTTTACGCTAATTTCTGCATGGTACCACTGCATTTATCAGAAAACGAAATATATCAATGGAAAACTAATAAAATTCTGCTTCTATCGATATAGTCCATGCTATAAGTTGTCCCACAAAGTTTTACATGCCGACAAGTTTAAGTTCATGCATATTTCTTCAGTCTGATAATGACCTTTATTTAATGTGTTTTACTGTGTTTTATGTGATAATCTTATAGAACAAACATTTCCAAAGATAACGGTATATCCTTTATACATGTATAACATACTGCGGGGTCATGCCTTGAGAACTTCTCCGGGTCTAGAGTGAACGAAGAGGCCCTGGCACTAAGATGGCGCCCAGTAGCGTTTTAACATAGGGCCTATAATGGCGGTACTCCTCTTATTACAGAGACCCTACCAGGAACCAGCCGGGCTTCGGCCACTGGTGGAGGGCGTTGTTTTGCCATAGTAATCAAGGAACGGCACAAAGCATCATACGGAATAGAACAGAAGGCACATAATTGTTTGCGCGGTACAGTACGAGGGATGGCGGTTAACTCGCACCTCAGCCTAGCGATAAGGCAGGATGAACGCCATAAGGGTCGCCCCACCATCGCTACGCACTAATTCCTCACAACACACTCCTTGCAAGTAGTATTTAGCTCTACAAGAGCCATAATCACGTAAGAAAATAACACCGTCACCAGCACACGTAGCTCGCTGTGTCTGTATCACTGGTTTAGGCCCTCTGATCACCCTCTCCCCTGCTCATGATATGTACTTATTATAACGGAAAAGTCCCCACGAAGAGGATTTGGGTCAGTTTTTCAAAAACATCCTCTGGTTATTTCATAATCTCGGGATAGGAGCACGCGATAATAAAGACTGCCCTGAGTCGGCAAGGAACGTGTGATGTCACAGTTGAGTGTCTTCCGTCGGTCATTCTAGAAAGACGTGCGCCCTGCGTGCTCCTGATACGGGTAAGTCAGGTCAGGGGTGTTGGGTGCTGGGAGGGGTGCCCGGGCTCCCTCCCTATGTAAAATTTCGTGTGCCCGTGGGGGAAAATTGACTTCCTTGACTTAACTTGCAATATGGGACCTGTCTGCGGTCTCACGGTACGGCGCCCGTCCCCCCAAGTCTGTTGGACGCCCCTCAGGAACAGGGTGGTGGTGGTGGTAATGGGGATGAGCTGCGCCAAGGCGAAGGAGACGCCGACAGTGACAGTGCTTTTGACGCCCCCAGGAACGGGTGGTGGTAGTGGTAATGGGGTGAGCTGCGCCAAGGCGAAGGAGACGCCGACATTTCTGTTGACGCCGCTCAGGACCGGGGTGGTAATTGGCCCCACCGTGGACCGCCAGGGGAAAAGACGTCAGCCAAAACCTGTCACGGGCAGCAAGCGGCCGAGGTTCAAACTCGGTGTACGACAGGCTATGCCAACCCTACCTGGCCGTGCTAGCCCTGCAGCGGACCTGCAGGGCCTGCAGATGGATGTAGGCCCAACCTGAAGGGGGAATACTCCTGACCCCCCAAGGACCTTGCCTCCCCGATAGGATGTGTGGCTGGCTCAGGAGCGGGACGCCCCGGCCAGACTTGTGTTGCTTGATCCCGCTGAGAGACACATCAAGCTGTCCTCCAGCGCTACCCGCTCGACATTGCCTCTTGAAGCGGGGGCGGGATCATCCCAGCGTGATCTCGGCGGGGCGCCTCCGTGCCATCCGGGACGGGGCCCCGACCCGTCAGGTACTGGTGGAGCTGATTGGCGCGGCACCTGACAGGCTGGACCTGGGGCCTTGGGGTAAATATTCCCTGCGACATTACGACAGGACCCCCTTCGTGTTACCGGTGCCAGCGGTATAATCACCTGCAAGGGCGCTGTCAACACCCCGTCAGGTGTGGTGTGTGCAGCCAGGCGCACCCATCCGAGCAGTGCATAAGGCGTCATAAGGCCCGGCAGCTCACGACCGCCAGATGCCCCAACTGCTTCGGGGGGCACCACGCCTGGAACCCCCCCTGCCCTGAACGCCGGGCGACGACTGCCTGGAGGAGGAAGGCGCCTACAGGGCGGCGGTGATCGGCCGGGGACGCAAGGTTCCTTTGTTCCGGGCTCCGCCTCCTACGAGGCCGGCGTGGGGGGGTGGTGCGGGGGCACTGGACCCGGACGCCGAGGGATCGGGGGGATTAGCGAGTCTCTTCCATATCTCTGACACCCGATCCCCCCGGGGGGAAACTGTGGACCACGATAGGCCGACACAGCGAAAGAGGCGGAGGTGGAAGTTGCAGGCGAGGGCACACCATAGTCTAGGGCAGGAGGCTGCGGGACCCCATCCCTCTCCCACCCCGGCTACACTCTCGCCGCCCATGCCCGGGCCTGTCACTGTCACTGTCTCGCCTGTTCCCCGCCATCTGCGGCACTCCCCCCCCACTCCCCCACACTGGCGCCCGTGTCACCTCTCCATCCAGACCCATCGCTTCCACGCCACCCGAATTTAAATTGCCCACCCCGATCAGGCGTCCGCCTGGCATTCCACGGCGACGCCCACGGCCACCCCCAACACTTTCTCGGCCCGGAGCCCACGACCGCCTCCTCCCCTGACCCAAGGCCAAGTACTACCCGCCCTTCTGTCTGGACTGTATAGTGGCGGATTGCTCGGGATGCTGCGACGAGTGGTAGGCGTGATCTCACACCTTCTAGCCAGGCCGGATGACGTCCCCAGGGACGAGGGGGAACTTGTGGCCTTCCTCTGGGCCGAAAATTGAAAGGGATTTGCGTCTTTCGTCCCTTCCCTCCCCACGACAGCCCCCTCATCACCCCCGGTCCCTCCTTCCTTCCACCCCCAACTAAAACACAGCCCCTCCCGGGCTGTTCACCGATATAATGAATCACGAGCTGAGTGAAACCGAAAGTGATGGTGAGGCACCCGTGACCTCCCCCCACCCGCGCCACCGCTGGCAGGCTCAAGGTCCCCCAAATTTGGAACATTCAAGGGCTCCGTGGCAAAGAGACCTGAGGCCCCTCCAGGCCATAGTGGAGGAGGCCCTTTGACCCCCCCGTTCTCCTGCAGGAAACGCTGACGCCGGAGCACTTTGAGTGGGGATAGCGGGATAAAACGGTGCATTTCCCTATCATTGGCCCGAGGATGGGCGTCGAGGCGGGTGTGGTAGTGGTACGCAAGCGCTCTCCCGCACCGTCGGATTGAGGACCCCGTGGCCCGGGTGGCGAGGGCGTGGAGGTGATGGCAGTGCACCCTGGAGCTTCCAGGCCTCCCACTGACTGAAATAAACATATACAGCAGTGGAGGAGGCAACTGGAGGCCGATGAAGTTGCTCTCCCTCGCCACACACAGCAGCGTCCTCGGGGGTGGCGACTTCAACGCCCACCACCCGATGCGCAGGCTGTCTCCCCCACCAACCGTCCCGGGCCGCCACCTAGCCGCAGTGCTGGAGAGGTGCGGAAAATTGTCCTCCTAAACACCGGGGAGCCCACCCACGCCCCGGGGTGGCAGGCTGGACCTCACCTTGATCTCCAGTGACCTGGCACCGGACGCCTCCGGGCAGGTCCACCCCACTTTGACCAGCGACCACTATGCAGTCGCCACAACCCTGCAGGTCACCCGGCCCGCTGCCAAAAGCTCCCGCCGCCGCGGTGGAATATAACAGGGCGGACTGGGCATTGTTTCAGGCCATCCTGGCCCATGGTGGGCCACCTACGAGCCGCCGGGGGATCTGGACCAGTGTGAAAGCGAACTGACGTTGGCCATTGAGAGGGCGGCGGAGGCAGCCATACCACGGAAGGTCCCCGTCCCCGGTCGCAGGTACAACCAGAACTGGTGGTTCTACAACCAGGAGGTGCGGGAACAGAACCACATGGTTAACATCCACCGAAGTTGTACAGCAGGCGGCCGACACCCAACAATCTGGAGCTGCTGCGTGAGGTTGTGAAGCACGCTCGGCAGGTCACGGGGCGGGTTCGGGAGGCCAAATGGCTCGAATGGTGCGCAGGTTTTAACCAACACACCAAGCTGGCCGAGCTGTGGGGCAAGGTGAGGACTGCCTCCGGAAAGAGACCTCCCCGCCCTCCAGCCCACCCCCAGCCGTTACAGGAGGGCCCAGCGCCTGGGGGAGATGTTTGTCTCGAGGGTAGCAGCGACCAACTCCCCGCCCCTGTCCAGCGGCTGCAGGTTCAGCTCAACCTGTGCGCGAAGGCTGTGTCCCTCGGCGCCGCTCGCGCTCGCCCCGACGCCACTGATCAGCCCTTCACTTCCCGGGAGCTGGTAAGGGCCAGGAAGGGACGGGACACCGCTCCGGGCGCTGACGGTGTCACCTACTCGATACTGGCCCACGCTGGGGCGGCCGGGGAGGCGGCACTCCTGGCCCCGATCAACTCCTCCTGGGTTTGGGCCCGGGCCCCTTGCCCTCGGCGTGGAAGGAGGCCGACATCCAGCCCATCCCTAAGCCCCCAGGAGAACCCACCAAGCCGCCGCCCAATCTCCCTATGAGCTGCACGGCCAAGACGGCGGAGAGGTGTGCTGACCCGCCTCCTGTGGCGCCTGGGGGAAACCCCCACCCACACATCTTCGGCTTCACCACAGGGGTGGGCACCTCCAACAGCGTCATGGCCCTCCTGGCCCAAATCGACAGCCGCCCTGCTGTCGCCGTCTTCCTTGACCTGGAGAAGGCGTTTGAGCTGGCCAACCCCACGCCATCCTGGCCGCGCTGGTGCGGCGGGGCGTGCGGGGCAGACTCCTCGCCTGGATTGAGGATTACCTCTGGCCCGCCGTGCCAGGGTCAGGTTCCAAAGGGGGGCAAATCCAGCTACAGGAGCTGAGAACGGCACGCCCCCAGGGCGGGGGGCCTAAGCCCCACCCTTTTCAACCTCCTGATGGAGCAGCTTGGGCGGCCCTGCCGTTCCGGGAGGGCACGGCACTTCTCAGCTACGCCGACGACTTGGTCCTGGTCGTCACTGGCCGGGGTGACCGGGTGGCTCTGACCCAGCAAGCCCTTGACCTGGTCAGTTGCAAGTGCAAGAGCTGGGTCTCAAGAATCGGCTGAGAAGTCCAAGGCCATGGTGTTCAAGGCCGCTGCCCCCCCGGTCTGTCCTCTACAGATACAGGGCATCAGGCTGGCTGGACCCCGCCTTTTCCCGTACCTCGGAATGTGGCTTGGGCCGGGCCTCCACTTTTACTACTCAGGTCAAGTATCTGGAGGGAGAGGGGTGAGACCAGGCTCACGTCATGAGGCCATGACGAGGACACACGCCGGGGCCACGTCATCAGTGCTGCGCCTCTTCTACGTGCACACTGTGCGCGCCCCTTTTAGACTACAGCGCGCCCGTGCTTGTTTCGTTATCGCTCAAATCAGCAGAGGAAGTTAGAGGTCCTTCAGAACCGAGCTTTGAGGACCCTGCTGGGGGCACCGCGCTGGGCAAACAACCCGCGTCATGCAGGGGGAGGCACGTTTGGGGGTCCCTAGCCACCAGGGTTCGACAGATCGTGGCCTGTCGGGGGGCCAAGATCCTCTGCCAGGCAAGGGAGTCTGTCGCGCGGGACAGCTGTGCAGGGGCTTGCCACAGGAGCAGCGTGACCCATCGCCGGGCAACCCTGGCTGCAGAGGGTGGGAGACGCCGCCATCCACCTCCTCCCCGGCCACACCCACCTGCTTTCTGGACGGGGCCTGACCCCCCCCGCTGTCACTAGTCGCTCCGCCACCGTGGCAGCCCTCTTGCCGCCCAGGTGATTATCGGCCACACGGCCGGCCGCGGGAAGGCGTTGTGCAGCGGGAGGACTTTATGGGAGCACGCCCGCAGGCGGTGGCGCACGCCCAAGTTCCCAGCAGCTCGCCCTGCAGGCGGTGGCGCACGCCAATGTTTTCCCAGCAGCGTCGCGGTCGCTATCTACACACCGACGGGCCTCCGTTGACCCTGAGAGAGGCCCGGGCAGGGCTGGGGGGTGGGTTTCGGGCGGTGAGTGCGTCCGGAGGACACCCGAAACCCTTTCTCCACGCTGCAGACGGGGCTGGTGCGATAGACCGCGCCCCTACAGCAGGGCCCCGGGGCCGAACAGGAGGAGGTTGGGGTGATTCACACCGAAATCCAGTCTGCCCTGCAGGTCCTACCGGGGGACCCGCACCCCCGTGGACAACGTGCAAGCTCACCACCCCGCCATCCTGGGCCACATCCAGGGCCTCGCCGCGCAGGGGCCTGTGTAAGGTTCAACTGGTGCCCAGCCACATAGGCGTCCGGGCAACGAGCGCGGCGATGAGGCGGCCCGGAGGCCACCAGACATCCAGCGGGGCCTTTCTGTCTACCAGCACCAAGGGGCCCGGTACTGGCCCAGACGCGCTGCCTCTGTGCCGCCCGAGCAACCAGTTCGCCAGCTGATGCAGACATCGAGGGAGGCCCGCCTGGCACAAACAAGCCACGAAAAACAACGGGGCCGTTTTCGCCCCGCCAGCAGGGTGTCCCGAGCCGAGAGGTCGTTCTACACCGACCTTCGGCTTGGCTAAAGTAACCCTGGGTGAGCTGAGGGACGAGTTTGAGGAGCGGCCGTGTGAGCACTGTCCTCATATGACCCCCCACCCCTGATCCACTACCTGCTTTCCCTGCCCCGCTACAGAACGGCTCAGACAGCGCGTCGGCCCCCGGGAAAGCGCGGCCGCCCTCGTAAAGGCAGTTTCAAAAAAATTTGCACCTGCCTACTGGAGGTGGCGCGTGCCGCCCCACCCCCCGATGAACACTAAGGAGGGGGTGACCTCACGCCCCCGCCCCCTGTGACCTGACTGTGACTGCGGCTACAGCGGCGGGCCCGATGCCCCCTCATTTATTATGGCTGTATGTGTATGTATGTGTATGTGTATGTATGTGCATATGTATATGTTATGTTATGTATTTATGTAATAGATGTAAATAAATTAAAAAAAAAAAAAAAAAATGTCACAGTTCAGCCCGCCCCACCCCAAATCATGTTTCTAGTATTTGCTGACCTTCATCCTAACATCTAAAACACGTCAATGATATTACTACATCACACAGATAATGTGTATATGAATTTCAACCTCCCCAAAAAAACATACTTGCAAAGCAAAGCAGGAAGAAGGGCTGCGAGGTCGCGTACTTTCTCTGATAATGCTCGCTGATATATGCGGCCTTGGTTGACTTGACTGGTCACTGGTGGGCAAGCAGCGTTTCCTGGGCGGTGCACGAAGCCGCGCAGGAATCGTTTTCAAATTTGGGAATTTGCGGACATATTTGCGTTTGCGGAAATGCTTCCGCAAACGCAAATCCACAAACATTTACACTTCCGCACATCCGCAAACGAATTCGGATTACCGAAATTTGCGGAAGTTGCGGTTTGCGGAAGTGTTTGCGGAAGTGCCCACCTATGGTGTGTGTGTGTGTGTGTGCGGGTGTGTGTGTGTCTGTGTTTTTCACCCATGGTCTTGTCCACGCGAGCCAGACTCGCAATCGCCAGTTTCACCCTCCCGGTGCGAGCATGGAGCTCATTGTTACCGATCTTAGGGTAATGCTGGGACCTCACACAGCACACACCCCATCCCCTTGTTCAAGGGGGACTATAACCGCCCGAATTTATCAATGGAAAAATCCCCGGGTATGAGCGGGGTCCGTCATCGAACGCCAGACCACAGAATAGTGCCGGATGCCCTAACCAACTGATCCGTCCAGGCAGGTTACTGCGTGTGACTGTATGTGTGTGTGTGTGTGTGTGTGTGTGTGTGTGTGTGTGTGTGTGTGTGTGTGTGTGTGTGTGTGTGTGACTGTATGTGTGTGTGTGTGTGTGTGTGTGTGTGTGTTTATGTGTGTGTGTGTGACGTGTGTGTATGTGTGTGTATTTACCTAGTTGTGTTTTACAGTGCCTGAGCTACAGTCGTGTGGTCCCGTCTCAGTATCTACATGTATCGAGTCTTTCTTTCAACTGGTGCACATTCTTTGCCGATATCACCTCCTCATTTAGTCCATTCCAAACTTCTATATTTCTATAAGGGAAGCTGTACTTATTTATGTTGTTCAGGCATCTCCCTTTTCCTAATGTTTTTGTATGTCATTTTGTGTATCGAGCTTCTCTTTGCATCCGAGTCAGTAGTCTCTCATTGTCTGTTTCTTCTATCCATCTTAGTTATCAGTTTAAAAATTGTTATTAAGTCTCCTCTTTCTCTTCTCTGCTCAAGTGTTGGTAACTTTATCTCCTTCAATCTTTCGTCATAAGAAAGTTCTTCTAGCTCTGGTACCATCTTTGTAGCTATTCTTTGTATCCTCTCCTACTTTTTCACATGATTTTTTTTATATGGGGAACATTCAATGGCAGCATAATTCATTTTGTGTCGTATCATTGTAGTAATTATATTTCTCATCATATTTTTGTCCATGTAATGAAGTGCCACTATTATTTTTCAAAATCCTGTACATATCTCCAAATATTTTACTTATATGTTTTTCTGGTTGTAAGGTTATTTTGCATTATCACTCCCAGGTACTTTTCTTCATGAACCTTTGTAATTACTTTATATCCCATTTCATATGGCCATTTATATCTCTTCGCTTTTTTCCAATTTCCATCACATGACACTTATTCACATTTAATTTAATTTCCCATCTTCTGCTCCAATCATACATAAGAACATAAGAAAATAAGGAAGCTACAAGAGGCCGCGAGGCCTACACGTGGTAGTTCCTGTAATTCGTAGATCTTGTTCAGGTCATTTTGTAGTGTTTCACAATCTTTATAGCTTTTTATATCTCTTAATAGTTTTGCATCATCCGCAAACAAACAACTTTTTATTTCATCAGTCATGTCATTGACATAAATCATGAACAGTATTGGTGTCAACACTGATCCCTGTGGTACCCCACTAAATACCTTTCTCTATTCAGATTTTTCATCCTTTACTATTGTTCTCATTTATCTTCCTCTCAGATAACTTTTCATCCAGGTTTTGATCATCCCATTGATTCCTCCTATATTTTCCAATTTCCAAAGTAGCCTCTCATGGGGAACCTCATCAAATGCCTTTTTAAGATCTAGATATACACAATCTATCCAGCCATCTCTTTCCTGGGTTGTATCAATTACTCCTGAGTAAAAGGTTATTAAGTTGGTCACACATGATCTCCTTTCCCAAAAACCATACTGCCGGTCTGTTATTATACCTTCATTTTCCAAATATTCCGTCCATTGCTTCTTTATTATTTTCTCACATATCTTGCATACTGTGTTAGTCAATGACACTGTTTTATAATTTAATGGTTCATCCTTTCTCCCATTTTTTTATAAATTGGCACTATATCCGCTCTCTTCCACTCCTATGACACTTTTCCCGTTGTTAATGAGCACTTTATTTTATTATTATTGGTTCGACCAACTGCTTTCTGCATTCTTTTTAAAACATAACCCGCCACTCTATCTGGTCATATTGTTTTCTGCTCTCCAATTCCGTCAACAATTCACAGACTTCCTCCTTCTTTTTTTATTTTCCACTCCTTCAGGATTTTTTTCATTCCTTGTGGTTCGTTGAATTTTAATTCTTTTGTGAATACATGCTGAAAATTTATATTTAAAATTGCACTCCTTATCTTTCATCAATCATTGGGGCATACGCCGGGGCGCGTCGCCTCGCCCACCCTACGACGCACTCCCTGGGGTCACCACGCGCGAGTTCCCATGCAGGCTCCTTTCCCATACCAAGCAGCTCTTGACAAGAAACATCAACTTGCCCCAGCCACGAGCCTTGTGGGCGCCCCCTTGGCCTCCTCCACGCCGGACTGTCTCTTACAGATACAACCCGATGGGAAGGATCGGTTTCAGGGTAGCGTGCCACATGTCCATATAGCCGAAGTTGGTGCTGACGGACTATGCAGGTATAGCCTCGATTCAGTCTCACGGTGCAATCGCTGATTTGACACGTAATCATCCCAGCGATACCCCATGATTCTGCGAAGACACTTATTACCAAAGGCATTGATTCGTCTCTTCAAGTCACTATTTAGTGTCCATTCTCACAACCATAGAGTAAGACAGGGATCACAAGCGACTTGAAGATCCGGATCTTTGTCCTCCTGCACAGGTACCGACAACGCCAAATACTCCCGCTGAGCGAGTCCATAACACCGTGGGCTATGCCAATCCGCCGTAAGGCTTCTTGACGTGAACCCGCTGTCATTATGAACTGCGCTACCAAGGTATGTAAAACTTTCCAAGATCTCAATGTCCTCGCCACACGCATGAACAGACTGTACTGCTTCATCTAGTAAGTCTCCAAACACCTGGACCTTGGTCTTGAGCCAGGAGACCGCAAGTCCCAAAGGCTTTGCCTGCTCGTGCAGCGCCTCGAGAGCCATCACCAGGACCTCCAGCGACTCAGCAAAGATTACTGCATCATCGGCAAAAACAAGATCAGTGATCTTGGTGTTGCCGACGGATGCTCCACAATCACTTTGATCTACAAACCTTGTCCAATACCCAGTCCATACAAGCGTTGAAAAGTGATGGGGCAAGGACGCACCCATGCCTCACTCCTGTATTCACAGGAAAGAAGCTGGATACACCTGCCCCACATTTCACAGCACTCTCAGTCCCAGAATACAGACCAGTTATCAAACCAATAGTCCTTGCAGGAATCCCTCGAAGTCGCAGAAGATCCCAGAGTGACTCACGATGCACTGAGTCAAACGCCTTCTTGAGATCAACATAGGCTGCAAGCATCCCCTGTCGAAACTCACGTCGGCGTTCCTTATCTTTGGATCTTCATATATTATATTTATTATATTATATTTCCTTCTTTCAGTCTCTTTACTTTGTCATCATATATAGTCCATGGGCCGGACCAGATATCGATACCACCCAAGGTGGCAAAACTATGCATGTGCCATTTTGTTTGTTGCGTCAAAAAAGTAAAATAAGTATGATAGCCTTTTCATGTTGGTAGCTTTACGGTAAAATTTTTTGTGAGAAACACACTTTCATAGGATTTTTTTTTATTATTTTCCGTTTTTATTTATGAACGGTGCATCGTAAGCATAAAGGGTATATCGACTAAGGATTTAGAAAATTTAAAATTTCGCACAGGTTTGTCTCCATGTATTTTTGCTATATATGTCATAGTTTTTTTACACAAATGAACCCGGAAGTTGAAGGCATATTTTCATCAAAATTAAAAAAAATAGCTTTTCCCCAGCCATATTTCGTTCAATAAATCAAAAACAGAAATTTCTCGATAAATGCCATAGAGATAGATTGTAGGTGACGATTCATCTTTTAAATGGTACTCTTATTATTCTTTCAAATGTTTTTAATTGACGTCTAAGAGGCTAAAAACAAAAAAACTGTATATGCACGAAATCCATATCTTGATATCATTTTACGTCATAAGCCTTATATATTACCAAGTATTTACGTTGAAAGAACTGGAAATAATTTTTTTCTAATCCATGTTCTTGCCCTGTTGCAGATGGACGGCTGAATGATGGCGGACACTGAGCCCCTTGTACTGACCCCGACTCCAAAAGCGCACGCGGCTAGAGTGCATCATTCATTGTTCCGATGACAATAAAAAAACTAATTTTCACCACAATCAGTCGACTCCCAGGAAACTTCTCCTCCGGGCAGCTCAAATACGGCGGTCATGAGCCCTATTGGAGTTGGCTGAAGTACACTCCGAAGGAGAGTTTCCCTGCTCTCAATTCCCCCAGAAAATGGCCCGCAGCATCTTCACGATGAGAAAGCACTAGATGGCATCTTGCTCAAAAAGAGAAGACTTCCAATGGCTGTCCTGAGGATAGCAACCCTGCAAGGCTGGTCGTGCATCCCTAGCACCTCAAGAACATATGAAGCAGAGTGCATATTTTGCCAGAAAAACAAACAAGTACGCCAAACGACAAAGACTCGAGAAGTGTTGGTTAAGTGCAGAGAACTGAGAGCTGATGCTAAGATCAAGGAATGCCGCCAAAAAGAAACTGGACAGCAGAATACTTGGAAATTGTAAGCAGAGATATTGTGGCCGCTGAGGCACCCTACCAACAGGCCCTGCTATAGATTCTACACACGGAGCGAAACTTCACAGCAGAAGGGTGCTGTCAGTGCCGATGACAAAGAAGATGAATATATATGAGGCGGCTTTAGTCCAGTCATACAGTGAGCTCTTTCATTACATTAGAATGGAGCTTTTTCGGTACCCCAAAGGTCCTGATGATGACTGATGTTACCTCTAGACTTGTAGCATCCTGAAGGCTTTGGTGTGGACCAAGTGCAGGACTCCACTAAAAGCACCTGCGGCCAAAGGTAAAGTGGTAAATACAAGTGGTAAAGAAAAGCCGCCCAAACACATTTGCCCTGTCCTTCAGTGTCAATTTCTTTGACAGGAAAATGTTGAGCTGATAAGCATCCTCAACCGCCTTTGGGGGCATTGTGTTGCGTACATGCAGATGGAGGAGATGGGACAACCGCCCTTTGCTTGCAGAAGCTGTCTGCCTCAGAGTTATCCCGCACTGCCAAGCAACCATCTTTCCCGGTGTCTTTCACAACCTTGGCTTGGGACAACATCGACCGTCTAGAAGAGACGCTGAGTGTCGAAGGTATCGCACGGGGTTTGAATGGGCATTGCTGGGGCAGGAAAACCCGGGACAGACCTGATCCCTGCCCAACCCAGGCCTACGTGGCCAGAACAAAAAAGAGGAGCATTGGATGCACCTCCGCTGATGTGCCCAACGAAACAACGCCGGGAAAACGGGCAGGCCCACCCTGCAATGACCGCTGAAGTTGTTGCTGACGTGGAAACCCAGCTTGCCAGGCAGAAGAATCTTGTTTGGATGCAGGGCCGCATGCTGAAAAGAAAAAGACCACTCATAGCAGCTGGACCGGCTTCAACATCATGACCCGAGAGGAGGTGGCAGTCACCCCTGACAACGTCGGCTACCTTCCCACAATCAATGCCCCTCCCCACACAGATGTCCACAGTCAATGAGTTCTCAGCAGTCACTCAGTATCCAGCAGTCACTGGGCCTGACGAAGATTGTCTGCGTCTTTGACCAGGCATTATATCAAAGGCTGTCGAGATCACCTGGAAGCACCCTGACCATTTTCGCAACATCATCATCATTATGGGTGCTTTTCATACCCTCTGCACTCTTCTAGCAACCATCGGGAAGCGTTTTCAAGATGCCGGGCTCCGTGATCTGTGTGTTGAGTTGGGGTCATAGCACAAGGCTCAGGTCGCGGGCATCGTGGATGACTGAAATACAACCGACAGTACGTCTGCACAAGCTGGTCTATGAAGCCCTTTTGCGCTTAGTGTGAAGGATTCCTGCCCTGGCTAGAAACGACAAACATCGACGCCCATGGTAAAATCTGACGGAGTCCTCTGCGAGTCATTGACATATTTGCCAAGGACATCTCTCAAAATGGTCTGGAGCAGATCCTCAAGAACCCCTCTTGCACACGTATCTTGGATCTCTTCGAGGAATACATTGAGGTTCTCGACGCAGCAGTGGACTCGCAGCATTCTGGGTGACCTACTTAGACATGGTGGAGATCCTCTTAGGCCTTATCCGGGGCATCCAGAGAATGGGACTGGATGCTCCACCTGTCGTGCATCCGAGCCATGATTCCATGGTGCTTCGCATACGACAGGGTCAACTACGCTAGGTATTGCCATATTACTTAGCTCAGATGAGGCAGCTACCCACACACACCCAGATGTTCACGCTGAGTTCATGGCAGGAAAATTTCTCCGTGCAGCTGGGGTCGATGAACCCGTTTGGTCGCACCCCTGTGGACCAAACTATCGAAGAGACGGTGAACAAGGACACGCAGACAGCTGGGGGAACAAAAGGCTTTAGTCTCAAACCAGGAGCCGTCACAAAGTATTTCTAACGCAGGAATACAGAAGCCGATACCTCAGACAACTCAGAGAAATGACAGGAGGGAGCAGCTCAAAACTGACTCATCCTGATCTTCAAACTTTAAAAGGAAGAAGAAGGATGAGTAGGAAAGTAGAGACCCTGATAGACCTGATGGAAAACAGTTGGGGTCAACCCCATGTCTCCAGACGAGGAAGACCTAGTCGGCCTGTCCACTGCACTGTACACATCATGAAGTCAGCAGGGGCCTGCTGAAGCTCACACAGTAGAAAAAGCGCATACCAGAATTCAAAGGGAAGGCTAGACGGGACCAGCAGGAAAATTCCACGGCAAATTGAAGAAGCAAGGCCTGAAGACTTTCGCCAACATCAAAGTCAAACGTAAGTCCAAGAATTCGCAGGATATTGTTCTTTAAGGCGGACAGGAACTTATTCAGCCACATGATCTTGGTTACTGAAAGCCGGCAAGTAAACATTAAGGATGTTCTTGCGTACCCCCTAGGCCCACTGCCATGGGCATGGGCAATACTGATGGGACACTAAGGAAAACAAACAAGGGGCCCTTGCCATAGAACTGGAGAAGAATGTGTCCCGCAGCAGAAGGACCCTACCCCATCTGCTACCATCATTGACGGGATTTGGGGTTAGTCTAGAAGCTGAATGGAAGCCAACAAGACTTATGGACAGGTGGCAGAGCTGGCCTTCACCAATATCCTTCATGAAGGGGGACAAAGCAAGAGAATTGATATTGTCTTTGATGTCTAACGCTCCACCTCAATCAAAAAAAGCTGAACGAGTCAACCGAGGTGCCGACAACTCTCTCCAATACAAGAACCTAGCTGGCGGGTATCATGTGCAAAAAGTGGAGGAAATTCCCGTCTGAATCTTCAAACAAAACCCCCTGTATCAGGTTTTTTGACAAAAGGAGTGGAAACTCTCAAAATACAAAAGAAAAGTTACCGGACAAGGCACTCTATGTCACCTGTGAACAAAGCTGTTTCAAGCTAACAGAAGACAGTGGGAGGAGGTACCTGAGCTCGAGTCGACACCAAAAAAGGCTGATACCCGCCTGCTTCTCCATAAAGCTGCTGCAGCGAGAGATAGCTACAAGGCACCGCCATTTGCTTTGAGGACACTGATGTCTTCATCATTAGCCTTGCCATGCACAGCACCATGGATATCTCTATCTACCAGAAGTTTGGAACCAAGACTCGCACCCGATACGCAGATGTAGAAAAAGATCGGGAGAAATCAAGGGCAGGGTGTCTGCGAACAGCCTGATTGGCCTCATGCGTTCCCTTGATGTGACTCTGTAAGATGCTTTGCCTGTAAAGGCAAAACTAATTGCACTGACGCCCACTCAAAAAGGACCCGTCTGGGTCCTTTTCTCAGCAGTTCTGGGTCCCTTTCTCAGCGTCCCCAGCAGCTGGGCCAATGCTGGGAATTGAGCGATGATATCTTTGATTGCTTAAGCAGTTCACCTGTGCAATGTATGCTGGCAGCAGGAGCACAAAAGCAAAGCAGCGCCGCAGGGCAACAAATGTCAACGAGCTGCGCTACCAGCTCTGTGCAAAGAGAGGGGGAAAAAAGAGTCAAGCCAGCTGCCACCATGTAGAGACTGCTTCTTCCTACACCCAGAGAGCTAACTTCCAGGCTGCTATCTGGAGACGGTGTTTTAGAGCCCAAGGCCAACGTGTCAAGCCCCAGTGAGCATGGGTGGACTGAAGAAGACGGGAAGCTGAACATCCTCTGGATGCGTTTCGGCACCACACCAAGAGGTGGTGTCTTTTCAAGTGTTCACGGGTTTTTCAAGCTGCCTGATGTGCTGCCTGGTCAATGGCTTCACATGCACGATATGTGCAAGCTCCAGACCTGCCCAACCAACAGTGCAGCGCAGGAACCCGACCTTGAGCCCGGGTTCTGAGGATTCAGAGGATGTAAACAGTACAGCAGATACATATGTTTCTGGCGCTTCTATGCATGTCTAAAGGCTCCATATGACTCACAAATTATTAATACAATAGTTTCAAGAATATTAGTCCTTGTAATGTTCACAAGAAGTTCGCATAGAAGTACACCTATCAGACTTCATTGCATATGGTAGCGACACATTTCTGTTCATAAGTTTTTAGTGTTTTAACTTTTATGTCCATTTAACCTGATGCCAGCTTATTTTGTTATTGTGTGTATATTAGCAAATAAACTGTAATTGAATGAACTTCGATTTTGAACATTTTCAGAAGGTTTTAAACCCATAGTAAATATCACTTTCACGTTGCGGATGTCCGTAGTTGAGTGCCGTTGGGTGCGGCTATAAAAGTCCCCAATTACTAGCACCAAGCTACCACCTAGCAAGGGCTATCATATCAAAATATATCCTATGACATGGGGAATATAAAAAACATCACTAGGCCTTGCCACCTCGGATGGTAAACCCAAAAAATGATTTTGGGGGGTCCGGCCCATGGACTATTATGATTGATTCTTCCATTGTAATCTGAAAACCGTTTGGATTCTTCCCTACACTTTTTAAACTATATCTAATTTTATAGTCTTCTTTTTTTCTTTGCGTCCGATTCCTCTTTACTCTTTTCCATGCCTCATCCCTTATTTCTTTTCCCTCTCACATCTTCCATTAAACCATTCTTGCTTTCCTTTTTCTTTTGGGTATATAATGAACATGTTTTTCAACTCCATTCTCATATATGCCCAGAAAAAAGTCATATTTCACTTACACATTATTTACTCCTTTCATTTTTCCCAAAATAATTTCTTCGGGTTTTTCTGCGTGTGTGTGTGTGGTGTGTGTGTGTGTGTGTGTGTGTGGTGTGTGTGTGTGTTTTGTGTGTGTGTGTGGGTATGTGTGGTGTGGTGTGACTGTGCGTGACTGTGTGCGTAGGGTGTGTGTGGTGCGCGTGACCTCCTGGTCCCTGTGGGAGGGCGCCCCGAAGGCGCGAGGCCCTGGGTGGCGCTGGCGGGCGGGCAACGCCGCCGCGAGGCCGCTCTTGGATCTGTATGTGTTGTGTGATAAGTCCCCCATGACACGAGGAGGATAAAGGCTGGTTCACACAGCCAAATAGCTGCACTTTTTTGCCCCGGGAAACTAGTGTTAGTCGGCCGCGTGTCACGATTACGTTCACACACGCAATTCGTTCCGGTGAGCAAATTGCCAGTTTGTCAAATGATCAAATCAGTCGTTTCTTTGTCTAGCGGATAGACAAGACGTGTTACCGGGCAGCTCCTTGTGTGTGTTGAGTGTAGGAGAGTCAGGTCAGAGAGGATTAGCATTGTGGAGGAGAGGGGTTTTGGCTAGTGGAGGCGATGGTGTGGTTAGTAGAGGAGACGATGTGGTTAGTGGAGGCTACGGTGTGGTTCGTGGAGTCGATAGTGTTATGAGTGGAAAAGAGGGTGTGGTGAATGGAGGAGAGAGTGGAGTGAAGGAGTCTGAGGTGATAACGAGTGTGTTAGAAGGAGGGAGAAGGGTCGAGGGAGAGTGCAATGGAGGTTGTGGAGTGGCACTTAATTCTATTCTGGAGGCGTTTGAAGACCGGGAAAAGGGTTTGCTTTGTAAGTGAAGTGAACGAATTGAAAAGCGTGGTGATGAATCGGGAGATAGAGATACGATCTTTAAGTGTGGAGGTGGAGGTCCAAGGGGGAGTGAGTGGAGGGACACAGCGAGGATGTACCTAAAGGGGGTACCAGAGGGAGACTTCCCTCGGGCAACTACTAAGGGAGTTGTTCCTAATAAGTCACCAGGGATTGGTGGATTGAAGGTGGTTGACAATGATGGACCGGCCTGAAAGAAAGAAAGGAAAAACAATGACCATGTTGTGTGCACGAATTCATTTCAGGTACTCTCGTGGCTGCAAGGGGAAGATAAGGAGTAAAGCGGTAGATGATACTTCATTACCGAAGGAAAAAAACTTGGTTGTTGGGGACAGTCAGATTAGGCACCTAGACAGCAAGGTTTTGTGACAGGGATGGGATGTGTATGAATTTCGGTGAGTTACCCGGGGAAAGGGGGGATAGGTTATGTTTGTGATAAGAAAATTGAGTGCATGGTAGACAGGGTAAAAAAGCCTATCGTCCTGCCTGAGCGCTGGGGGAAACGATGTTGTGAGTGTAAGGAGTGAGTAATTGCTACGGGGGTTTCAAGGAAGCTGAAAAGTAAGGTTGGGGACACGGGTGGGGTCCCTGGGGTGTGTGATGTCCTTCCAAGACGCTTTGTTGACGACTTGTGGTACCCCAGGACTATTGCTCTGAATTGCCGGCTAGCATTTCATTGCAAAGCCAAGGGTTTGGCCTTTGTCGACAATGGGACCTTTTTTTCAGGCATAACCACTCTACCATAGGGGCAGGGTGCACCTTTCGAGTAAAGGAGTTCAGATCCTGTATGAATCCCTTGAAAGGGAGGTAGATGCACTGCAGGTTTTTTTTTTTTTTTTTTTTAAGATAAAAAACCGGGGGATTAGACACTGGGTTCGAGGTAAAGGAAACTTGGGGACACTAGGAGGGTTTCAGAAGGCGGGGAACTAAATTGATTCGTAAGAAGAGAGAGAGGAGGAGGTTAGTTAAAGATAAAGGGAAAATGGACAAAAAGAAGAGGAGTGCTTGAAGGTTTACTATACAAACTGTAGGAGTATTTTAAACAAGATAGTTTTCCCTGAGAGGAATAAATAGTGTAGACGTTTTTGATATAATAGCTTTAAAACAGAAACATGGTGGATATGTCAGGAAAGGTATTTTACCCGGAGGTTGAGATAGTGGGTATAAGCTATTTCACAGGGAGGGGTTTAGGCAGGCGAGGTAGAGGAGTTGCGCTTTATGAAGGGGATACATTGCAGTGTTGTGATAATAATGTTAAAAAAAAACAGATGACAGCATAGAGTCTATATGGGTAGAGGTTACGGAGGGAACTGAGAAAATGGTTTTGGGTATAGTGTATAGTCCTCCAAACTTAGTAAAGGGATTCAGCTCCTATATGGCAAAAATAAACAAGGCTTGCAGATATAATCGACTATGCGTGGTAGGAGATTTTAATCTTTGGAATATAGACTGGGTTTTAATTATGGGAGACAACGACGCAGAGGAATTGTTAAATCTAATTCAGAATAACTTCCTAAGCCAAGCAATCAAGGAGCCTACTAGAGGAGATAATATTCTTGATTTATTACTGACAAACAAGGAAGATTTTGTTACAGAGTGGAGGTTGGAGGTCAGTTAGCTAACAGCGACCATTATGAAAACAGATTTTGCTTAAAAAGGGGAAGTTGGGAAAATAAGAGTCTATAAACAAAGAGTACCTAATTTCAGAAAAGGCCAATTAGCAGGATTAAGAAGACACCTGGAGGGGATTAATAAAGGGTGTGGGATGGAGGGGGAAGAAATGTTCCAAGGTCAGGGCGGTGACAGCTGGAAAGGCCAATTATAATGGATTAGGAAGACACCTTGAGGGGATTATCGGGGGGGTGGATAGAGGGTAAGGGATGTTCCAAGGGCAGCGCAGTGGCAGCTTGAAAGGCCAATTATGCAGGATTAGAAAGACACCTGTAAGTGATTAACGGGGGGAGTAGGATAAAGGAATGTTCCAAGGGCAGCGCGGATAAAGCTGAAAGTGAGGTCGGGGCGGAGGGGGATTATACCTTATTTGTAAAGAATTTAAGTGAAGGACAGAAAACAAATATTCCGTTTTAGGGCGATAAGGTCAAGGAAGCGTGACCCGAAATGGATGACCACTAGTTAACCCCTTTACTGCGGCTGGTACAAATACGGTCTCTCAGCTTTTAAGGGTTCACTGCGGCTGGTACATATATGGTTTCTGTATTTAAACTGCGCGCTCAATGATATTATTGGTAAATATTCGCTGTGATAGGCTTGTATGGCAACAGTGTCAAGTGTTGCGATATAATAGAACCTTTTTTTGCTTGCGTTTAGTTAGTGTGACTATAAAGGGCAAGCGGTACAGTACGACGTGTTGACGCTGCCGCGCCCTCTACTTCAATGGCGAGGCCCAAATAGTCAAGATATTCAAACATATTCTTGATGGATATAAAACAGAAGTATGAATGAATGAATGAATGCATGAATGAAGCATTTATGTACCAAAATAAGCTGTATTATGTTGAATAGTAAGTAGTTTCATTGTGCGTCTGGCAGCACGGTCACGGCCCTGTTGCTGCACTTGACCCTAACTCTTCACTTAGCTGGTAGCCTCCCAAGACGAAAAATAGATTTTTGGTATGGAATGAGCATCCTATTCATTTAGACACTTCAAATATGATCAGTAATTATTTTATATTTTAAATTAAACCGGGCCGCACAGGGGGGTAGGCCCATGAATGTGATATCAGCAGTGAAGGGGTTAAAGCACAAAAATTGGAGTAAAAAGAAACATGTATTTAAGGTTCAAGGCTGGAAGGTGAGCAAAGAACAGTATAACCCTGATGGCGAGGGACAGTGAAGAGATTAACAAGAGTAGCTAAGAACAATTATGAGATTAAAATAGCAGGACAGGCGAAAAAAACGACCCCACGGGTTCTTTTTGATATATAAAACTAAGGGCAAGGGAATTAGTGGGGGTGACTAACAGTGAAGCATTTATTGAATACGTAATATTTAAGCTTTACAAATTAAATCAGTGCACTGAACATTTTCTTATATAGCTCGCTATAGTGTTTTGAACTTAATAGTATATATGAATTATAAATTTATGAATTGCTAAATTTTTTAATTGCTAGTTTTCCTCCTCCCCCTTTCTCTCCTCTCTTCTCTCTTCTTCTCTCCCCTTCTCTCTCTCTCCTCTCTCTCTCTATCTCCTCTTCTCTCTCTTTTCTCTCTCTCTCTCCTCCATCTCTTCTCTCCCCTTCTCTCTCTTCTCTCTCTCTCTTCTCTCTCTCTCTCTCTCTCTCTCTCTCTCTCTCTCATCTCTCTCTTCTCTCTCTCTTCTCTCTAATTGTGGAATTCCATCCCAAATTATTTATAAAATTCACTCCAATACACATAGTATCAATCAGTCAATCATTGGGAACATACGCCGGGGGGCGTGTCGCCCGCCCACCCTACGACGCCACTCCCGGGGGTCACCACGCGCCCAGTCCCCATGCAAGCTCCTTTTTATACCAAGCAGCTTCGACAAGAAACATCAACTTGCCCAGCCACGAGCCTTGTGGGGCCCCCTTGGCCTCCTCCACGGTCGGGTTGTTTCTACAGATACAACCCGATGGGAAGGATCGGTTTCAGGGTAGCGTGCCACATGCCCATATAGCCGAAGTTGGGGCTGACGGGCTATACAGGTAAAGGCCTCGATTCAGTCTCACGGTGCAATCGCTGATTTTACACGTAATCATCCCGGCGATAACCCCCTGATTCTGCGAAGACACTTATTACCCCAAAAGGGATCGATTTTGTCTCTTCAAGTCACTATTTAGGGTCCATGTCGCACAACCACAGAGTAAGACCCGGGGTCACAAGCGACTTTAAGATCCGGATCTTGTCCTCCTGCCCCAGGTACGACAACGCCAAATACTCTTGCTGAGCGAGTCCATAACACCGTGGGGCTATGCCCAATCCGCCGTAAGACTTTTGATGTGACTCGCCATCATTATGGACTGCGCTACCAAGGTATGTAAACTTTCCAAGATCAATGACCTCACCGACCGCAAAGAACAGGCTGTACTGCTTCATCTAGTAAGCCTCCAAACACCTGGACCTTTGGGCTTAAGCCAGGAGACCTCAAGTCCCAAAGGCATTGCCTTCTCGTGCAGCGCCTCGAGAGCCATCACCAGACCCCAGCGACTCAGCAAAGATTACTACATCATCGGCAAAAACAAGATCAGTGATCTTGGGTTGCCGAGGGATGCTCCACAAACATAAGAACATAAGAACATAAAGAAATAAGGAAGCTACAAGAGGCCGGCGGGGGCCTACACGTGGTAGTTTCCCTAACATACATCCACTTATCCCCCACCTGAACCTATCCAAACCCCTTTAAAGCCCCTAATGACTGCACTAATACCTGTCTACTGAGTCATTCCATTCATTCACCACCCTATTTGACCAGTTTTCCCCCATTCTTTCTAATTACACCCTTCAGCTGATCCCTTTTACCCGAAACTCTGCCCCC
>JACEEZ010023643.1:28310-44433 GCA_016584305.1 Chionoecetes opilio | reverse complement strand
ATACCAAATTAGTTAGTCGACAAGATACTAAACGGTTTCACATCTATAAACATTGCTTATATTTCACTAGAAATTGTCTATGGTACAAATTGCAAGGGAAAATTATGTTCTGGGTCTCAAGGGGTTAATGATAAGGTACCTATGTGATGGACGGAAGGATGTTTTGTTGTCTGCCACGGTGCCACCCCCCTTGTTTGGGCGTGTCTAATGTCACGCTGGAATGTTTCTTTAGTATCCTAAGTACGGAACCACCACGGGACACGCTGGAAGGTTTCTTTAGTATCCTAAGTACGGAACCACACGGGACACGCTGGAATGTTTCTTTAGTATCCTAAGTATGGAACCACACGGGACATGCTGGAATGTTTCTTTAGTATCCTAAATAGGGAAACCACACGGGAAAACGCTGGAATGTTTCTTTAGTATTCTAAGTGTGAATCACACGGGAATCTCTGTCCGCAGCCTGGGGGAGAGTCGGTGTACGAGACCGTCCTGTGTGTCCTGAAATACGACGGCCCCCCAGCCAGGTGACGGTGACCCCGGACTTCAGCACGCCCCCCCCCAAAGGCCTACAGGTGGGTAAACCTTTTAAGCGGTTACGGGGAGTTTGGGTACACAAGTTGTTTTGTTAGTTGATTCGTACACTGGTTTTGAGTTTTTTCGTACATACCTGGTGTCGTTTCGTAACTCTAGTATCAAGTTGAACTCTGAGCTGAGTGTATGAAACGACTAGGTTTCATATAGACTACAAAATAACTTTTTGGTGTACGAATCTATGGTGTACGAAACAACCTGTTTTACGAACTGACTGCACCCCCCTTGAAACACAGGTGACAAAGGTAGGTATTTAGTCCAGACCAATAAAGATTTAATACATATTGATTCAGACCAATAATGATGTAACACTTATTCAGTTAATGGCTTAGGTGATAAAAAGACCCTTGTAGAATACGCTCATGATTCTTTAAAAAAGTGTCAGATCAGTCAGACTCTTGGCTCTGGGGACAAGGATGGGAGGAAGGAATTTAAAAAGGATTCAACTGGAAAAGCGTAGATTTAAAAAGGAAATAAGAAAACTGGTTCACAAAAGGGTGGTAAATGATTGAAATGAACTCAGTCATCAGGTGGTCAGTGCGGAGTCAATAGGGAGCTATAAAGGGAGGCTAGAGAATTTCATGGATGGGGATGAAAGATGGATGTAGGTAGTGTTCAGTAACAGGAAACTACCACGTGTAGGTCTCGCAGCCTCCTTGTAGCTTCCTTATTTTCTTATGTTCTTATGTTCTTATCATTGAGTTGTGTAATGTAATGGAGAGGCTGAGTAAAGGTTTGTTTGGTGTGTGAGTGAGGTTGATTAATCTCCGTGCAGACTGGAGAGCTTTGGTGCTGACAACGCCCTGTATGAGTACCACCTTGAGAACACCTCCCTGACCCGCCCTGCCGAGGAGAGGCACCAGGAGGACCCAGCTGGCCAACCAGGTACTGACATTTGACACCAACACTGGCGGGTGAAATTTGTCATCTCATATCACGAGAGAGAGAGAGAGAGAGAATTATTGTGCATTTTGTAGATTGTCGAGGTCCTGTGGTAGAAGAGTGGCAAAAAAATGGGTTTGGTGGCCCTGTTGACAGAATTGATAGCAGCAAAGAAAAATTAGAGAAGCATATATGATTTGACTTTAACCCCTTGAGACCCAAACGTAATTTCCATTGTAATTTGGGTACCATTAGACGATTTTTAGTGAATATAAGCATTATTTTATAGATATGACCTGTATAGTATCCTTGTCCACTAACTAATTTGGTATATTAAGCTACTTTTCGTAATTTTATGGCTCGACAACAGACAATTTTTATATAGCAAAGGAAAGATCTGGGCGTGAAGGGGTTAACTGGGTGGCGAGTGATCCTCCTATTGACTTGTCATGGCATACTATAAGTCAATGAAGGATGGGCCAGTGTCGTTGGGTTTTTTTTTTCTTCCTTGCTTTATTGATTTTTCTCATTCTTGTGGTGCAGCTGGTCCGGCAGAGGTTAGAAAATGTGTTGTTTTCAATGATTTTAGCTAATTATCGGTGAAATATAGCTTTTTTTCCTACAAATTGAAGTATACAAGCCTCTTTTTAGATAAATTTGCCCCTATAAGTAGCTACATTACATTAAGCTAATAATTTCAGGAGTAAGATTTTATTTATTGTGATATAACGGTATATTGCAAGCATTTTTCATAGTTTCTTGTTGTATCTATTTCTGTATTTATCATTATATTGTTTACTATCTATCTGTCTTTATTAATTCTCTTTTTCATATCCTTGTGGTGCAGCTGGCTCGGCAGAGGATAGAGGAGGTGCAGCAGATGGCGCGGCTGGAGTGGGATCCCGAGGGTGCGCCAGGAGCCGGGGAGCTGCGCCTGGTGACCGCGGGGGAGATCAGCCGCGCCCTTCACTTCCCCCACGCCTCCTCCCTCTACATCCACTACGCCCTCCACCTGCCCCCCGGTGAGTGTGTGGATAGTGTAGGATCAAGGGATTAAGGGACTGGCTAGCAAGGTGGAGTGTGTTGATGGTGTACTGTATAATGGTAATGTTTGCCACCCTATAGTCTATTTTTTTTTAACGAGGCGAAAATTCCATCCTATCTTAAGGTCTCGTGCTTAAAATTATCTCTATGTTTACCTAATAATATGGTTAACTATGATAAAATACAACTGAAATTTAGAAGAAGTGTAGTTTTCCCTTCTCCTGGCATCAAATATCAGTCAGTGAGCAGCAAGGGGTCAGGATTTTCACCTCATTAAAAAAACCAGACTATAGTGATTCCCGTGAGCTTATTTCTCTGGCAGTCATCAGAGTCAGATGAGGGAACCAAGTCCTCTATCCAAGGCAGAAATAATAACCAAGAAGTAAATAGTAGAATACAAATTGTAGTGAGAAATATGCGTGTGGGTGTTAGTATAATTACATACTTTCATGTAGGGGCGGAGAATAGACTGCCATTATCATAATCAGTGCTGGAAATAACATCAGCCCCGGACCTCAGTTTAGAAGGCCTGGAGAAGAAGAGTTCGAAGCACTAACGAACCCTATCAATATATACTTTAAAATACATACCACAAAACTATACCAAAACTTTGCTAGAATCACATTTACTAACATTTAAACTTAGATCACGTTACAGGTCAAGAATTATTGGTCAAAAGTCAATAGTTACGGGTGTAAATGACATGTTTTGTTCGCTGCAGCAAAGTGTCAGGGCCATAGTCTAGGAAGTTGAGGTATTAAGTTATATGTGTGATGTCTCCATGAAGCCCGTGATGTATTGTGATTGACAAGTTATATGTGTGATGTCTCCATGAAGCCCGTGATGTATTGTGACTGACTAGCCTCATTTCGTCAGGCTGGAGAGCCAACCCCGGGACAGAGTGTGAGGCTTCACGCCCACCTGCTGGGTGAGTCACGGCCACGAGGTCCCCGCCGCCCACTTCTCCACGCCCTTCTCCATTGATGTCACGCGCTCCTCAGCAGGTGAAGTACCATCATGCATTTCTGTATATGTTTTTTTTTTTTTTTTTTTTTTCCACAAAGGACTGGCCAAGGGCAAAACAAAAAGAGGTAACCCAAAGCCCGCTAGTTGCCAGTCCCTATAAAGAAGACAGTAAGAGAACAAAAAAAGGGGGTGGTATTGCCTTGTATGGCTGTTAGGTAAAGCGAGAAGGCATTTCATTCAACTGCAACAGATTTTTTCCGTGCGGAGTGACTCATGCACAGCAGGTATTCTTTTCCATGTCAGTGTTATGTATTGGTCTTGAGAGTTGAGTTGCTGGAGTGCAAGGTGGTCACTTGTAGGCACAGTGTCTGCAGGGGCCTAGCTGTGGGAGGGCACGTGAGTCCGGTGCCCCCCACTGGCCATGGCTGCCGTATTCTGTATAATGCTCTAATACCCACCACTGATCTGATCACCACTTAGAATATACCCTTATACCCTTCTATGTGGCATCAGAAGGCCCCTGAGCTCCGGCTGTTTGCCTAGTGCCCCCCCATACTCAGCTGTGCCCCCCCAGGTGCCCCCCATTAATAGATACCTAGCCACGCCACTGCTAACAAAGCAATTCAGTCCTTTAACAACCCACAAATTACGTGGCAAAAAAAAAAAAAAAAAAAAAATATTTACCCACATCCTCTGTGACATTGTTTAACGAGTTGGAAGCACTAACAAACCCCACCAATATATACTTCAAAAAACATACTACAAAACTATGGCTACACTATTGCTAATTCACAATTACTAACATTCAAGACTTAGATAACGTTACAGGTCAAGAACTATTGGTCAAAGGTCAACAGGGCAGGCATGGGAAGGAAATAAGGAAAGGTTTAATGTTTCGAAGCATTGTTGAGCTGTTTGAGTTATCCGATACGAGCGACAGTCGAGGGCGAGCCGGCGAGGAAGCAGGGTGTGTGTGTGCAGGCAGCTGGGAGGAGGCAGAGGATTATTTTTGGCCAAGCAGCGGTTTATTTTGTTGCTTTTCTTCATATTTCTTCAGCATAAGGTAGTAGGCGTGAAAGGGAGGGAGTGGTGGAGAGGTGAGAGCAATGAGTGGGCAGTGGCGGATTTAGAGGTTCCTGAAATCTCATTGACCACTCCAGATCTCACTCAGGTCAAAGGGAAAAATTTAAAAACCATTTCTTTTAAGGTTATGCCATGGCCACCTCACACTAGATCTGTGTCCAACCTTGGCCACTAGGATGCCGTAGTCCAATGAAAAGTGAATATAGATTATTTCGAATTTGGCAGGGTGTTTTTTTAAATGTGAAATTGAATTTTAAGGGTGGTTTGTCCTCTTCAACTTTTTGGTTTGGAGCACTTTTTTGCTATGCAAAAATGGACTGTTATATTTATATGCAAAACATAGCTTAGAAATACCCATCTTTAAACTCACAGAAAAGCCACTTAAGTTAGAGATTCGATAAATTTCACTGATGACAAAGTTGTAGGGGCGCAAAAAACTCTATCGGAAGTATGCCCTCGATATTGCCGTAAGACCTACATTAAGTCCCCCAGACCCGGAAAACTCACTTCTCATACAAAATTGCCTCGTTTTTCAGGTAAAAACCTTTTTCCTGGCAACTGGATTTTCCACGTTATTATTTACCCAACGTAGGTGGTTTCAGGCTGGAAAATGTTTAAGGTCTAAGGTCCTATCACCAAACTCCAAAAGTCAAAAAAAAAACAGCGTAAATCGGTCAAACACGTACGGTCGAAGTCCACTCCGCATCCAAGCATCCGGTTCGACGTTCCGCCCACTGCTGCTGCTCCCTTTGGGCTTCTGGATTCCTCCAGGACCTTATCGCTGACGCCCCCCTCTCTCCAGAAAATTTTCGTACCTGGTCTGCGATCTTAAAAAGCTGAGGAGGGCCAGCAGGATGCCATGGCATCGGCCAGGGACCTTGACCAGGGGAAGCACCAGGGTACCAAAATAGTTGGATTGGTTACGATGGGAGAAAAGGACAAGACCGGGCGATGGTGCCCAACAGCTATGGGAAACTGCACCAAGGTTGATCAGGGAGGAGCATGTGTCAGTGACAGAGGGCCATCTGGAAGGTACCTTTGGCACTTTGTACCAGAGGACCCGGTGCCACCTGAAAA
Organism: Chionoecetes opilio; assembly: GCA_016584305.1. Classification (NCBI taxonomy): domain Eukaryota; kingdom Metazoa; phylum Arthropoda; class Malacostraca; order Decapoda; family Majidae; genus Chionoecetes; species Chionoecetes opilio. Next base: position 38,787 of record JACEEZ010023643.1, on the reverse strand, counting down.
GCCTCGTTAAAGGGGGCTCAGTCTCTCTATGATCTGCTGGTGACAAAACGACTCCACCGACTCACTGATCGTACTGCAGGTGACTCAACTAGGGCCAACACGGGGTGGAAGTGGTACTCACGCCATTTGGAGAAGATGCTGGGACGCAAGCTCTTCTGGAGTATATGCGTGTTGCACACAAACGAGCTGCCCCTGCGCCACCTTATCACCAGCATCGACGGGCCTACCTCATCTGACACTGGCTTCAGGGGTCCAGTGTGCAGTCTGCTGTCAGGTGAATGAGATGCAGTACAATACAGAGTTCAGAGGAGTGCCAGGCGGTGAAGATCTCGCAGAGATACTGGAGTATATCCGGGTCAACATGTCCACTGACCAGCAGGTCTCCTACCAGCTGTGAAGCGGGGCTTTTCTCCCGTCCGAGCTCCCAGGAGATCAAGGTGGGCAAGGTGTCCCACTCCAGATGGCCCCACCACAGCCCAGTCGCTCGTGTACATGTGACCGGATGCATGGCTGACTGGCAAAGAACTGAACACTCTTGAAATCCTAGTCAAGTACTGCCTGCAGGTGTACTTAAAACTCTACTACGCCCATAAAGGTTCACCACAGACTAGAGGACGGCCCCAAGCACATCCTCACGGGAGCTCAGAGTGATGAGGTCGCAGCCCAAGAAGGTCCAAACAGCTGTGACCTTCTACGTGCGGACAGGAGCATGGTTCGCCACACTCAGAATGTGTCCTCCTCTCGCTGATGGCGAGTCAGAGTGAGGACGACCGCAGGTTCGCCGTGACCCAATTTTGGAGTGAGGGCTGGCGAGAAGTTGGGACACCAGTGTAAAACCTCGCATCACACCTAAGATGATCTTGTCCAGCCACCACTTGCAGACACTGATCACTGGCAGCCTGGCCAGGTGCACGAGCCGCTTCACCTGTTCCTGTCCGGGGATTAGATCCAGGAGATCCTGGTCAAGCCGTACGGGTTCCGGAGTTTCCCCTATCTACACTCAGAGCACCGAAAGAGTCGTGAAGCAGGTGACGAGGCTGCGGCAGCAGTGGTGGGGCAGCAGGCCAGAGACGATTCATCCGGGCTCGGGCCACCCCGGGGAACCCATGCCCTGCTTCAGGTCTAAGAGGACACGTTCTAGGCCAACGTAGAGGCTGTGACACTGTGATTATGCCTGATGAACCAACTGATCAGAAAGAGCTTACCACGCTAGTCATTTGGGAAATCTATTGGTGCATGATGCAATACACAGACCAACCGGACACTGCGTACTCATTTAAGCATTATTCGATAAGGGTGCAATATAAAAGTGCGATTTTGCATAGTAAGAATTGCTCAAATGCAAAAAAGGATACAGATAAAATTGTCTTAGAATTCCATTTTACATAGGAAATTGTCATGCCAAAGTTGAAAAATGAATTTTTGTTTTTACGGCGTACCCTATATGGCCACCCCAGTCACCATTTTCCTGGTGGTGCTAACTGTGAGTGGGAGAGGGAGGGAGGGAGAGCTTACGTGTGATTTGAGGTTTGTTTAGTCCTGCCTGCAAAGTATACATTATGGCTGTTGCCCCCGTTATCTTTATACCTTATATAGGGGGATATCGGCTATAGCCAGTGGCGTAGCTACGGGGGGCACGTCCCCCCCCCCCCCCCCCCCCGCCATGACTGCCGTAATCATTTAAAATAAGAGAGTCTGACGATATGCCCCATACCCTTCTATGTAGCATCAAAATATGCCCCGAGCTTCGCTTGCCTAGTGCCCCCCATACACAGCTGTTCCCCCCATTGATTAAGATACCCAGCTACGCCAGTGAATGTCTGGCGTTCAAAGTGATGGTGATAAACTAGTTATGAACTTGATATACCTGCCACCTCAAATAGCTGTGAAATATATAAATACTACCGCAAAAGCCGCCCTCCGGGCGGACTTTTTGGCTAGCTCCTGCGGAGGGCTATTGGTGGGCCTTTGGCCCACCACCTGTGTTTGGTGGGCCTTCGGCCCCCCAAACATGGACTCTCCAGATAGCCCCTTTTAACTTTTTCCCGAAATCATGGGGTAGAAATGTATGTAAATTTTTCCCCACCCATTCACTCACCCATTACCATCACCCCCCACCCATTCACTCACCCATTACCCTCACCCCCCACCCATTCACTCACCCATTACCCATCACCCCCACCCATTCACTCACCCATTACCCATCACCCCCACCCATTCACTCACCCATTACCCATCACCCCCACCCTTCACTCACCCTTACCCATCACCCCCCACCCTTCACTCACCCATTACCCATCACCACACCCATTCACTCACCCATTACCCATCACCCCCCACCTATTCCCTCACCCATCACCCCAACCCATCACCCCCCACCCATTCACTCACCCATCACCCCACACCCATTACCCATCACCCCACCCATTCACTCACCCATTACCCATCACCCTACATCAAAGGGTTCCTCAATTCTCGCAACCCCTTTTTTTTTCACAATTCTCCGCTAAAAGCTGCCCAAAAAAAAGAAGAAAAAAAATGATCGGATCATCTCTAAGTGGGCTTATGACCTTCCCCTGGTCAACCTGATTCCAAAAATGTCATATGAGGTGTTTGCGCCCCGGGGGGGGGAACCTATACCACACACACACACAGACAGACAGACAGACGACAGACACACTTTCGCTTATATTATTAAGATGAGAGTCAGGCTAGGAAGCTCAACATCATCATCAAGGCCCCTTTTTTTTTAAAAATGCTATATATTGAAAAGGAAAAGGGAAGAGAATATAAGTGGAAAAAGCACACAATGCAGCGAGATATTAAAGGGAGGTATTTATAAGCCCCGCAGTGATGTGGCATCCTCCTGAGATGGTTCAATGGCCTTCAGGACAACGTGCAAACACCAACAAGGCGGCCTCTCCACCTGTCTTGTCTTCACGTCTTGATCTCCACAAATTTAGACACATGTTATTTATCAACAAAACAATTAATATCAAATTAATATCACCTCATAAACCCACTTACAAGATAAATAGTCTATATTGTGGTGAAATAGTATTATATTTGCAGTCATATGTGTATAATACCTTCATTCATAACAAAAGTGTCATTGTTTAGGCTGGTATGCAACTATTATTCTCAATGTGTTTGTCCTCCTGAACCCGCCAGGGTGGCCTGGTTGGTAGAGCGCTCGGCCCGTGTGCAGAGTCCCTGCATTCGGGCAGCGGTTCGAGTCCACCAAGTTCGTCCTGGCGTGGTGGCGCTTTGTATAGTCAATAACCTTGTAGTTGGTACTTGCAAAGTGTCTAGATAGGATCAAAGTATCTTATCTTATCTTGTCCTCCCTGACCCAATTCCCAATTTATAATTCCTTCCTCCAACACTTACACATCCTCCATTTGACTTAACCATCCTGCTGTGACATCCCGTTCCTCTCCCCTTCCCTCACCGTTTCACTCTTTTTTCTCTCTAACCCTTCCCTTTTTTTATGCTTTGCCATAGTGCCATAGGACCTCTGATGTCTGGCACATTTTCCCTTTTTTTGGCATTACAATCAATTAATCAATGTGTGTGTGTGTCAGGCAAGGGCTGGCCACTCTTACTGCTGGCGGCCTTCTCCCTGGACTGGTTTGGCCACGACCGGGATGAGGGATACGCTGCCTTCGCCCTGCCAGCCCCAGGTGAGGCATCCACTCTACCTCTACCACTCTACATCAGTCATCACTTCGGCTTAATGGACCGTGGCTTGTATGACTGTATGATTGAATATATGAACCTTATTATATTACACCAAGCCTAATAAACTATCAAGTATCCTTCCCCCAGCCCTGCCCGGCCAGCACCGGGACGACGGGCTGCACCGCGTGGGCACCTGGAGGCCGGCGCAGGTGTCTCCCATAGGCAGGATGCGGAGGTTCTTCCTGGGAGGCTGCCAGCTGATCACTGACCCTTCCTACCTTGCTGTCGGGGTGCAAACCAGCTCACAGGTAGCCTTGAGTGTTCATATAGCAATTTTTTTAGCAAGGCAAAACTTCCATTCTATCTTAAGGTCTCATGCTTAAATGATGCCTCTGTTTTCCTGAATATATGGTTAACTATGATAATATACAACAGAAATTTAGAAGAAGCGTAGTTTTCCCTTCTCCTGGCATCAATATTAGTCAGTAGGCAGCAAGGGGTCAGATTTTTTCGCCTCGTTAAAAAAAACAGAGTATAGGTCGTCTTTATCTTCATTGAAAAAATAGGGTACAGTGACCAATAGGTATGCAAAATTTCATGGTCATTTTCCCTCTTGAGACTACCCGTCCCGCAAATAGCATGGAGAGTGTCATGTGTGGTCAGTATATACGATGAAATGGTTGTAGTTTCATGTAATGTCAAGATATTTTGATATCTTCATACACTGCTGAGAAATAACCTGCAAAGTTAGTGCAGACCTATTATGGGCTAAATGCAGGAATGCTCGTCAAATCCCGGCAGGTGGAGATTCCCGACCGTCGTACCTCCACCGGTGGGATATACAAGAATTGTTTTCAAATGCCCGACCAGTGGAGATTTGGGCAGTCGTACCAACACAAGCGAGTCCAAGGCGGCATCAGTATTTTGACTGTTTTACACCTATCTAATTCCTTTTACTAGCCTAATTTATCATTTCTGTCATTAAAATAATAGCTTTGTTAGTGTTCGTCACTTATCTGAGGCGTTGATGAAGAAAAAATGGGCCTGAGTGATGCTTGTGCGTACATTTGAACGTCCCGCCAGTCGCCACAAAGCAATATGGCGGACCACCTCCACCACCGCCGCTCTCCCTCGTCACCACTTAGCACAACAGTATAAGGCCTGCACCTAATTTTATCTTAATTATGACACGTGTGCATTCACAGTGTATGAATGTCACTCTCGGTTATGTTGAAAACTCGCCTGTAATGGTTTGGGAAGAAATATGATGGAATAAGGACAGAGGACAAGGCATGGACAACGCAACCAGTGGAGCAACGCAACCAGTGGAACGCAACGGGTGGAGTGTTTTCAAATGATTCTTGCTCACCGCGCCCCGGTGCAACGGGTCGAGAAAATTTCTTGCATATGGGCCTATAAAGGGTTGTCCGATAGGTAAGCATCCCCAGAGCTGGGCAGTATTTAAATACATTTGTGTATTTAGAAATGTATTTATAAATACATTGGTTGTCTTGTATTTAAATACTCATAATATAAAACTAAATACTTTTTTATCAGTTAATTTGGCCATAAACCCGCCCAACTATCTGGCAATCCTGATGTTACAGTGAACCAGTGCTTCCTCTTGCAAGGAAATTTCCTGATTTTTAGGAAATTTAGGCCTGAGCAGGAAATTTCTAAGGAAATCCATTTTTTTCGGACATGTTCAAATTTGTGAGCATTTAAAATGTATTTACAAATGTATTTAAATACATTGTAGGAGAGTTGTCGAGGAGAGGAGTATGTATGAGATGATGTATTTAGTATTTAAATACATCCGTAAAATGTATTTAGTATTTAAATACATTTCTCCCATGTATTTAGTATTTAAATACATTCAATGTATTTAGTGCCCAGCTCTGAGCACCTGTCTTGACGAAGTCAGAGAGGCTGTAGCAAAGTTGAAGGGTGGAAAGGCAGCTGGTGTTTGTAATATCAGTGCGGAGCTCCTCAAAGCTGGGGGTGAGGCCATGATCCGCGGGTTGCATGCTTTCCTGACTGCCGTGTGGCAATCAGGTACCATTCCTCCTGACTGGAAAAGGGGGCTGGTCGTCCCTATCTGTTAAGGGAAAGGGGACCGTCAGGACTGCAACAATTACCGCGGTATTACACTGCTCAGCGTACCAGGCAAGGTGCTTGCCCATCTATTGCTGAAAACAAATTTCGCAGTCATCTGTGAAGCACAGAGACCTAAACAGTCTGGGTTCACGCCTGGTAAGTCAACACGGACCGTATCCTAGCGCTTCGTGTCCTGGTGGAACGCCGACATGAGTTTCGACGGGGGATGCTTCAGCCTATGTTGATCTCAAGAAGGCGTTTGACTCAGTGCATCGTGGAGTCACCCCTGGGATCTTCTGCGACTTCGAGGGATTCCTGCAAGGACTATTGGTTTGATAACTGGTCTGTATTCTGGGACTGAGAGTGCTGTGAAGTGTGGGGCAGGTGTATCCAGCTTTTTTTCCTGTGAATACAGGAGTGAGGCAAGGGTGCGTCCTTGCCCCATCACTTTTCAACGCTTGTATGGACTGGGTATTGGACAAGGTTGTAGATCAAAGTGATTGTGGAGCATCCGTCGGCAACACCAAGATCACTGATCTTGTTTTTTGCCGATGATGCTAATCTTTGCTGATCGCTGGAGGTCCTGGTGATGGCTTTTCGAGGCGCTGCACAAGGAAGGGAAAGCCTTTGGGACTTGAGGTCTCCTGGCTCAAGACCAAGGTCCAGGTGTTTGGAGACTTACTAGAGAAGCAGTACAGTCTGTTCATGCGTGTGGCGAGGACATTGAGATCTTGGAAAGTTTTACATACCTTGGTAGCGCAGTCCATAATGACGGTGGTCACGTCAAGAAGCCTTAACGGCGGATTGGCATAGCCCGCGGTGTTATGGACTCGCTCAGCGGAGTATTTGGCGTTGTCGGTACCTGTGCAGGAGGACAAAGATCCGGATCTTAGAGTCGCTTGTGATCCCTGTCTTACTCTATGGTTGTGAGACATGGACACTAAATAGTGACTTGAAGAGACGAATCAATGCCTTTGGTAATAAGTGTCTTCGCAGAATCATGGGGTATTGCTGGGATGATTACGTGTCAAATCAGCGATTGCACCGTGAGACTGAATTTAGGCCTATTACCTGCATAGTCCGTCAGCGCCAACTTCGGCTATATGGGCATGTGGCACGCTACCCTGAAACCGATCCTTCCCATCGGGTTGTATCTGTAAGAGACAATCCGCATGGAGAGGCCAAGGGGGCGCCCACAGGCTCGTGGCTGGGGCAAGTTGATGTTTCTTGTCGAGAGTTGCTTGGTATGGGAACTCGCGCGTGGTGACCCCCGGGAGTGGCGTCGTAGGGTGGGCGAGGCGACGCGCCCCCCGCATATGCCCCCAATGATTGATTGATTGATCTGAGCACCCCTGTCCAATAGGTACTCATTCCTTTATAACTCTAAAGATATTAACCCCTTGAGACCCAGAACGTAATTTCCATTGTAATTTGGGTACCATAAGACAATTTTTAGTGAATATAAGCATATTTTATAGATATGACCTGTTTAGTATCCTTGTCGACTAACTTATTTGGTATATTCAGTTACTTTTCCTATTTTATGGCTGACAACACCAATTTTATATAGCAAAGGAGAGATCTGGGCCTCAAGGGGTAAAGCTAGACTAGTCTTCTTTGGCTGTGTTAAGACATCATTCTTTGCTATACTTGCTCATCTATATCTCAGTGATTGTTGACTGCCTTATCCTAATTACCAGGGGACATACACAGTGTGGCTATAGTGTTGTTAAGTTGAGTTATTTACCAGTGGACGTTAGTAGTGTGGCTATAGTGTTAAGTTGAATTATTTACCAGTGGACGTTACTAGTGTGGCTATAGTGTTAAGTTGAATTATTTACCAGTGGACATTACAGTGTGGCGATAGTGTTGTTAAGTTGAATTATTTACCATTGGACATTTACAGTGTGGCGGTAGTGTTGTTGTGTTGGTAATGCAGTGTCTGGTCTTCCTCAGGTGGGCAGGGTGAGCCGCCTGGGCTTCAACACCTGCAGCAGCGGCACGGTTGAGGTGCGGGCCGTCCACGGTGGCGCAGGCAGACTTCATCGAGAAGGGTGAATAGGCACCACACTGTTACTGACTTTATCTTATGTGTGGTAGTGTTTCGAGTTACTATTTATTGGCTTAAAATATATTACCATTAATATCACGAGTAACGATATACAGTATTCTGATATTCTATTGTATATTCAGTTAACAAAATTATAGATAGATAGATATATGTGTTGTGTGGTTATAGATATATATCTGAGTGTTGTGTGTGTGCGCAAGCTATATCTAATGTATCCACTGAATCATAAGTAAAATTCTAATTAATTTCCCACGTCTAGATTTCCAGGCGCCCTTGAGATGCCTCCCGGTGTGGCAGCTGTCCACCATTGCCGTGATTGACGCCTTCAACAAGTCCAGACAGAAGCTACGAGCAGCTAAGCAAGGACTTTTGTGATCCAAGGTGAGTAGAAAGCACTCTGAAAACATGCCATAGTATTACTGTGTCTGAGTAGTCGTCCTTTATTATTGTTATTTTCATTTCTTTTTCCACTTCTTCAAACTTCTTTAACCCCTTCACGCCCAGATCTTTCCTTTGCTATAAAAAAAATTGTCTGTTGTCGAGTCATAAAATTACGAAAAGTACTGAATATACCAAATTAGTTAGTCGACAAGGATACTAAACAGATCATATCTATTGAATATTGCTTATAGTCACTAAAATTTGTCTAATGGTACCCAAATTACAATGGAAATTACGTTCTGGGTCTCAAGGGGTTAATCTTTAAATATATTTAGACTCTTTAATAGTCCCTATCTTCAAGAAGGGAGATAGAACGAACATTGACAAATGATCATTGGTCAGTAAGACATGCTGTAGGGGAATTTTTATTGTGAAGAGCATTACAGTCCATTGTTTGGTGCATGCCAGTGCCTGTGCCTGTAACTCCCGTCAAAGCAGCGGCAACGACAAGGCTTCCTCTGCACCCATGCCTGTGCCGCGGCCTTGCAAGTTAGGCTACTCAGGGCTCCCCTCTTTGTTATCATTTGTAATCTTATTCCTGTGAATTCCTTTACCCTGAATTGTTTCCTCCTTAGATCCCGTAGAACCTTAGGTCCACTAGTATTGCATATGGAGACTTGTTAGTGTTTGAGGACTATGGAGAGAGAGGAACTCATTGCAGAGTATGTACGCAGACAAGTAGTGAATACAGAGACTGGATCCACACATTAAATTGTGTCTGGACTGGACACATTAAATTGTGTCATTTAGTCTATTTCATTGTTGGGTGTCACCAAGACCTATAATATGATGCAGGACTCGTGGTAATCTTTTGCATTGCATTGTACACAGACAAGACAATGTCAGCCACTGCGAGACCAAAATAAGGGTTCTGATGACAGTTTCTTGAATTCTAAGATAGAGGGCACTGAAAGAAGACTGTGTAAACAACAGATTTTTATTACATAGAATATACTTATAGAAAACAATATCTAAATTAATGGAAATTGGTAATTTTGCATTGCAATGCGTGACTGACAAATGTTCTGCAAGACTTTCTTATGATACCCATAAGATACAGATTATTTCTTATTGCAGTCGTACCTTTAACTAACGTGTCAGTGGTCCTAACCAACAAGTCTTGCAGCAAAACTCTTATGCTTATGTTGAGTCTACTTGAATACTGTGTGGACATAATATTTGATTTTCAAAATGCCCACTTAAAAAATGCAATGGCTGAACTATTTCAATGAAAAAGCAAACTTAATACATTTTCCTGTCTTCCTACATTTTTCCTAATACCCCGTCTGGCGCCAGTGACGCGTCCTCCGTCCCACAGCCTTGTCCCATCACTAACAACCTAACTGTCCGTGAACTTTGCTTTCCTCTTCTCAACAAATGCAGTCATGCCTTCTTTGCGATCATTCTGGAAAATAAAATGTTTATTTGAAATGCAGAATAAATAAATTTAGTTTTTATGACTAATGGGAAGCACTTAACCAAGACTTACTTTAAAAAATATATATCTTACCTTCTATAATAATAAAATGAACTCAGGAACCATCTATGAAACTAATAAGTTGTGAAGACAAATTGTTGTTTAAATTGTGTCATTTAGTCTATTTCATTGTTGAGTGTCACCAAGACCTATAATATGATGCAGGACTCGTGGTAATCTTTTACATTGCATTTACTGACAAAACAAGACAATAAAACCAAAAGGTTACAAAAACTTCCTACTGAACAGGGGACATGACCTTCCCCAGGTTAATGCCACATTGCGGCCCGCTGGAAAATAAATTGTTTTTTTTGGCTCAATTTTCCTCATTCTGAATACTTTAAAAAATTATGAACAAAACTTTTTTTTTTCCCCCCGGAGGATGGAATAATTATATCAATAATCCATCAGTTCAAAAAATAACACATCATGTCTCTTGGGGGGTCTACCAACGAAACCCCCTAAAGGCTTTGGGGGGCTGTCAACGAAGGAGTCAAGGGAACAGTAAGTAATACAAAAATCTAACAGGACAGAAAGTAAAGTAGGATTTGTATTGTAAAGCACCCTTTTAGGTGTGTAAAAAAAAATTTAATGGCTTTAAAGTAATGAAGTCCTGTGGGGCTTCTAGGGAAAACCGACTTCACTGAATAAAATCGCGGAAAGTAATGTGAAGGATATTTTCTATCTTAGCCCCTTTTTTTTTTTTCCCC
>JACEEZ010023643.1:0-26117 GCA_016584305.1 Chionoecetes opilio | reverse complement strand
GGGGGGGGGGCTCCCATATGACGGTGGGGACAAGCCCTGGGTATCCCGCACTCTTAAATCAAGTGGTAGGGCACCCTAGCCCAATTTTTCTAGGGGGTGGCGGGGCGGTGCAGAAGCGGCGCCTGCCCGTCGAATCACTCCTGGATAAACCTCCGGAGGGTTCTTCGTGTGGGCTCGTGGAACGTTCGAGCCTCTCAGACGATCGTCGACTACCTCTCCTATCGGGCAAGCTCAGTAGGCTAAGGGTGGATATAGTGGGACTCTCTGAGACGAGGAGGCCTGGCAGTGCGAGACTAGCAGTGGGGTTACACCTACTACTGGTCCGGCATGAGCAATGGCGACCATCTCCGGGGAGTAGCTATAGGCATCTCCAGCAAACTGCAGCCGTCAGTTGTTGAGGTTACTCAGGTTGATGAGCGTATAATGCGGGTGAGGATGAAGCGCACACTGGGTTTCATATATCTTGTTGCAGTGTACGCTCCTACCGAGCTGCGTAAAACAGAAGAGAAGGAGACGTTCTACGCCAAACTCGACTCTCTATTAGACCAGTGTCCTCCTCGGGACACACTCATCGTCTTGGGCGACTTCAATGCTACTACTGGCACTGTGAGAGATGGCTACGAGTTATGTGTTGGTCCCCATGGCTCCGGTACCAGAAACATTAACAGCTTTCTGCTTTTGAATTTTGCAAGGTCCAGAAGGTTGAGAATTGCAGGTTCTTTGTATCAGAGACCAGAGCCGCACCGCTGGACATGGTATAGTAATGCCGGAGGTGTAGCTAAGGAGATCGACCACGTTCTCGTTAGTACTCGTTGGAGGATCCTCCAGAACTGCAGGGTTTACCGGAGTGCTGAGTTCTTTGGAACAGATCACAGACTTGTTGTTGCTACACTTAAACTTCATGGCAAGTCCACAAAAATCTCAAGAGGTAACCATACTGTGTTTCATCTTGAGAAACTGAAGGACTTGACATTTGCCCATGCGTATGCGGTGGCAGTCTCAAATCGGTTTGATGTGCTCGGTGCCCTTGAGGACCCTGTAGAACTGTGGGATACCTTCAAACGTGAAACTCTACAGGCTGCCAAAGAGTGTATTGGGGAGCGCCCGAGGTCAAGGCGTGGTTTTGTCGTGACGGAGATGCTGGAGAAAATCGAGGAGAGTCGAGCTGCCAGGCTGGCTGGGAACCAGGACCAGCACAGGACTCTGTCATGCCGGACTAGAACCCTCCTGGTGAGAGACAAGGAGAGGTATGTCAGGAGTCTCGCTGAGGATGTCGAGGGTCATTTGAACGCTAATGACCTCTGACCCGCCTACCGAGCCCTGAAGAAGCTCCGTTCCAAGTCTCCATCTCGGGCGAGTGCTATTCGAACAGCAGATGGGCGCCTCGTGTCGGACATGGATGGGCAGATGGCTCGTTGGGCTGAGTACTTTGGGCAGTTTGTTCACGGTGGACCCTCCAACTGAGGAGCATCACACCACTGGGTTACAGGCAGTGGATGCCGATCTCCCATTGACGAAACCGCACCCTCTTTTGAGAAGTCAGAGAGGCGTGTAGCAAAGTTAAGGGGTGGAAAGGCAGCTAGTGTTTTGTATATCAGTGCGGAGCTCCTCAAAGCTGGGGGGTGAGGCCATGATCCGCGGGTTGCATGCTGTCCTGAATGCCGTGTGGCAATCAGGTACCATTCCTCCTGACTGGAAAAGGGGGCTGGTCGTCCCTATGTGGAAAACGGAAAGGGGACAGGACTGCAACAATTACCGCGGTATTACACTGTTCAGCGTGCCAGGCAAGGTGGTTGCCCATCTATTGCTGACACAGATCCGCAGTCATCTGCTGAAGCATCAAAGACCTCAGCAGTCTGGGCTCACGCCAGGTAAGTCAACAACGGACCGTATTCTAGCGTTTCGTGTCCTGGGGAACCCCGCCCCGGGGTTTTTTCGATAAGGTTTTGCTTGCAGCCTTTTGTTGATCTAAAGAAGGCTTTTTAATCAGTGATCGTGAGTCACTCTGGGACTTCTGCGACTTCGGGGGATTCCTGAAAGGGCTATTGGTTTTTGGACTGGCCCGTATTCTGGGACGAGAGTGTTTAAAGTTTGGGGGGGTTTTTCCCAGTTTTTTTCCTTTAAATCGGGAGGGGCCCAAGGGTGTGTCCTTGCCCCTAAATTTTTTAAAACCCCTTTGTAGGGAAAGGGGTATTGGAAAAAGGGTTGTAGTTTTAAAAAAGTGTTTGGGTTGGGGCTCCGTCGCAACCCCCCCAAAAACCCACTGATGTGTTTTTGCCGATGATGCAGTAATCTTTGCTGAATCCTGGAGGCCCTTGGGATGGCTCTCGAGGCTTTTTGGACTCATTTTTGACAATAGACTGATTTGGTTTCCCCCCTCACCTTCTTTTCTCTAAAGGGACTAAATGTTTTTCAAAACCATGGATCTACTAAAAGTCCTTTGCAAAACCAGCTGGGGAGCTGGATCGCGCTACACTCTAATTTTCCACGTAAATTATACATTCAAAAACGAATAGGATGTGAAGGTATCCTCTGCCACCCCCACCCCGACTGCGGATGTTGGTTTCCCGGGAAACCTCCCTGGTGTCTGTCTAGAAAAACCGGGGCTTTTTTAGGTTATCTCCCACCCCAAAAGTCTATTGGTGGATGCTGGTGTCCTTCATTAGATATTCAACGCCAGCCCTCCTGTTAAGATATTGGTATACCGCCCCCAAAACGCCCCCCTTATAAATACCCCTGGGGCTTTTTTTTGGTGATTCAGGATCGCAAATTTACCTTGAGGGGAAGAGGCTTCCCAAAACCCCCCTTGGGTTTTCCGATTGACACCTATTATGGGGGACGCTACCCTTTCCCCTGCTTTACGGTTTTCCAGCTAGCCCTTTACGAGAGTCGGTCCATGGCTTTCTCCCAGAAGTGCCTTTTTGGCCAAAACCCTTTCCGGGATTCAAAAGGTTTTTAAACCTCGTCAGGCTGAGCTGCCCAGTTTTTTAGCCCACTATTGCACACATAAACTTCTGCCCCTGTTTTTAATGAGGGTTTAAAAATTCCAAAAAAAAGGGGTTTGGATACGGTGTCGTTTTCCCCATTTTTAACAAAACGCGTTTTTACAAATGTTTCATCTTTTTTTTTCGGCTAAAATAAGTGCTATTTTATATGCTCTCAGGGTTTTTTTTCCCCCCTTTCCGGTGCCCTCTTTTACAATTTTTAGCGATTCTTGTAGTCCCTTTTAAAAATCACTATTTTAATTTTTAACTCTCCCCCTCCGCTGGTAAAATGCCTTTCCCGGGAAAAATGGCTTTATCGGTTTAAAGAGGCGAGGCCGGACTTTCGCTTTTGGGGGTTTCCCGGGCACATGGGGGGTTTTTTGCCGGTAAGAGGAAGCTGTTTTCCCTTTGGAAAAAAGCTGCAGCTAGAAGACCAGTCACCCACTTTTTTTTTTTCCCAATCCCAGCTACAGACCTACGCTGGGCAATCCATAGATCAGTTCACCCCAGTTGGAAAGGGGGGGGAAATCAAGGGTTTGGGCCCAAAATAAACTACGCCCATCCGCCAAAGTATCGAGGACGGAGCTACTGCGGTCTCCCCCCCGGAGATTGGAGACTGCCAGGGGGAAGGATTGGTCACACTTTATATACACATGGTTTTCCTCTGGGGGGGGGCCCAAACCCCCTTTAAACTGTGATGATTGCTTGGCCCCCTTTAAACTGGGGCAGCCCTTGCGGGTCGCGTGCCCTTTGTTTTGGGGGGAACCTACGTGAACAATTCTTGTCCCGGTGTCTGGGGGGGGGAACGGTCCCTTCCCTTCTCCCCCTAGAAATTGGGGGGAGAGGGTTTCCCCCCGGGGACGGGAGGTCCATACCTTTTTTTGAGAGGGTTGGCCTTTTTAAACCCAAATTATGATGTTTTTAATTTCCCTTTTTTTAAATTGTTTTAAAATGCTTTATTGTTCTTTTATATATATTTTTTTTTAATATTTTGATTTTTTTTAAAAATATTTTTTTTAATTTATTACTTCTACTGTTTATGTTGAAATTTCCAGGCCCCATTAACCCCGCAATTGCGGCGCCTTAAAATTTTAAATTCTATTTATTTTTAAAAAAATGTAGGATTTGGGGTATTGGGCAAAGTTGTAAATCAAAGGGGTTTGGGTGGAGTTTCCCTCGGAAATACCAAGATCATGATCTTTTTTTGCCGAGGATCAGAAAACCTTTGCTGAGTCGTTTGGAGGTCCGGAAATGGCTCCGAGGGCTGAAACGGGGGGGCAAAGCCTTTGGATTTGAGGTTCCTGGTTAAAGCCCAAGGTCCCGGGGGCCATTTCAACACTACTAAGCCCCACTTAGGGGAAACTAAGCCCAAATCTTAGCGTTTTTTGGGGCTTTTTTTCAAAAGCAAATTTCCTCCGCCTAGGACACGCGCGAGTTTAGGCAAAGGGCGGGGTTTGGGGGTTTGGGCTTAGCCCGCAATTTTCTCCTCACCACAAAAACAATGTTTATTTATTGGTTATAATTAAAATATTTTGGGATATATATAGTATATTAGGCTGTAAATTCACTATATATAAATATTTTATTTATATATATATAAAAATATATAATTAAAATATATATATATATAAAATTATATATAAAAAAAAAGGCCTATACAGTATATGAAAACTATGGTGCCCCCTCTTTTTTTACCCCCCCTTTTTCCGCCATGTTAATCGGTGAGGTTGGGTTTAAATTAATAAGCTTTTTGGGTAGGCGGTGAGATTGGTTAATGGTGAGTGAGATTATTAGAGGATTTTTAAGGGTAAAAAACCCTGTTTGGGGTGGGTTTGGGGTCGACTAGATATGGGTTTTTTGTTTTTTTGAGGAATAGATTGGTTTTTTAGGGTTTTTGGTTTTTATCCTAGGGTGGGATTTATTTGATGAGGTTAGTACGTTTGGTTTACTCGTAAATCACTTGGGAAAATTGTCTCTTCAAACCCGAAAAACCCGCCTTTCCCCGCAGCCCCCAACTTGCTGGGGGAAAAAAGGGATATCTTAAAAAAAAAAAAAAAAAAAAAAACCCGGGGAACACTACTTTCCTTTGGGGACGAACTGTTTTTTTTTTTTGGGGAGTTTTTTATATGTTTTTTAATTAATCTGCTAAACCCGTTTGTTGCAAATAACTTTTTTTGTGATTTTGGGAAAAAAAATTACAAAAAAAATAATTTTTTTTTTTTTTTTAAACCCAAACCCAACCTATACCTAAACCCAAAATTTTATATAAAAAAAAATTTTTTGCGACAGAAAAGGTTTTGCAGATTTTAAATTTTTCCCCCCAAAATATCAAAAAATCACCAAAAAAAAAATGTTTCGTTATTTCCCCCGATAATATCACATACGGGGTTTTGATGTTGTGTGGGGTTTTTAAAAAGGGGGGCAAAGGGAGAAGGGAAAAAGGAAAAAAAAAAATAGGGGAAAAAAAAAAAAAAAAGGAGGAAAGAGAGAGAGAGAGAGAGAGAAAAAGAAAAGGGGGAGAGAGGGGAGGGGAGAGAGAGAGAGAGGAGAGAAGAGAAGCCCTCGGGTGGTAAAGAAATGCAAAATTTTGACTGCCGCAGAAATACATACTGGCAAAAAAACCAAAAAAATTTTTCGGGGAAAACGGGGGGGAAAAGAGGGACCCATAAACTCCAAGAGTGCCCGGACCTAAGGTCTGTAAATTTCTTTTCCCTTTTTTCATCAAGGGTCTCTTTTGCCCCGCCCGGGACTGAGTCACTGAACTTTCCCCATCAAGGGGGGCTCTTATTCTGCTTCACAGCCCCCACCAGCCGCTTGGGGAGGGGGCAAACAGTTCCCCGCTGTAAAATTGGGGTTTTTTTTCCTGTTTTTTTGGGGGGCTTGGGTCTTTATCGCTTTCCGAAAAAACCCCCTAAAACACTTTAAACCATAACCCCAAATACTCAAAACCCCACTTTTTAAAAACCCCCAAAACACTAAACCAAAATACCTTAACATACTTAAACCCCCCAAACCAATCTTTTTAAACCCCCAAAAAAAAACCCCAAAAAACACCCCCAATAAACCACACACAAACAACCCCGATGTGTTTTTGTCATTTAGCTGTGGTCGTTGTTGAGTTTTACGTATTTCCCGCCAAATACAGACTTGTGTCGCGGGGCGCTGAATTGGTTGAAACGGGGGTTGGGGGCACTAAGAAGGGTTTGGGTTTACACGAGGCTAAGATGGAACCCGGGGTTTGAAAATGGGTTCCTTAGTGGTTTTTCTTAGCCCGGTATAACCCAAGGTTTTTAAGGGAAAAGCTAAGGGGGGGTAGTTTAAAGGCCCCCTTCGAAATGCCCACCCGGTGTTTGGATTTCTTACTAATGAAACAGTTAAAAGTTTGTTCATTGCGTTCGGGGGGAGGACATTGAGTCTTGGAAAATTTTACCTACCTTTTTAGCGCAAACCATAATGACGGGGGGGCACGTCAAAGAATCTTAAACCGGCGGATTGGGGGATTTTGGGCCCACGGGTTTTTGGACTCGCTCAAGGGTTGAGTATTTGGGGTTTTCGGTTTCCCGGGGCAGGAGGGGGCAAAATCCGGGGTCCTAGTCGATTTTGATTCCTGTCTTTCCTATGGTTTTGAGACAGGAACTAATCGACTTGAAGAGACGAATCGAGGGGCCCTTTGTGAAACGAGGCCTATTTCCTGAAAGGTTCCGTCAGCGCCAAGTTCGGCTATATGGGGGCATGTGGGGACGTTTCCCCGAAAAACCCCCACTTCCATCGGGGTTTTATCTGTAAGAAACAATCCGGCGTGGAGGAGGCCAAGGGGGCCCCACAAGGCTCGTGGTTGGGGGAAGTTGAAAGTTTTTTTTTCCGGAGGGCTGGGGTTGGTATGAGAAAGGAGCCTGAAAGGGGGGCTTCGTGCGTGGGGGAAACCCCGGGAGGGCGTCGTAAGGGGGGGGGAGGCCACGCGCCCCCCCCCGGTTTTTGCCCCCAAAGATTTTATTGATTGGGTTTTTCATACATGAAATCATTACCCTCACATTCAAGGGAAAGCACCACCCCGCGGCCGGTGGAGGCATGCACCTTTCCAATCAGTGGGTCACAAAATAGTATGTTGTTTATTTTTCCCCCGAAAAATTTTAAAAACCAAAAAAACCCCCGATGTTTTATCAACTCTGGCAAAACTCGTTTTCTTTCCTTTTTTGTGGTCTTTTAAACTTTTATCCCTATACGGTTTTTTTCTAACCTTTCAAAACCCCTTTTGGGAAACTGTTTTCTTTGTTTAAAATACGGAAAAAAAATTATCTTTTTAAAAGAAATAAGGGGGGTTAAACAAATCTGGGCCCCCGCCGTTCACGGGAGGCCTGCCCGCTCGGGCCCCTCCTAAGGGTTTAAAGGGGGTTCCAGGCCCCGGGGGTGGGTCAGTGCTCACTTTTCAGTGTCCCCCGGCCCACTCCCCCCCCTTGTAGTGCTACAAATTTTGAACTCCTCGCCCCGAACGTCACCCACATTTGACATTGTCGTACAAATTTTTAAAAATTTTTTTACACTGCTTTTGGTAACAAGTACGGAAAATTTTGGTAAAAGTTGTTCATTAAAGCATTACTTAAAAAATTTTTACCATGATATAAAGCTATATTTTTCTAAATAAGGGCTTTTAAACCCAAAACGGGAATTGTAGTACAAGTTTTTATTTTATGGAGAAAATAATTAACCCATTATACGGGAATATTTTCATTTTTTTATGGGATTTCCCAGACACTAAGGGCCCTTTGTTAAATGAATTTTTTAAAATTTTTTTTATTTTCCGGAGCCCACCAAAAACCCAAAAGTAGGCAAATCCGAGGAGTTCTCATTAGGCGCCGAAATTTGTACAGAACGTGAAACGTGAAAAAATATGGCGGAATTGTTCTATATTTTTAAAATTTGTTCCAAACCGGGAAAAATTTTTAAAATTTTTTATTTAAAAAAAAAAAAATATGAAAAATTTTTTTATAAATTTTTAAAATTTTTTAGGTCGCTCGCTTTTATTATATTATGGGGGGGCCCTAGGTTTTTTTTTTATTATATTATATATAATTATTTTATATTATATATAGTATATATATTTTATATTTTATTTTTACTATATTTTATATAAATATTTTTATATTTTAAAATTTTAAAATATATTATATTTTATTTCGAGAGAGAGAGAATTTATTGGGGTGGGAAAATGATTTCCTTTTATGTTTTCTCATTTTTCTATAATGTTTTTTGTATTTAAAGGATTTTTTTAGAAAAATTAGAGAAGGGGTTTAGTAGGGTACGGTTTAGAAAAAAAAAAACAGAAAAGGGCCCCTTCGAAAAAAGTTTTTTTGCTTCTTATCTTATTCTTAAAATATAGGGTTTTGTAAATTTAAATTTTAATTTTTCTATTAAAATTAACCTATTTAATTATAAGGGGGTTAAAATAGTTTTGTGAAATTTAAAGGTTTGGTTTTTGTTTTTTTTTGATATGCTCTGGTAGTTTTTAATAAAAATTTTGGGTTTTCCCCTATTTTTGAGCTACCAGTGATATTTAGGAAACAGGCACGGGGAAAGTGGAAATCGCCGGGGCTAAGTTTTTGAGGGGTTCTTGCCCAAATGTACAGTTTTAGTCTGGGTTTAAAATAAAGTATGTATAAATTTTTTAATTTTTTTTTTATTTGGGGTAAGTTTTCAATGGGAAATAATTTTTTTTCCCGGGGTCCCACAGGGCCGAGATGTGGGATGGCGATGGGCCAAGTTGTATCCAGGGGATCCTTTTACACCCCTTTAAATTCCGCCTCCCTCGGGTAATGGGGACGTGGGGTACCAGACGTTTCCTTTTGATTTTTGAGTTTTTTTATTTAAATTTTTTTTGTAAAGAAATTTTTAAAGCTTTATTTAAAAGCAAGAGGGGTTCTGTACGGTACGTATATGTGGGGGTACTTGAGGGCCTTTCGCCTAGTGTAGTGGGAAACAATGCTAGAGAGGAAATTTTTCCCCTTACCCCAGCATACAGGGAAAAAAAAATGAAGCCTTCTGTTTCAGTTATCTTTTTTTGGGCAAAGGAAATTCTTAGAAACAGGAGGGATTTTTATTGATATATATTGTACTGATTATGGAATATTAAATCAAGGGGGTTTTTGGGGTTAGGGGGTTTAGTCAGACATTTAAAAAATATTTTTTATGGGTATGACCTTTAGCGTGGGCCTCCAGGGTTTTATGGTTGGCCCGGCAGGGTTGTTATAGAAAGTGAAAGCCTGTTTATTTTGGGGGCTCATGCCCCCACCCTTGTGGGGGGGGGCCCTCCCATGCATCGTTTGTTGAAAGGGGAGTTAATTTGGGGAAAATGTGGGGGTTCTTAAGGGCCCCTCGACGGTTGGGGGGAAAAAAATTTTTTTAGTGGGTTTCCGGGTACCTCTCGGGGATCGAACTCTGCACACTGGGCACGGGGCCCCCCTGCCCGGGGCTAAACCCAACTCTGGGCCCCCGGGCCCCTTTCCCTTTGGAAACGATAAAGAAAATTTAATTTAGGGTGAGTTTGAAATTTGGGCAAATATGCATGGGCTTTTTTGCATGGGAAAAGGGTGGGTTGGGTTTTAAAAAGGCGCAGGATAGTTATGGGAAAACTTTGGGGGCAGATTCCAAACCCCGAGGGACAAACTATGGTGCAGTAAAGAAATAAAATAGGTTTGGGAGGTGCGGGGGGAAAAAGCTTGTAGACAGACTGGGGTTCAAGAAGGGTTTGCACAATTTAAGCGAGGGATGTAGAAAAGAGGGGGCCCCCAAAGGAGAATTTTTAGTAGGAATCCCAAATATTATTTTTGAGTATGGGGGCCCAAAAAGGGGGGCAGATTTTTGTGAGTGGGGAGTATAAAAATTAAAATGTCATTATTTTGGGAAAATTTGAGGGGGAAAGGGCTTATTTTTTTAGAAAAACGGAAGTTCAAGATGATGTCTTATTTTAAAAGAAGCGAGCAAATTATCTTAAACTTTGAGAAGTAGGGAAATTTATGGCATATCGGGGTGTTTTTTGCATTGACTGAGGGATAAATTTAGAAAATTTTAAGAGGGGATGAGAGTTTTGGGGGAGAATGTCACCGATTGTTTCTGAATTTTTACATTGGGGATTTGGGTCTGAGAGATGACATGGTGTGGAATTTTAGTGAAAAGGTGAATGAAAATAACATTGAAATATTTTGTAAGACTAACAAATGGAGAATAAAATCTATGCACTGAAGGTTTATCCGTGAAATACAAGATGTAGTAGATGGGAGGGGGAGTGTGTGTGAATGGGGAATTATTCACGGAAGCAGAGAGGTGTTTGAACTGGATGTGTGATACGTAGAGGAAAAGTAAAATATATCTAAAATGTGTGGGAGGTACTCTGAGAAAGTGGACAAATTGGAATGTGAAATGTAGGACTGAGATGGAGAGATGTAAAGTGAGGGGAGCTTTTAGGCTGATGTTCTAACCAAAGTGTGGGGACAGTGTACATCAAACAGTGTATTACTTCCATACACTGTCTCCACACTGGTTAAAAGATAAGCATAAAAGCCCCACACTGGGTAAAAGATCAGCATAAAAGCCCCACACTGGGTAAAAGATCAGCATAAAAGCCCCACACTGGGTAAAAGATAAGCATAAAAGCCCCACACTGGGTTAAAAGATAAGCATAAAAGCCCCACACTGGGTAAAAGATATCCAAGGTCATATAAAGCCCCACACTGGTTAAAACAGATAAAGACATATAAAGCCCCACACTGGGTAAAAGATCAGCATAAAAAGCCCCACACTGGTTAAAAGATAAGCATAAAAGCCCCACACTGGTTAAAAGATCAGCATAAAAGCCCCACACTGGGTAAAAGATAAGCATAAAAGCCCACACTGGGTAAAGATCAGCATAAAAGCCCCACACTGGGTAAAAGATAAGCATAAAAGCCCCACACTGGTTAAAGATCAGCATAAAAGCCCCACACTGGTTAAAAGATAAGCATAAAAGCCCCACACTGGTTAAAAGATCAGCATAAAAGCCCCACACTGGGTTAAAAGATCAGCATAAAAGCCCCACACTGGGTAAAAGATCAGCATAAAAGCCCCACACTGGTAAAAGATCAGCATAAAAGCCCCACACTGGTAAAGATAGCATAAAAGCCCCACACTGGTTAAAAGATAAGCATAAAAGCCCCACACTGGTAAAGATAAGCATAAAAGCCCCACACTGGGTAAAAGATCAGCATAAAAGCCCCACACTGGTTAAAAGATAGCATAAAAGCCCACGGTAAGATCCAAAAACCCCCACTGGGTAAAAGATCCAGCATAAAAGCCCCACACTGGTTAAAAGATCAGCATAAAAGCCCCACACTGGTTAAAAGATCAGCATAAAAGCCCCACATGGGTAAAAATCAGCATAAAGCCCACACTGGTAAAAATCGCATAAAAGCCCACATGGTTAAAAGATAGCATAAAAGCCCACACTGGTAAAAGATAAGCATAAAAGCCCACATTGGTAAAAGTAGCATAAAAGCCACGCTGGGTAAAAGATCACTAAAAGCCCCACCTGGTAAAAGATCAGCATAAAAGCCCACCTGGGTAAAAAAATCAGCTAAACCCCCCCACTGTTAAAAAATAAACAAAAAGCCCCCCCACTGGGGAAAAAATCCATAAAAACCCCCCACTGGTAAAANATTAAAAGGGGCATATTTTTTCTTCATAGTCTCGAAAGGGGCATTTCTTTAGCGTGTTTTACTGTTTTTTATTTGATAATATTATAGAAAAAACATTTACGAAGATTACAGTATACCATATATACTGATAAACCAGTCTATATGATAGTCCATAGACCACTATATCTCTTTGTCGGGCGCCCCGCGGGCCCCTATGCAGCCCCGCAATTCAAAACATTGTCGCGTGAACAGTCCAGGTATACAGTGGTCTATGCCCTAATATATAATAATCTCTATTCATGATTATATTCTTATAGATGGTAATCAAGCCATACATTTCATGGTCCACAGTATCCAACAAAATCAAACTCTTAGATGTCGTAAGAACTATATTATTATACAACTTAAATAAGGCAACGCATTTACATATACAATACAGGAAGCGTAGTGTAGGAGTATACAATCTCAGTTGGCGTAAAGACATGAATCACTAATTATTTATTAATATTATTATATATGGCAAAAAAATATTAATTCGAAATTTCACCAACCCACTAATTATATAAACCTAATCAATGAAATCAACTACTACATGTGGTACTCCAAGGATTCGAACCTAGGACACTCACTCCGATATCCGGCGCACCAAGCATTAGGCTATGAACACAATTAAATGTTTAAGCACATACTCACGATATATCATCCATTTTCTAATACTGGATATCAATCTAAACATGTTCTTAAACCCAACTGCAGTATCATAGCTCAATGATTGCACGAATGGAAGGTGTAATAAAAATAAGGGAACGGTGCATATCACGGAGACAAAAATTCATAATTATTAGAGGTAAAAAATAGTTACTCTTCACAAATTAAATGAAAAGTGGTGCATATGATACTATTTGAAACAAAACCACATCGTCAATTACCAAGTGAACAAAATTCAGTATACTTAATTCTATGAAATAAAGATATATCGCTCCGGTGCCGCCTCGGGACCCACCTAAGCGGAGGTGCTTCTGGCAATTCAAGTAAGCTAAGTGGGAAGACCTAAGGCATTACTACTCTGATTTTCCATGGAATGATTACTTCTTCCATTTCAGAGACCCATCTCTTTGTGCAGAGCACATAATTGAGGTCATAGTCTCTGGCATGGAGGTGTACATTCCACACACTTTCTCTAATCCCAAAGCCCGTCAACCTTGGTTTAACTCTGCTTGTTCCCATGGTGTTCAAGATAGAGTAGCGGCTCACAGACGGTACCGTAACCATCCATCTCTTGAAACTCATGCCCTTTATATTTCTGCCCGTAATCATGCCAAATATATACTTCAACTTACCAAAAACTCCTTCATTCATAGAAAATGTCAATCTTTCTGAATCAAATTCCTCTCGTGACTTCTGGCATCTAGCTAATAACATCTCTAACAATTTTTCTTCTTCATTATTCCCTCCTATGCTTCACCTAGATGGCTCCACAGCTGTCTCATCTATTTCTAAAGCTGAACTCTTCGCTCAAACCTTTGCTAAAAATTCCACTCTGGTTGATGAAGGGCTTGTTCCTCCTTCTCCTCCACCCTCTGACTATATTATGACTGTCATTAAGATCCTTCGTAAAGATGTTTTCTTTGCCCTTTCTGGCCTAGATCCTCGGAAGGCTTACGGTCCTGACGGAGTCCCTCCTATTGTTCTCAAAAACTGTGCTTCTGTGCTTGCACCCTGCCTGGTCAAACTTTTCCGTCTTTGTCTATCTACTTCCACCTTTCCTTCTTGCTGGAAGTTTTCTCACATCCAACCTGTTCCTAAGAAGGGTGACCGTTCTAATCCTTCAAACTACCGTCCTATAGCTTTGACTTCCTGCCTTTAATTTATGCTTAATAAAAAGATTCTTAAGCATCTATCTGCTCACAATCTTCTATCTGATCGTCAGTACGGTTTCCGTAAAGGGCGATCTACTGGCGATCTTCTGGCTTTCCTAACTGAATCGTGGTCATCCTCCTTTAGGGGTTTCAGTGAAACTTTTACTGTTGCCTTTGACATATCAAAAGCTTTTGATAGAGTCTGGCACAAATCTTTAATTTCCAAACTACCCTCATTCGGTTTCTATCCTTCTCTCTGTACCTTCATCTTAAGTTTCCTTTCAAACCGTTCTATTGCAACTACTGTAGACGGACATTGTTCTTCTCCTAAATCTATCAATAGTGGTGTTCCCCAGGGTTCTGCCCTATCACCCACTCTTTCTATTATTCATTAAAGATCTTCTTTGTCTAACTCAAAGCCCTATCCACTCCTACGCTGATGATTCTACCCGGCATTTTTCAACGTCTTTTATTAGACGTCCAACGCAACAGGAGCTAAGTGATTCACGGAGAGATGCCACCGAGCGCCTAACTTTCTATAATTTCTGATTGGGGCAAAGCAAACCTTAATTTGTGCAACGCCCCAAAACCCAATTTCTTCACCTATCTACTCGACAAAACCTACCAGATAATTATCTTATCCTCTTCAATGACACTCAACTATCTCCTTCTACAATGAACATTCTTGGACTATCCTTTACTAAAAATCTGAACTGGAAATCTCACATCTCATCTCCTGCTAAAACAGCTTCTAAGAAGTTAGGTGTCCTGTGGCGTCTGCGTCCTTTTTT
This sequence comes from Chionoecetes opilio, assembly GCA_016584305.1. Classification (NCBI taxonomy): domain Eukaryota; kingdom Metazoa; phylum Arthropoda; class Malacostraca; order Decapoda; family Majidae; genus Chionoecetes; species Chionoecetes opilio. The sequence goes on along the minus strand of JACEEZ010023643.1, from coordinate 11,820 downwards.
TCTCCCTCCCAGTTGCTTGCTCTCTACAGGGGCCTTATCCGCCATTGTATAGAGTATGTCTCACATGTTTTGGGAGGATCCACTCATACAGCTCTACTAAACAGGGTTGAGTCAAAAGCTTTTCGTCTCATCGACTCCCCTCCTCTGATTGACTGTCTTCAATCTCTAAATCACCGCCGGAACGTTGCTTCTCTTGCTATCTTCTACCGTTATTTTCATGCTCACTGCTCTTCTGAACTTGCTAACTGCATGCCTCCCCCCCTCCCGCGGCCTCGCTGCACAAAACTTTCTACTCATTCTCATCCCTATTCTGTCCATCTTCCTAATGCAAGAGTTAATCAGTATCTTTATTCTTTCATCCCTTTCACTGGTAAACTCTGGAACTCTCTTCCTATTTCTATTTTTCCACCTTCCTACGACTTAAATCTTTTCAAAAGAAGAGTAACAAGACACCTCCCGAACTAAATTGGCCCACCCCCCTTTCTTTATTCTCTTACTGTCTTATATATAAGGACTGGCAACTAAGCGGGCTTTGTGTTACTCTTTTTGCTGTGCCCTTGGCCAGTCCTTTGTCATGTAAAAAATATATATATTATATATATATATATATTATATATATATATATATATATATATATATATATATATATATATATATATATATATATATATATATATATATATATTCTCATATACATCCTAAACATCTATCTATTCTCTCATATACACCTAAACATCTATCTATTCAGCCTCCTCTTATCATCCACCCATTATCACCCTCACTAAGCATTAACATTGATCCCACAGGTAGGCCGTAGCATTGGCAAGGGAGGTCAGAATGTGCGTGACCTCCAGCGGCAGACGGGCTCCGTGATCAAGCTTCCCCGGCAAGGCTCCACCACCTCGGAGGACACCACTGTGCACATCGTGGGACCCTTCTTCTCTGTGCAGGTAGGGAAGCAGCGACCCGAGGGAGGTGTGGTGGGTGGTGTGGTGATGTGGTGGTGAGGGAAGTGTGGTGGTGTGGTGGGCAGGGGGACAGACTGAAGGGCCAAGCTGCTGGGGAAGAATCTAGTCAGATAAACGACAGATAAATCTCCATTTGCTCCTGTCTATTCACTCCACTCTCGCACTACTCCATTCAATCTCTCATCCCCTCGCTCCTTCAAGCATTCCAACACTGTCTTCCCTATGTAGATCTTGCTCTCATGTCCACAGCATCCACCTTACTCTTGTACACACTTCAAAAAGTGTGTAAGGTGATGCTGCATTAAAGGAGGTTTAGGTGCATTAATTTGGCCCACACAGAGATATATTATAGGTCTGTTGAAAGCTGTCTGTAGTTGTGAAGGTTTTAAAAATCAGGGCTTGGAAACGGTTTAAGGGAACGAAAACGAAAACCGAAACGAACGAAATTATGCTCGGAACAAAAACGGAAACAAAAACGTTAACATATTTACTGTTCCAGAGCAAAAACGCTATTTTAGAGTCCCTGTGACCGGTTAATAACGTAATTTTTTCGTTCCATGCCATATTTGGTCAATAATCCATTTTCACTTCCAGTAGCCAAATGATTTAAGTAAATGCATCTGTATTACATACATACATTAATTAAGTCTACTGTATTTGTTCACTTGGCAATTGTCGATGTGGTTTTATTTCAAATAGTAGCTATCATATGCACCACTTTTCATTTAATTTGTGGAGAATAACTATTTTTTACCTTATATAATTATGAATTAATGTCTTCGTGATATGCATCACGTTCCCTTATTTTATTACACCTTCCAATCGTGCAAACGTTAAACTATTATACTGCAGTTTGGTTTAAGAATATGCTTAGATTAATATCCATATATTAATATATAGTCATTGACTTCATTGATTTGGTTTATTTAATAATTATTAGTGGGCTGGTGATATTACGAATTAATATAGTTTTACCATATATAATATTAATAAATAATTAATTATTAGTTATTCATGTCTTTACGACGACTGATATTGCATACTCCTACACTACGCTTCCTGTATTGTATATGTAAATGTGTTGCGTTGCCTTATTTAAGTAGTATATTAATATAGTTCTTACGACATATAAGGGTTTGATTTTGTTGGATGCTATGCACCATGAAATGTATGGCTTTATTACCATCTATAAAAATGTAGTCATGTATAGGCATTATTATTTATCAGGGCTAATAGCATATTCATTACATGGTTTGAAAATAACGTTCTAACCGGTTTTCATTTCGTTCTACCCGGTTCAGGAACGTTATGTTTGGAGAAGGAACGAAAAACGAAACGTTAATAATACTGTTTCTGATCGGAACGAACCGTTTGAGAAATTATATCGTTTCAAGCCCTAGCTGGTTTTAATGTCCTGCCACAACATTTAGTGACCACTGTAGGTGTATGTTCTTGATTTTATAGATAGCCCGAGTGTATTATTGTTGGCCAGGCATTCGATCAGTGATAAGAAAATAAGGAAGCTACAAGAGGCAGTGAGACGTACACGTGGTAGTTCCTGCTACTTAATACTACCTATATCCACCTTTCATCCCCATCCATGAAATTATCTAGCCTCCTTTTAAAGCTCCCTATTGACTCCGCTATAGGTGATAGGTGACGTTCCCATGATAGGGATAGGCACTTGACATCCCCTTACTTTGCTAACTCGTCCTTTCCTTCCACAGTCTGCCCAGCGGTGCATCAGACCGATCATACAGATGTCCGTACCCTCCAGCAGCGGCGGCGGCAGCACCGGGCGTCCCAGCCGGGGTCCGCTAGTGCATCAGTTAGTAGGGTCTAGAACCTCAATTCCGTGACCATTCTCTGGCTAAGATGTTTTGACAATTTATTTGACTTCTTTGGACCTTTTATACAAAATTTAGCCCCCCGGTCCCTCCCAAAAATCCCGGCATTTTTTTCCAGCGGGAAAAATCTAAGATTGCCGGCACCCCCATCATGAAAAATTTACTTTTGAACCGGAGCACCTAGATTCATGTATGAATACACTTTTCTAGGTAAATCGACCATGAGGATTTCAATTCTGACATCAGTTTGCTGTTTTTACATCATGTTTACCCAAAAAATCCAAGATGGCCACAATTGGGTGGAACGGAAATGTAACTTGAAAAGGAAAAACTATTATCATCAGTAAAGTCTGTATTTCAGCTAAATCTATCTGCTAATGTAACTGGTACTTCTGGAGGTGACATATTGATTTAAGGTAAATGTCACGTGGTATGGTCAAGGTCATTCAAATGGCATCTTCAAGGCAATATATAATAGTCATGGAATTGAGGTCCTGGATCAACTAGTATAAAGTTAGTGAGAACCAAGCAGTTGGACGAGGTGAATAATATTTCTAGGGGTAGCTCCATTCGATGAAGCAAAACTGGCTGAGAGCTACTTTTGGCTGATTTTATTTCTTAAAGGGTATTAGTCATCTGACTATGAAAGAATTTCTTAGTGAAAAAAACCCTTTTTTTTGTTGTTTTTTCCATCAAATAGCTCTTATTTTTTTTTTTCCACGACGGGTAATCCAACAGAGACGTGATGTGTGACCCGTGTCCACCATTCCGTTTGTCCTCCAGTGTGGCGGCCATGTGATAAGTCACTGATTCCATTCCCCTAAACCGGAAGTGGGAAAATCTAAAGAAAAAGACCCTGTTATGGGGGGTCTTGAAAAATTTGAAGACGTGTAGGGAAACTGTGGATTGGGATAAGGGTCCCGTGGGAAAATAGTCCTGATAGAGAACTACAACTACTTTTACTCCACTACAATCTGTCATGCTTTCACCACCCCAAATGGTGCCACATGTGTCATCTATTATCCTTAAACTCCCCATGATCCCACATGTTCATCTTTATACCTTTAAACACCACCAATGGGCCACATTGTCTCTATTAGACCTTAAACTCCCCAAATGGTGCCACTTTTCCCTCTATTAACCTTAAAAAACCACCAATGTGCCACTTGGTCATCTTTGCCCTTTAAAACGCAAGGTCCCACATGTCCCCATCTTTAAACCTTAAAACAGCACTTGGTTTTTTTTCAAAAATGTATGAAAAATTTTTTTTTCTCGGCATAACTTTCAAACTACGTGGTGGGCCCCTCTCTTCCCCCCTTTCCAAGGGAAAAGCCAGGAAAGATTAATGAGTGAAATCGACCTTAAAATTAGGGGAATCAAAAAAAAATCTAAAAAAATTTCCGCTACTGTTTAATTTTGGGGCTACAAGCAAAGGGGTAGAGGGACCCATCCCCTCCAAATTTATACTTATTTTTAAATTTTATGTACAAAAGGCTCCCACCCCGGGGCCCTTCACCCGGGAATTTAGTGTGCACCACTGGATAACTTCGGGTGGAAAAGAACATGAAACTTTCTTTGCCGTTCTGATTGTTAAAAACTGAAGTCCATTTTTGGGTCTTCAGGTTTGGAAGTGCTCTGGTTTAAATTGTTTTAATCAGTTTATTATTTTACATCAAGAAATCACACTTGTTTTCAGGCTTTAAAATTTATTGTTTCTTGTGGAACTTATTGTCTTCTGTTTGTTACACCCAAATTGGTTTTTTAATTCAGGTTTTTTATTACAATTTAACTATACTTCGGATTTTTGTCAATAGCTTTTTGTGAAAAAAATGGATCGGAAGTTTGAAATGTCTCCGTTCATTGCTGTAGGGCGGATTTGTCTCACATACTACAGTGGCCCTCTTTTTTTTATGACAGGGGCGGGGGAGGGGGGAGGAGCGTGAAAGAGTTTTGTATTATATTATGAAAGCTTTAGTCTCCCCCCCCCCTCCTCCCCTCCCCCCCACCCCCTGTCAGGTTGGCCTAAGGGGTTTTTTAAAAAGGGTCAACCGGGCTCTGGTGTTCGCTGTAGGCTACTCGGAAAAAGGGTCACCCCACCATTTTTTGGGAAAACAATTCTGGGAACCACTTCAGTAGTTTGCTTCGCAAGACGACTGGTCAGATAACTTTCCAAATGGGGGGGTTCCCTACACGTATTTCTACTCGTCTTGTCAACGTGACGTCATCGTGACGTACCTGGTCACTTCATGCTTTTGACCTTAAAAAGACGTCGTCTCGGGGCTCCAAATTTGGAGCCGCCAATTCTTTTGAGGGCTTCTCCAAATGGTGAGGGGGTGGTGCCAAAATTTTAGACTTAACGTAACAATTTTTGCAATATGAAAATAATGCTTTTTTTCCAAGTCTATTTAAAAAAATTTATTATCATGATTCTGGAAGACAATGAGTAATGGAAGACAACTGAGTAAAAAATATTGTGCCCCCTGTTTGAAGCGGAAAGCGGCAACGCTGCTTGAATGTAAGCTCGACCCCACCACTACCCTTTTTTAAATTTTCCTGCTTTTATTTCTCGTGTTCTCTTTTTCTAATCCTCTCACGTGCCCCTCTATACTACTATATACCATCTTTCCAAAAACAGGTACGCCCCAACCCCCTCTACAGGCCGTGAAATGGTAGAAATTTTTAGGTTTAAAAAATGCGCCACGACTGCGATATGGCAACACCTGTGGCCCCCGCTATACGAATCCCTTGTAACCGTTGAAATACCCCTTTGTCAGGGATTGTACGTTATATATTGGGCAGGGAGTGGGGGGGGATATGTGAAGGAGAAAGGGGTTGTCATGGGTAAAAGGGGGGGAAGAAAAGAAAGAAAGGCGGTTTTATACAGCAATGTTTTCTGATAAGAGCGGCGGGAGTGAACGAGGTAATTCATCGTGACGTCAGGGTAACGTTCACGATAACAAACCCTAGAAGAACGTAAAGTGTGAACCGGGCATTAGTGTTTGCCCAGGGTTTTTCCCCAAAAGCCAAGTGGATGCTACTTAATGTGACCTGGTGATGCTTTTTGTGGCTTGGACGCGGTTTCGGTTATCCAATACTACCACTAAAACCCCCCACTGCACTACTAGTGCTGCCCCTGGTGGGGGCAAAAAGTGGTTGCAAAACACCATCACTACAAACCTTTAGCACCTACCACCTCCATTACTGACCCCCCTTAACCCCCCCTTCCCCCTTTCCCTCAGATAAAAAAGGTCCCCAAAAAAACGCTACAACCATCCCCCCAAAACCCAGGAATATTCATCCTAGATGTCCCCTCACTCTTCAAACTTGATAATAACTCTAAAAAAATATTTAGTCTGCTCTTGATTACCCCCTAAAGGGCCACCCGTACAAGACCCTCGCCCCGGCTACCCCCAACCCAGGGGGCGCCTCTGTGTCACTACAAATTTTTAACCTCCCCTGCCCCACACCCCCCGCCGTTGCCTAAATCGCTGAGGGGGGGACACGGGGAGCCCCCCCCCCGGCCGCCACCACACCCCACCACCGCCATTCTACTTAAAAAGGAGTCTATTCTCGTCCTCAGCCCTCGCCGCTCTCGCTCCTCATGACCAGCTTTTTAAGCATCACAACTACACCATTCCACCAAAACTATACTACTACTCCGTACCACCCCACCACCACCCCCAAAAACTCCAATCCACCACATTTGGGGTACCAGCCACTGCTTCTATCTACGGGTTCAATAATAAAAAATTCGGTTATATTTTTTTTATGTTTTCATTCCCTTTTGATATAATATTACCTGAGGGGTTTAAAGGGTTTGAAATATACTACAAAACAGTCACCTGGCACTATTTTTTAATGTTGAGGAAAATTTTTCTGTAAATATAATACTAAATTATTACCCAGATTTGAAAAAGTGGGAAAAATACTTCAGAGGGGGGAACCGAGGAGCCTTTTGGGAGAGGCGATCGGTAAGTCTAAATGGTATAGTCATATGGCAAAAAGGAAAAGATCAAAGATGGAAAAAGGCCAGCAGCTAGCACTATGGCGACAGAGAGAAAAGAGAGAGAAAAGCAGCTCCCCCCTGCTAACAACCCCGGCCTTATATGTTCATGGAAGGAAACTGATACCCTTGCTCCCATAAACCCATCAAGGAGGGCGGAAAAAAAGTCGTAAATAGCCATCATACGCTGGCTTTCCTCAGCGCGGGGGGGAAGGCTGCTCAACAACCAACTCATGATTGCTATTAAAGGGAAAGGAAACTGTGATAGCTATCGCTGCCCTAAAACCCCCAAACAGCGGGTGGGAAAAAAAGTCTGCAATACACATCAACGTCTGGTTGTTGAGCAGCCTGGGGGAGGCTGCTCAAAAACCAGACTCATGGTGCTTTTTGGAAACTTTTTCCCGACCCTACTTGGTTGGGGTTACTCCTGCCCGGTAAAAACCATGTTTGTGTAACGAAAGATATTTGCACGAGGAAATTTTAACACTCGTTAGATTTTTTTTTTAATATTTTCCCTTGGGTTTAATTGGCATCCAGGTTATTCATGTTTAAAGAAGGAATTTGAAGGAAAACACTTTTTTTAAGGGCATTTATATATTTATTTGTAAATTAATTTTTAAATGCATCCTGGTATTTTTTTTACACTCAAATCCACGAAAGCTCTCACCCCCTCCCCCAGTAGGGGCCCCCAGGAAGTTTTGACGTGTACCAAGGCTGGAACAGATGTGGGGTGGCCAGGCATGCCATTCAAGGAAATTTTTAAATTTGCATTAACCTCGGGGGGTTCCCCTAACTTTCAGGGGGGCCATGGCCCCCCCTTAATCCGCCATCTTCCGCTCACTTCTTTCCCCACCCCTTTTCCTCTCTCTCTACCAATTTTCCCTGCAAAAATATTAAAAAAAACAACAAAAAAAAGCTTTTTTGGCCAAAAGTCATGCTCTTTTTCCTCCCCGCGCCCTGCCACACACACAACACACACACACACCCGTTTTTTTCCCCTCCCCCCGGATGCCTCCCTGCATACCCGTGCCTGAGCCGGGGCGCGCCCTCGACTGTCGTCTCTCCCGGTTACTCAAGCATTTCAATCTGCTCACACTGTTTGGGGAACACAAAACTTTCCTTATTTCCTTCACACGCCCTTACCTTTTGACTTTTGACCAAAAAGTTTGCTGTAAGTTATCTAAGTATTAAATGTCAGTAATATATTTGTAATCTTTTGGGTATAGTTTTTGAAATATTTTTTTAAATCTTCTATTAAAAGGGGTTCGCTATATTTGGAACTCAAAACATGTCGCAGAGGATTGTGGGTGATTTTAGGTCATTTAAGGCGTCCAGACCCCTTTTTTCCGGCAATAGCAAAGTCAAATGTCTTCCTCTTATCAAAATCTGCCCAAAAGGGAACCAAGGTTTTGTTGACTGTAGTGCCGTTGCTGATGCAGATTTCCCTTCAAAACTAAAATATACTTTGGGCCCCTTTTTCACCAGGCAACTACTTAGGGGGCATTTTTGGGAAACCCTTGGTTGCAGTAAAAAAGTGGGGGAAAGGGGGTTGGAAGGAGATTTTAAACCCTTCAAAGCAGATTTTCCTTGTTTAAAAAATTGTATGTTTTTAGCCATAAAATTACAAAAGTAAAATGAATCAACTAAATTGTTAGTGGCAAAGATACTAACAAAGGTCATATCTATAAATATTACTTATAGTCGCTAAAATAAAATCTAATGGTAACCAAATTACAATGGGAAATTTTCCCTTTTTGGGCTCAAGGGTTAACACCCTATGTAATTTAAGCCAACACTCGGGGGAACTGTTAACGCATAGTGACTTCAGCATTTTGGGGAATGTATCAAAATTTTTGTGCATGACGGATTTTTTCCCCATCCCTTTTTCCTTCGTCCTTAATTTCTTCAAAACCCTTTTCCATGTGTTCTTCTTTTACCTGTCAAGTAGTATTTTTTGCCATATAATGTGTTGGGGGTGCTGAATATAACACATTTTCCCCGAAAATCTACACTTTGATAACCCTGTTTTTTGCTCGGCAAAGCAACACCCCGGCTCCACATTTTCTTTTTATTTCGGTAACAGACGGGCGAGCGACCAGACCACACTTATGGGAGGGGGACCGCCAACCAAATCTTCATGGGAGACCAAAGGGGAAGGGACCACCGACCAAAAATAAATTCCTGGGGGGGAGACCCCAGACCAAAACCAGAATCCTCGGGGGCCCCTCCATTCCTCGGGGTGGAGGGGCCGCCTTCCACCCCCCACTTCTGGACCGCCCCTTCGCTGGAAAAAAGTAATGGAGATTTGTTGTCGGTTTGCGATACATACGTAAAACCTACGTATCGCAACACAGCGTCACTGATATGCGGCTTTAAGGGAAATCTTTTCACAAAATTTCAAGATAATCAACAGGAAAATACGGCATAAAACCAAATAAAGGGCTCTAAATTGTTATACAGAAAAAATTCTTTAGTGATATGCAGCACAGGGGTTTATCACTTCATATAGGATACATTTTTTCCTCATTAAAAAAATAAAAATTGTTCCTAAAAATCACAGCATGGAAGCTACATAAAGTTTAGATAATTCCTTAGATAATTTCACCCATGAGCCTATTAATTCCACTTCCCGAGACCCTAGGGGCAGTACCACTAAGGGGCCCCTCTTCAAATGTAGAGCCTATTGATTTAAATTATAGATCCCAAAAGTATTTTGTTTTTTTCGCTAAAATTGACCCCTGAGACAAGGGAGGGCCCCACCAGTGAACCCTTTCCCGCATACATAACTAGGTAAAAACAACTAGGTAAAAACCCACACCCACACACCACCACCCCCCCCCCGGCCCAACCCCACAACCCCCACCACCAAAACCCAACCCCCACCCCCACCCCCCCCCCACGCAAAAGAACCCACCCCGAAAAAGGGCCAAGAACCCCAAAGCACCCGCACAAAACAAAACCAAAACCCCCACCAAAAAAAAAAAAAAAAAAAAAAAAAAAAAAAAAAAAAAAAACAAAAAAAAAAAAAAAAAAAAAAAAACAAAAAAAAAAAAAAAAAAAAAAAAAAAAAAATTTTTATTATTATAAAGTTATTATTAGTAAATTATAGATAAAATATTAATATTGTATAATTAAATTAAAATATACATAGTAAATAAATATTATATATATATATATTTTTATATATAAAATATATATATATATATATATATATTATTTTTATATATAATATATATATATTATATTATATATTTTATTTTAAAATTAAAATAATATATATTATGTATATTATATTATATATGTATATTATTAATTTTATTTTATAAAATTAATTTTATTTATATGTTTATATATTATTTTATATATTGTATTATATATATTATATATGTTTTATATATTATATATTATATATTGTATATAAAATATATGTATTAATATATAAAGTATTTATGTATATATATGTATATATATTTTAATATATATATATATATATATATATATATTGATATAAATTTTGTTATATGTTATATATATTAATGTTTATATATTATGTGTTATATATATATATGTTATTTTATGTATATATATATATAGTAATATATTATATGTATATATTTATATTATGTATTATTTTTGTATATATTAATAGTATAAAATTATTTATATTTAAAAATTATATATATTTATTATTATATTATAAATTTATATATATATTATATATATATATCATTTTTTATATTTATATTTTAAATTTTTATATTTATTATATATATTATATTATATAATTATAGTAATATATTATATAAAATATATTATTTTATTATTAGGTTTTTAAAATAAGAATTAAAAAAAGTTTGTAAGTTTTTTATGTTTTTTTATTTTTGTTTATAATGTTTTTGGTTTTTTTTTTTTTTTTTAAAGTTTTGAATGATTTGATAATTTAATAAAAAATTTTTTTAAAAAATTTTAGATTGTTTATTAAAGATTTTAAAAAGGGGGAAAGTTTTTTAAAAATTTAAAAAAGGTTTAAAAAGTTTTAAATTTATTTTAATTTTTATATTTTTTTTTTTTTTTTTTTTTTAAAAAAAAAAAAAAAAAAAAAAAAAAAAAAAAAAAAAAAAAAAAAAAAAAAAAAAAAAAAAAAAAAAAAAAAAAAAAAAAAAAAAAAAAAAAAAAAAAAAAAAAAAAAAAAAAAAAAAAAAAAAAAAAAAAAAAAAAAAAAAAAAAAAAAAAAAAAAAAAAAAAAAAAAAAAAAAAAAAAAAAAAAAAAAAAAAAAAAAAAAAAAAAAAAAAAAAAAAAAAAAAAAAAAAAAAAAAAAAAAAAAAAAAAAAAAAAAAAAAAAAAAAAAAAAAAAAAAAAAAAAAAAAAAAAAAAAAAAAAAAAAAAAAAAAAAAAAAAAAAAAAAAAAAAAAAAAAAAAAAAAAAAAAAAAAAAAAAAAAAAAAAAAAAAAATTTTTTTTTTTTTTTTTTTTTTTTTTTTTTTTTTTTTTTTTTTTTTTTTTTTTTTTTTTTTTTTTTTTTTTTTTTTTTTTTTTTTTTTTTTTTTTTTTTTTTTTTTTTTTTTTTTTTTTTTTTTTTTTTTTTTTTTTTTTTTTTTTTTTTTTTTTTTTTTTTTTTTTTTTTTTTTTTTTTTTTTTTTTTTTTTTTTTTTTTTTTTTTTTTTTTTTTTTTTTTTTTTTTTTTTTTTTTTTTTTTTTTTTTTTTTTTTTTTTTTTTTTTTTTTTTTTTTTTTTTTTTTTTTTTTTTTTTTTTTTTTTTTTTTTTTTTTTTTTTTTTTTTTTTTTTTTTTTTTTTTTTTTTTTTTTTTTTTTTTTTTTTTTTTTTTTTTTTTGCCGCCAAAAGCCGGCCCCCCCTCCGGGGGCCCCCGGGGGAAAAAATTTTTGCCCCTTTTTTTGGGGGGGGGGGGTTCCCCCCCCGCCCCGGGAGGGCTATTTTAGTTTTGGTGGGCCCCCTTTGGCCACCAAACCGGGGTTTTTGGGGGGTTTGGGTTTTTGGGCCCCC
>JACEEZ010023642.1:0-26018 GCA_016584305.1 Chionoecetes opilio | reverse complement strand
CTGAAAAGGCCTTGCACCGGGGGGCCAATTAGGAAAGCTTGGGGGATTCCATCACAAATTCTTTTGGGGGTGCCACAGGTTATATCAGGCAGAAACGGCCTGGGGAGTTTTTGGCGCACTATCTATGGCAACGACAGCGGGGCCATATGCTCGATGGACAACTACTCACGGCCTGGGGCTTATAACTCTCGCCCACCCATCGTCACTGTTTTGTTTGAGAAAAAGGGGAGCACGGGATGTGTAGATGGGGCAGCGCTTAATAAAATAGGTCTGACCGATCCCCGAGGAATAGGGGTCGTGAAGCGATTCGGACCCTGTAAAAAAACTTTCCCCCAACACCTTGAGTCACCTGTACAAAAAAAGTGGTCTCAGAGTAGGACTGCAAAATTAGGGATACAGACCTGGACCAAGTACTTAATGAAGCGTTTTACGTGCCGACACAACGGTTACTTCTCTCTCACATCCATACCGTTGCTCGTAGAAACCGTACTTGCATGCTGGGGGCCCGTTTCATACGCAAAATCATACAGGTGATCGAGGAAGGGGGGTTTGGAGAAAAAAGATGCCACTGAAGACGGGAAAATTTGTTAGAGAGGGTTTTTCCCACTTTTCGCCACACCAGAAAGTTCGGGGTTGGGTTGGTCAACATGCCCAATCGAACAAGTTTTGATGAGGTCAATGAAGACCACTGGAGGACTGACACGTGGGGGCCATCATACATACCCCGCACAGTGGGGGGGCCTGGCCCCCTTTGTATACCAATATCGGGGCTTGGAGGAACTTTCTGGAATGCCGGGAAAACCCGGACCAACACCACTGTAAAAGGACCAAGCTGTTTTGGGGCACTCCAGACAAATTCAAAAATGCTGCTGATCGAAATAAGGTTGACTGGCTCAGAGAAAACCAATCCATTCGACTAAAACACAAATTTGTTTCCATCTTTATGGGGTTGAGCAGATTCCAGTACAAACTGTGTAATGCTGTCGCAATTGGCTCCGAACGTGGGGCAGAACTTTGCTGACTTTAAGTTACAGAAAAAAAAAAGCTTGGGGCCCTTGTCAGCAATGCGTTCTACTATCAAAGTGCGGAATGAGGGGCCCATGTATCAAAGAAAACAGATGCTAAACAGGGTTGTTGAGTTCTACAAACAAGCAAGCTTGAAAATTTTTTTTTTTTTTTTTTTTTACAATGTGCCTAAGCGCCTGTGGCAGTGGTGACCCGGCTCGATGGTAGGCTCTGGAGGTTCACTTGAGGGCTGTGATGGTTGGGCCTCGCCCTTTGGTGGCCCCGGGCCCCAGGATTTTTTTTTATTGGGGCCTGTTTTTTAAAGGGGCTCATGCCGCCCCCCTTTGGGGTCCTCCGAGGCACTCGCAAATCGAAGGTAGAGTTGAGGGGCGGGGCATGTGGGTGTTCTTAGGCCACTCGACGGTGCAAAAAAGGGTTTTTGGGTTTCTTGGGGGGGATTGAACTCGGGTCACCGAAAAACGCCACCCGGAAAACTTTAAACCCTTCGTCCACCCCCCCAAATTTTCAGTAGGACCCATGTGAATTTGCTCCGCTCTTTTTGATATGTGTCCATGCGAAAGGGACTAAAAAGGCTTCTCAAAACCCCATACCCTTGACGGGATTCAAACCTAGTTGCCCACCCCGTTTGGGCCCCAAACTCCAGTAGTTATGGGATGGAGGCCATTTTGCACACTTTTTGTATGGAATACCCCCTGTACATAGCGATTTGATACAGAGTTTTGGGAGTTTTTTTCAATTTAAAATTCCCCAAATGCCTTGTCATTGGGGTCTTTGAGGGGGTTTTATTCTCAACCATTACAAGGTAGCCCAAAGCGGGCCCGGGAGAGCCAGCAAATTTTAAATTGAAAACCATTGCTTTATCACCACAGATCAACCCCACCCCCCCAAAACAAGGGGATTTTTCGGGGGAACCAAAAAAAATCCCTTTGCTGATCAAGTTTCTCTCACAGAGCTTAGGGCTGTTGGGAGCGTGTTGGAGGGCCCTGCCTACATTTCCAATGTTATTAATGTCCCAGGGGCCCTGTAAATAATGCCCCAGATAATGAGACATTGGGTTTGATTATTTTTTAAAGGGCCCGGTGTATAAGACCGGGCCCCTGAAATAATTGAGGTATTTTTTTGTATTTAATGTGTTGTATTTTAAGAAAACACAAATTTAGCATAAAACAAAAATTTTCCTGTTGTTATTTTATTTTTAAATAAGGGTTTAAAATTTAAAATTTTTTTTTAAATATATAATTTGCACAATTTTTTACCTTTTAAAAAACCCATTTTGATCCTAATGACCCCCTAGAAAACCTTGTAGCCACTTAAAAAACGTCAGAAATGACCCTTTTTTTCCCCCAAAATCAGTAAAAAATAGACATGCTAAATATATTTCTACCCCAATTTTGTTCAAAATTTAAAAAATTTTTCACCTTCGCCGGTGCGGGGCCCGGGGGCGGCCATTTTTGTAAATATGCAAATTACACCCCCGTCCTCCCTGGGAAATTTGGGGGAACTTTTTTGAAACGGGGTTTTTTACATGGTTTTTTTGGTCATCTCAGCCAATTTTAGCTGTTTCCCAAAAATTTTCAAAACCTAAAGTTTTTATTACTCCACTATATGGCTTAAAGGAAACCGTTTTGCCGGCCCATAAAAAACCGAAATTTTTTTCCCTTTAAAAAAAGGAATCAAAGTTCCCCCTGCGTCTAATGGGGGCCATATTAGCGATTGAGGGGTTTCGGGCAGAGAATGCAGAACCCCAGGGGGTGGTGTTTTACAAAAGGGGGGCCCGGAGGATTTTGTGTTGACCCGTAGCCCACTAAAGCCAAATTTTTTAACTGTGTTATCAACAGTAATGCTAATAAAAAGAATTTTTTTGGGATTTTAAGAGAAAACAAAAAGCTGGGGCAAAAAGATAGCTTTTGTTGCGGCCCAAAGGGATGGCCGTGTCAGAGGGTAAACACTTTGCACCCCCCGCTGTGCTCTCCACGTAAAAAACGTCTGAATCTCAGGTCGGGCCGGGTTTAACCTGGGATTTTTTTCACTCACGAGCCCCCCGCGCCCCCCACCATGGGTCTTTAAACCCCGTCAATTTCCTCCCCAAAAACCCTGGAAAAGAAAAACACCCCGGGGGCATATTAGATTCCCCTTTAAACCTGCATTCGACTCGGGCCATATAAGTTGACAAAACATTTGGAAGGGAGGCAGAAAAATGGATGGAATTTTCGTGGAATGAAAAATTTTTTGATAAATGGAATAGTGAAACAAAGAGCGTGTTTTTAAATTTTTTTTTTAAGGAAATGTGAGCGGTGAGAGGGAGGTGTAGTATCTTGGGGGGTCCCGCTATACACACAAGGGAAAAAAGGGGTCGTGGCTTTTTTGTGTATTTGACAGCGGTATTGTACAAAAAGGGGGGGTCAAAAGGTGCGCGGGGTGTGTGTCTCTGTGGTCCTGTGGCTGCCTGAATTTCCTGGCGGGTTGCAGTTTTGTCGGGGGGACAAGTCCGGTTTAGCGTAGGTCACCCTCTAATCCGGGCCCAGGAAAAGGAGGGGGCCTAAAACCGACAGGGTTTTATGGGGCGTGTGTGTTAGCGCCGTTTTCAGTGGTTTAAACAAGGTGGGATAGGGGGAGAATAGGGCCTTTTTACCACCTCGCCCCTCAATCCTTTAACCCGTACCTCACGGTAAAGGGAAAATGGATAAAGAGTGCTAGTTTAAAAAGGCCCCAACGGTACCTGTAGACGGGACAAAAAACTTCCAAAAAACGGGCACCAAAACCCAAAACCCATACGGCCCCCAAACCCCTCCGCCTCAAGGCCGAAAGAAACCCCACCAAAACCTCCCTGGTGAAACGGTGACACCGTCTTCACATTCGTCAAATTTTTTTACATTTAAAAAAAAAGACTGTTACACCAAACGGTGCGCCGCCGTCACGGCTCCCAAAAATCACCGTCCTGTCACGTAACGGGTTTTTTGTGGAAGAAAAATTTTAACGTAAAAGAGAAATTTGCCATGCTGAAATGGGCGTTTTCCCCAAGGCTTTAGTACCCAATTTCAGTGTCCCTTTTTGGTTTTAATTCTCTTTTTTCATCCAACAGAAGTGCTATTAAAAGCAAATTTTTTCAAGCTAGCCCCTGAGGCACCCCTGTCTGCTTAAAGGGTGAAACAGGAAAAAGCCAAAAAAAGACAGAAAACCCTGACGAATAGTGTAAATACAAGGCCCCGGCTTTTTTCGGAACGCTGCCTTGATTTCGGGGTGTGAACCAGCCTTCACCTTTTACCTTCCTAAAGACAGCCCTAATTAACCCTCGTGACTGTGATAGATTCATAGGGTGTAAACCAGGCCAATATTGTCGATCCCGACAACGGTGCCCTTCAACAATTACAACAATAACAACAAGGTAGAAATAGTTACTTACAGTGTTACTAAATATTTTCTAATTTTTTGTTATTGGGCAATCACCGATTTCGAGCCGGAAACTTAGTCCTCCTGAATAGTTTTTGATGTGTTTTGAATTAATCTGGCTCTCGTTTTTGTCGGAATTCAATGTTTGTTTACATGTGTATGTGGGAAGGGCAACCTGCCCCTCCTGGTCCGCCCCGCAAACATTGCTACGCTTCACACTGCCATATATTGGTAATTTTCGTTTTTTCTCATATCATCTGTTACTAAACCAAACCCCAAACCCCTAAACCTAAACCCAATCTGATTTTAACCTAACTTAACTTTCTGGCTGAAATAGCGGTAGATTTTTGGGTAGTACGGTAATGCCATTATTATTATTCAATTGCGCCCTGGAAAGCGGTCAAAATTCGAATGAAAAAAGCTACAGATGATGTGGTAAGGGGCCAGGACTTTAAAGCCCACTACCAAAAAAACCCAATATCTATGCAAATTTTCCACAAAGTCTAAACCATGCAGAAAACAAAAAAGGAAATCCCTACAAGGGGGGAGGGGGTTAGGGGGGGTGGTTGGTCCCCGACTGGTTTTCTCGGTGCCCCCTTTCGACCCCCAAGAAACCAAAACTTCTGCACCGCGAGGGCCTAAAAACCCCAATCCCCTTCCTATAAACTCTACCTTCGATTGCGAGTGCAGGGAGAACACAGGGGGACGGCATGAGCCTTTTCACGGGCGTCCTTAAGAATCCTGCCTGCACCCCCACGGGCGGGCCCAAACCCCTCAGAGCCCTCAAGTAGCCTCCAGAGCCTATCCCCCGGCCCTGGGTCACCACTCCTACGGGCGTTTGGGGAAGAAAAAAAAAAAGGGAAAAAAAAAAAAATATATATATATAATATATATATATATTTATATAATAAAATATATATATATAATAAAAATTTATAAAAAAAAAAAATAAATAAATAAAAATATAATCATAGGTAGCAAAATATTAGAATATAATTTTGGGGGGCATCTCGCAATTATGTGATTTATCCCGATTTTGGTTCCCCTGTCTTCCCTTTACTTTTTAACTAGTATAATTTTTCATTCAATCCTGCATGTGAATATTGTTTTTAGGTACATGCTCATAATCATTTTTTTTACCCTAAAAAAAAAAAAAATTTTAAAAACTTTATAAATTTTGGAAAATATTTTTTTCCCTCAAAAACCCATATTTTTTTCTTTTTTCAAAACCCCCCTGTAAATAGGGGTGCGTCTTATGCGGGGGTGCGTCTTATGTGCCGGCAAATACGGTATATTCTAGATTTCTATATTTTTATCTAATGGACACGATGTCATTCAATTGAGACTTATGTGAACCAGTAAAACCTTGTAACTTTAAATATTATGTGCCCTCTTTTATATGGTTTAGTGAGGACAGTGATCCCCTTAGAATAAATGTTCGCTGGGAGCACTGATCCAACAAGGACCTAGTATGCCTAAATACCCCTCCTTTGTTTTCGAGGGCAAGGCATTGTAGGGAGGATGGTAGTTAATTTTGATGTAGTCAGTGCACAGGTTGTTGATTGGGCTCCTCTTTCCCCTTTCACTCCACCTTGAAATTTTTCACACAGCATATGATAGTGTTCCTCACCACAATGTTTGCAAGCCTGAATTTTAGGATTAGAACACCCGGATTTACCATAAGCCATAGCATTAGTCATAAGCCAGGCACCCTGTACATAGTGCAAATTCCTAGCCTTTTTTACTTTTTGACTTGGTGTAGAATACTTTGGGCATCTGAACCATTTATGGTTGCTGTGACATAATTGACATTTAATTTTATATTTTCAATATATACTTTCTTCTTTCATCACCTTAGTTTGTTTAACACTAAAGGGTGGAAGCTATGCCTTGTTCTAGGTATGGTGGACTGATTTCCTCCATATGAGCAACTTTATATGAAGTTGCTTTAGCAATTCATTACAATTTAGTAAATTATCCTCGAGTCCTCTCTTGATTACTTCTTTTAATGGTGAAGGGGTTTTATTCAAAAGGATAATTGCATACATTTCGTTACTCCTGATTTGTTGATTATATCAATAGATCTCAATAAATTTTCTGCATGGGCATAAAATTATTTCAATTCACTGGCATCATGATTTGGAGATGTTATTTCACAAAGACTGTGATGAGAGCAGTTTAATGCAATCAGTTGTCCATAGCTTCCTTTTAGTAGATCGACAGCAATCCGATAGTTAGAGGCTTCAAGCTTACAGCTTTCAACTAGTTGTTTAGCCTCACCATAAGTTGTCATTTTAGATAGGTTTATTTTTTAATATCATTCATTTATAGTGTTATTATGTACCAAACATTAAAAATATCCTCAAACTATCCAATTCATGGTACCACCTTCAAATGTAGGCAAGGTTAGTTTAGGTAGTTTAAAGGTTTCATGTGGGTTACTATGGCTTGCATGCAGAGTGACGAAGGCAGAGGTCTTGGTCTGACAGTCGACCATGTGTGTCTTCTAGGGACACTTCGCCCTTCGCCCTTACCCATACACACCTATTGTCTAAGGCATGGAAACTGGCAAAGACAGAAGAATATAAGAAAATATGGATAAGAAAAGATTTGAATGAGGAAAAGAGCTAATTGAAGGGTACTTTTTTAAAGAAGCCAAAAAAAAAAAACCGAATTGAAAACGGAAGGGGAAAAAAACAGAAATTCTTTTGGAGATTTTTAGCCCAAAAAACCTGAAGTGGAAATCTAAAAAAAAAGGGGAAAAGGAAGATTTTTTAAAAGGGGAAAATAAAAAGGAGGGCGGGTATCGTCAAAAATTAAAAGGGGCTAGTGTAAACATTAACAGAAGAAAAACATTACCTAAGCCAAAAAACCCCAACATTTGGGTTTAGTAAAAACAAAGTTTCAGTGTTTTCTGAGGGTTCCCCAGTTGGAGGGGTCAATATAATGTATGGAGGAAAAAACAGAATCAAAAAAAGGGGGAGGGGGTTTTAAATGATGTTAACAAGGAAGGATGTGGTAGTAGGGAATGTTAAAAAAAGGGGGAAGGGAAAATGGCAAAGGTGTTTTTGGTAGAGTTGTTGATAAAAAAAAGGAAGAAAAAAAAGCTTTATTTTCCGGTATCCTTTCCCAAACCCAAGAAAAATTCCGGGGGGAGAGAAGATTTGGGAAAACCATGTAAAGAGACACAAGAAAAATTTTTAAAATACATGGAAAATTTGTGAAACATAATTTTGATGCAAAGTTTTTAACGGGGCAAAGAATTTTTCGGGGAAAGAAGGTATACTAAGGAGAAAAAGACTCGGGGGTGGAAAAATATTTTTTGATTTGGTAATAAAATAACTCATGCCCCAGTGGATTAAAGAGAACACAAGTTTCAAAAGGAAAGCGAAAACCTCAGACTAATCTACTATTGACGACAAAACTGGAAAAAATTAGTAAAGAAAATTTTATCAATGCCCACGGGAAAGAGCAAACCATGTCTTATTAAATTTTTGAAATAAATGATAGAAAAAAAAGAGGGAAAAGAAAAGAACACAAAAAAGGAAGATACAATTAGGGAAAAAAGCAACTTTGACGGATTAAGAACTTTTCTTGGAGAGAAAACCCTGGAGAAATTTTCCATGCAAAAGGATACCCTGAAGAAATGGATGAGTTCATCCAATTTAAACCAAAGGGAATAAAATTTTGGGTTCCAAGGATAGTTATCAGAAAAAAGAAAAAAAATAATGTTTTAAACAGAAAATTAAAATTAAAAGAATAAAAAAAAAACATGGAATATTTTGGGGGAAAAAAGGGGGTATAAACCCTTTGGGGAAGTACAAAACAACTAGAAATGAATTTTAAATTTCCGAAGGGGAAGAAGAAAGAAAACTATAAATTTTTAAATATAAAAAAAAAAATGAAAGAATGAACCGAAACTTTTCTATAATTTTTAAATGGAAAAAATTAAAACCCAAAAAAGGGAAATAGATAAGCTAAAGGTAGAAGGCAATAGTGTAGGAAGATGCCTTACCCAGGCTGGGTGTTTAAAATAATTGCTTCAGACTGTATTTACAAAAGAAATAAATTTTTAAAACAAAAAATAAATACCTAAAAAAAATATACGGGAAGAAAAAAAAAATAGCCAAATTTAAAAGGTTAAAAGGCAAAAGGGAAAAGTCAAATGTTGAAAAGCCCCAGGTCCAATGGAGTGTCGAACGGGATTTTTAAAGGTGCAGAAACCCAACTAACAAAAGTTCCATGTGAAATTGAGATTTCACTCAAGGAGAGCAGAGTCCCGCTTGTTTGGGGAAAAGAGAAAAATTTGTCCCAAATTTTCAAAAAGGGGAGACAAAAAAAGAACCCCAAAATTAAAAAGGCCAGTATCATTAAAAAAGTTGTGGAAAAAAATGTGTAAAAAAATTGTGAAGGACAGAGGGGTTGAAATATTTGGGGAAAAAAAACACACGCGCATGGGGGCCCTTTTTTGGATTTAGGGGGGAATGTCATGTACAACGAACTTTTTAAGCTTTTCTGGGAGAGTGACGTTTTGCACAGGAAAGGGAGGGGTGGGGTTGTTGCTATATTTGGGACCTAAAAAAGGGGCCTTTGAAAAGGGTTTTCCCTCACAAAAACCCTGTTTGGGGAAAGCTAAAACATTGGAGGATTGAAGGGGGGGTTTGGCTAAAGGGGGAGGGAAGATTTTTTTGAGCAATAGAGAGATGAGAACAGAAAAAAAAGATAAAAATTTCAAATTTAGTGCAGGTGAAAATTTGGATTTTCCTCAAGGCCCTATTGCCCCAGTGATTTTTTTCCTTGGTCAAATTTAAAAAATGAAAAATTGACAAGGAGTGAACAGTTTATATGATTTTTTTTCCTGTTACGCAAAATTACCTAAAGAAAGTAGAAAGTAAAGAGGACTGTAAAGGATTTAAAAAAATCAGATAAGATTTTCAGATGGGTCCCCAGGGGAAAATGGATTTTAAATGCAAAAAAAAGGGGGAAAAGTGATGGAATGGGCGAAACCAAAAAGAAACAGAGGGGAAAAGTTTTCCCGGGGGGAAAATTAATGGAAATCAAAAAAAAAGGTCGAAAAAGATCGGGGAGAAATGGTTTAAAGGGAAAATTTGGGGTCGACCTGAGAACCCAAATTAAACCAAATCCGGAAAATTTTACAAAATAAATTGCGAGGGAATATAAAAATTTTGGCCCTTCAAATATCGGGAATGAGAATTTTTTAAAAAAATTGAAAACCATTTTCTAAATTCGCCCAGGTTTGGGAATTTTCGGCAGTGATTTGGTCACCCAAAAAAAGAAGGAAAATAAGAAAAGGAAAGTTGAAAAAGAAAAATCCAAGCCCAAAAAAGGCCCAAAGGCCTGAGAGTTTACCATATGGGGAAAGACTTTAAAGACAAAAGCCCCCAAAACTCTTGAAAAAGAAGCAAAGGGGAGTTTTAAAATAGCAGTGTTAGAGCACCCAATTTTGGTTTTGGAAAAAATTGTAGAGAAGTTTTGTTTTTTGTGGGCGAAAGAAGGGTGCAAGGGGGTCATGAGAAAAATTAAAAAGGGGAAACTGCAAAGGGACAAAAAAAAATTAAAGCTTCCGTAAGAAGCATAGAAGCCTGGAAAAACCCCTTTTTTAAAAAAGTTTAAATTTTTTCCCCAAAAAAAAAAAAAGTATTCGGCCCTTTAAAAAAGGCAACTGGATAATAGTAGTTTTTGGAAGGGGCCCAGTACGGCATAGCTTTTTTCCCTGTATTTTACAACTAGGAAAATACAACTTGCTAGGTAATACAAACCCGGGGAAAAAACCCCCAAACTAAAACTGTTCTGACCGTGCGAGCACATCATTTTAAATTATACAACAATCTCAACAAAAACAAACCCCAATAAAAAACAATAAACAACCAGTCAAAATTTATAAAATTTCAAATAGCAACGAACCAAACAGTCAAAAGCCCCAAAAAAGCACTGAAAAACCCACGAGAAAACTTTTCCAATCCTGCGGGTGGATTGGTTTCCCCCGATTTAAACTGATAAGCCGAGAAAGGGGTGGGTTTTTTGCCAATTTTGCCAGGAAAAAAAACTTGTCCTGATCGCTAAGATTCAAGCAATAACTATGAAATTTCTGTCCCCAACCATTCCCCTTCACACAAAGCAATAGATTACATTTGTTAAAAAACTTTAAAAATTTTCCCATTAAAAGGTGATTGATTTTTGCGCCTGGGGCCCGGTTTTTGGGCGTCTGAGATGGGGGGTCAAAAAGTGGTCTCTTCTTTATCTTTTTACCTTTATCCTCCCTTTATATCCCAAAATTTTTAGAACAATTTTTTTTGGGGAAACATAAACCCCTTAATTTCCAAATGTATTTTTTTAAAATTTTTTCCAATTTTTTTCCCATCTTTAAAACATAAATTTCAAAACATATCCCCGCGCAAAAAAAAGCAAGAAAATGGAAAACCCTCTCCCACGAAGACATGGGGTTTACCCGTGTCCTCGTCCCCGGGCCCTTTTACCCGGTTTTTCCCCTGCCACTCTCCCCTCTCTGGGGACCTACAATTCCCCCAAAAATGGCTTGTAGATTCGCTTCGTCCCCTCTTCATTTCCAAGCCGTTTTTTTGGGGAAAAACCCCCTTGGGTTTGCCCCCTCCAAGTTTTGGGTAAACAATTTAAAAGATTTCCCACCATTGTAAAAAATTTTGGGATCTCAACCGCAATTATCTCCCCCCCTTTTACTTCTCAAAAAAATTTTTTAAATAATTCCTTCAATTTTATTTTTAGGTTATCTTTGGGGGATTTTTTTTCCCAAATTGTTTTTGCTGGAGGGGCTTGCCCATATGAAATATTTTCGGTTTTTCTTTAAAGTAATCATCCCACCCATTTTTTTTTTTGGGATAATTTGTTGAATTTTTCATTCAAAATCCCAATCCCCAAAAATAAATTATTTTCCCCCTTATTTCCCCAAAACATGACTTTTTTTAAAAAACCAGGAAACCACAGCCCATTCCACCCTGTTTGGGAACCTTGCTGAAAATTGGGAAAAAGGGGAGGAAACCCCCCAAACCCCCCGGGGGTAATTAAAAAAAAACCCAAAGTAAACTCAAAAAAAAAGTCTTGAAAAATTTTGGGTGGTTTTTTTATTTTTTTTTTTGGGGGAAAATGGCCCTATACTTCATCCTTTAAAGGGTGGGCCCAAAAGCTGGGGCCTTTCCAGAGAAACTTAGCACCCATATCCGGCCTTTACGGCCACGATATTTTGTGGGGGCGCTGGGAGAAAGGGGGGGGCGGAGGGCTCGCCCCAACAATCTGCTTTCCCCCGCCCCCCCCCCCTCCCCGGCGCTCCACACATATTTTCGTGGGCCGGGAAAAGGGCCCTATGGGTTTCTAAACTCATGGAAAAAGGGCCCCAGCTTTCTTGCTTTCACCATAAAGGATGCAATTAAAAATGCCATATCGGGAAAAAAAAAAATTCAAAAACACCCCAAAATTCCTTTAAATATTTTTTTTTCTTTAGTTTCCGTGTATTTGTAAATTTCCCCCGGGGGTTTGGGGGGCTTTTCCCGCCATGATGTCACTGAAGGGGGGGGGCCGCGGCTGCTGGCGTCGTTTGGCGTTTTAGAGCAACGGGGAATTTACCCGATTTTTTTAAAGTGGATCATTTAAAAAAAGGGTACTGGTGCAAAATGGGAACCCAAAATATTTTTAGAATTTTACTCGATAAGGCTATTATTTTTTTTACTGCATTTTAAATCAGGGTTTTTTTAAATGGGCTGGACTGTTACTTTAATTAAGGGACAGTGTATACAGGGAGGGCCCCTTATACGAGCATTCGTAAAAAACGGAATCCCCTTTTACGAGATTTTAATTAGGGGCTATTTTCCCAAAATACCAAAATCGAAATCCAATGATACAACCCTTTGAAAATGGGGGGGGGAGTAAAATTTTTCAAGTTCAAAATGCGCGCCCTACCCTCCCGGGCTGGGGTAAAGGTGGGATTTGGTTGAACCCCAAAGAGGGGCACCCCTACAAACCGGACCGGGAAAGGGGAAATAACATATGGCCGGCCCACCTTTAGGGGAAATTAGAGATTGCGGCCCAACCTTGGACCGCAGTGAGGGCCCCCCCTACAAGCCGTGACCCTTTAAAGGGGATTAACATTGGCGAAGGCCCCGACCCTTTGTAATTGCCCCGGGGTTTCCCGGGCCCCCAAACCCTTGGGGCCGGTTACACTACCCTCTTTGTATCACGCCGGGGTCCCCTTTCATTATAACGTCTTTTTTTTCTTTTTTTATGCATGTTTTATGTTTAAAAATTAAAGTGGGGTTTAAAGTTTTTTTGTGTTCTATTTCTCTTTTAGAAAGCTTTTTCTACAGAATGGTAGTAAAAAGTGGGCAAAATAGACGCTGTGTGGGTTTTTTTGTGTTTGCTAGTTTTTTTACTTTAAAAGGAACTTAGCTTTTCCGAAACTAAACCCCGTGTAGGCCTCGCGGCCTCTTGGGAGCTTCCTTATTTTCTTTTGGGTTTTTATGTTATTTTGAAAACCCCTTAAAAAATATTTTTTTTTTTTTTTTAAATTGCTGGGGTTCCCGGGGAAACCCCCTATTTTTTACCATTGTTATGTGTTTTTGTTTTAAAGAGTTTTCGCTTTAAAGTAGCCAGTGGAACCAACTTGGGGTTGTACTTTCGGGGCCTCCCCGTATTTGTGTTAAACCCCGTTAAAAGCACAGTTTATCCCTTGACCCCCCCAATCCTTTGCCAAATTTCTTATTTTCTTCCCGCCAAAATTGGTTTAATTACCCAACAAGTAGTTGGCTAGTTTTTTAGTTAGTATCTATGGCAGTCACCCCCCATCTGCTTGCTTTATTATTTAGATTGAATCAAAATGCTCTCTAGTAATATCTAATACGCGCTGGTATAGTTCTTCATTACCGGTTTTACCCATGTGGACGCCGTCTAATGAAAGCTGCTCCTTTGCCATACACATGGCCCTATACCTCTTACAAAATAATGGTAGTTGTTGCCTTAAATAACGATTTACCGCATTTTTGAACTTATTCTACTCCTCAGGTTCGAGATTCCGAAGATTGGTACATGACGAGGAAATGATACGGCAACGAATTACCGCTATGGCGTAATAATACGGAGACATACACCGGGGTTATTAGTGAAATCCGGTTCGAAAGACCATAATTATGTGGAAACTATAGGTTTAATTTGGTTTGCTTACCACATAAGATGAAATTTCCGTATTATATGGCTTATAAGATGCACTTTTTCCCCAAAAAAATACCCTGAAAAATACTCATGAGTCTTCCAAGATGAATGTTGTAGTACTTCCTCAGTTCTTACCTGTTACAAGTATTTAAAATACTATAAGACATTCAAATCAACTAATCTGTCCACACGGTTGTGATTTTTACGTTCCGCCTCAGAGACAGCGCCATCTATCATCTGTTAGTGTTGATGTATACCACGAGGCTGTCACACGTATCACAAGCTCTTTTCAGTCCTAGAAATTATCACCCATGGTGAATTCATCAAAACGATTTACTAATACTATCGCATACAAGCTAAAAGTTGTATGATATGCCAAAGAACATGGGAACAGAGCAACAGAAAGACGGACCATCGCCTACCGAGAAAAGTGGTAGGTTTTCACTACCGCATACCAGTAGAAAATCTGTTTATTTATATTTATTTTTTCTTAGAAATTTTCTTTCCAAAATCAGGGTGCGTCTTCCAAGATGCAGCGTCTTGTAAGCCGTACAATACAGTAAATATATATACGCCTCACCAGTCCTATCATAATTTTGAAGGATTTTGACTAAATACACGAAGGACCTAGCGTGATATGGGTGATGGTGTAAATATGATGAATCCAGGTGGAGTGGTCTGGTTGGATGTTATAGCCTGTGTTGGTGGCGGTGGTTGAGACCTTGAAAGTCCGTGATTCGTGATGTCTTATTTGGAATCGAGCTCCAGTCGGTAATAGGGCCTTTATTAATACTGGACTTTATATGGCGCATGCGCGTGCCCCGCTGACACGTATTAAGGTATTTAAAAATGCACGTTTTTTCTTTATCATCATTTAAATAAAACCTTATATATTTATTAAAATAGATATTATCCAAAATTGGGGTCGGATTAAGATTCTAACAGTAGAATCTTTACTTAGGAGGGGAAATAGGGTTTTAATTTTGATTGGTCTTAATGAATAATAAAAGAGAATAGGTGATGTACAGAACCCCTGAGGAGCCCACATGATGACGTAGGAGAAAAACAGTTAAAAGGCAGTCAAAGCTTAGGATGAAATTTTAAGGTTAAACGGTCACCTTTTCTTAGGAACAGGTTTTAAAGTGAGAAAATTTCCCAGCAAAAAAGGAAAGATGAAATGATAGACAAAAGACGGAAAATTTTGCCAGGCAGGTGCAAGCAAAAAGTACATTTTTTTTGAGAGCAATAGGATGGACTGCATCGGGCCCTTAAACCCTTCCCGAGGATCAGGCCAGAAGGGTAAAGAAAACATCATTCCAAAGGATTTAATAACGCATAATATTTTAGAGGATGGAATTGAAGGGGATAAGCCCTTCATCAAAACCGAGTGGAATTTTCAGCAAAAGGGTTTTGGGAAAAAGTTCGCTTTAAAATAGATAGACAGCTTGGAGCCTCTGGGTGAAGCAAGGGGGGAAAGTGAAAAAAAAAGTTTAGATGTTATTAGCTAATGCAGAATCACGAGAGGGGTTTGATTCGAAAGATTTTTTCATTTTCTATAAAGAAGGAGTTTTTTTTTTAAGTTGAAGAAAATTTGCATGATTCGGGGAGAAATAAAAGGGGGGTTTTTAGGGGATTAATGGTTACGGTACGTCTGTGACCGCCCCTCAATCATGGGGCAGCAAAAACAAGTTGAGTTACCGTAAAAACGGGGTACAAATCGACTGAGCCCGAAAAAAACTTTCCAAACTAGGGTCGATTTATACGGCTATATAATAGAAGGCTTTTGGATGTATTTGAAGGCTGCAGGGTATGAGACCAGCCCAGGGTAGCAACACGTGGTATCGCGGGTAGGTAGTTAGGTAGCGAGCATACGGGCAGGGGTGGTGTTTTTCTATCACGTCCTCTTTTAGGGACGCCCCAGTGAGTGAAAAGTTACCTCCAAAGGACGATGAGTTTGCAGGGATATATAGGACTGTACACAGTCTAAGATGTATATTGATTTGTACAGTAGAAAAAAGTAAAACGTGGTTGTAACGGACGCCAGGGAATGAAGCGTCCACTCTCAGCGAGGAGGGTGTGTGAGTGAGAGCGACCACTCTCTGTCGGTGGCTATGGTGAGTAAGAGCGGTTCAGGGGGCAGCGGGCTGACCTGGGCTCCCCTGACAGACAAAGCACAGTCGCTAAGCGTATACCCCAGCAGTTGCCAGAGTATCAACATATTAACATTGCCATACCACCATTACATTCCTCCCCCCATAAAAAAGAACAACGTGACCACACGTTATACAACACAAAGGGACATGAACAAATAAAAAGTGAATCAAGGTACATAATTGCCAGATAGCAAGCATAGAAAAATAAATAATTGAATTGCAACACCAAAAAGGGATAATAAATTGCCAAAACAAAATTTCATATACAGGTTCCCCAATCTCTTATCCGAATACCTTGGGACCAGACACTTTTCGGATTTCAGAATTTTTCGGATTTCAGAATGGAAGATTTTTAGCATAGATTTCAATGCTTTTAGATAAAACATTACAAGGGGAACGGGTGGCTCAGTGGTAGAGTGCTCGGGTCGTGGCCACAAGGTCGCGAGTTTGCGCCTCATTCCTGGCAGTTACTCGGTGAAGGTGGTAGCGCTCTCTTGTCCCCCCTAGCGGGGGCTACATGGCCTTAGGTGTCCTAGCTCGGAGGGTTCTTGGGAAACCCCGAAAAAATAATAAAAAAAAGATAAAACATTAAGTAAAAATTTAAACATAATCTGGCTCAAACTAAGCTAAACACAAGAAAATATACTTACATGCAGTAAAGCACAAAACGACTTAATTTTGAGAATACATCTCTAATTCATTGATTTTAAAGTATTTTTTTTAGGGGGTGAACATTCCATTCTATCATAAGGTCTCATGCTGAAAATTATGCCTGTATTTACCTGATAAATGATGCCCCGCCATCCTTTGCCCCACTACCTGTTGTTTACACCCGCCCCGCCACCCCTTGCCCCACTACCTGTTGTTTACACCTGCCCTGCCGTCCCTTTCCCCACTACCTGTTGTTTTTCCTGCCCCTGATAACATATGGAAAAATGACGTTGGGCGTTTCGGGTCAAGTTTGGCGCCAAACGCGACTTTGGTATGCAGACGACAGATAGTCTGGAAAAATGTTCGGTTTTCGGAGCTTTTCCGGTTTTCAGAATTTCGGATAAAAGATTGTGACCTGTATATGGAAGTAAACGGAGAAGCAAAACAACAAGCAGAATCACAAATGCTACGTAAAAGAAAACGAACCACACAAGCAGAAAAGGGGGCCAAAAACTAGGGTAATCACAACGAGAAGTGACATGCAGAAAGTAAGTGTTAATCACAAGAGAAATGACATACAAAGAAAATGAGCCAATTACTAGCACAAGGAGAATGCGTGCGTGTAAAAAAAACTACAAACGAGCGCAAGCAAAACCATACCACAAGATAAGAAATGGAGGTGAATGCAGAGAACTAATAATCACAATAACCAGAAGCGCACTTGCAGCAAAAAGAATATCAATGCGTGCAACAAAGCCAAATAAAAGTGAAAAAGGGATCATTGCCACAAAGGAAGTGGAAAAGAGATATTAACCACAGAGAAGTGACAGACACCAAAGTGCTGTGTAGCACAAAAATTAAAATGCATGCAACTAGGAACTAAATAGCAAAAGGTTTACATCATGTCACAGGGTAAGTGGAAGAAAAAGTAGCCAGATACTAGCACATGATAACGTGCCGTGTAACGAAAAGACAGATTATTGCCAACAGCAAGTTATGAAGGTAAATTATCAACAGTGCGAAGCACATTAAGCATGCATGCAACAGAAAATCAGATTATAAAGACAATACAACAAAGTATAGCGAAAGAGAAAACCACCAACCAAGTAGCGAAGGAGAAAACAACCACAACATGTCAAATATAATCAAAAAGGCATAGGGAAATAAGTGCATAAACCAGAAAGAAGTCATAAAAAGGTAAATACTAGACAGAACCGAAACAGCATGCAAATATATACCACAACCCTTGATTTCCCGACAATAGGGGGAGCACTGGTCCGTGAACCAGCAAAAGTGTCCCGGAAATTCGCAATAAAAAAAAAAAAAAAAAAAAAATCTATATATATATATTATATATATCGTCCCCCGTGCCATTACCCCCCCCGGACGTTTATCCTACTCCTGTATTTACTGTCCCGTCAAGCCGACAATATCAACTACCCCCCGCGTACTTATAACGTCCGCTGAGCATGCTGCCACCTGGCGGGAGGCAGCAGAGAGTGTTGCTAGTCTCAAGAGCGGTTCCTGCAGCCCAGGGGCAGTGGGGTTCAGGGGACTAACGGGGCTGTGCAGGGTGAACCGTGAAGTGTCGTGTGCCCCAAATGTAAACCAGAACGACCGCTGAGCATGCTGCCAACCTGGCGGGAGGCAGCAGAAAAGTGTTCCATAGTCCTCAAATGTTCTTGCACCTAGGGGGCGTGGGAGTCAGGTGACTGACGGAAGGCTGTGCAGGTGAAACCGTGATGTTGTGTGGCCCTAATGTAACATACGACTGCTGAGCATGCTGCCACCCTGGTGGGAGGTGCGACACTGACCAGGGGTGACAGAAGACGCATCGGACCACCTGACACTTGGTCAATTTACGAACAGGACCAGCAAGTGCCAAGACTGACATATCCCCGGACCTCGGATTTTGTCTGGCAATCCGATATCCGGGAATCGAGGTCCGTGAAATCGAGGTGTTGTGTGTATATCAGGTGGGCATCCTCAGCATTCTAGGGGTGGCCATGGGCGATCGGAGGGCGGGCCGACAGCACGGGAGGGAATGAGGACACGGGGGTGATAAGCTCCCATCCCACCTCGAGGAAGCTGCGGCGCGGTTGAGGTGGAGGGAATAATCTCCGACCGCACTTGACCCATGTAACATGGTCCAAGGGGGCCGCATGGCGGGGTGAGGGGATGGTGGGGTGAGGGTTGATGGTGGCATAATCATGCATTCCGATACGGGAGGAGGGAGCCTGGGAGGGGTGGGAGCCGGGCAGTTGGGCGGGCGTGTGGGAGGTCACAGAAATCGCCATTTCGTGAGTGGCAGGGAATGAAAACAAAAAAATTGCAGCAGTGAATGGCTCTCATCACAAGTGTCCTAGGCCTAAATGAACGCGTTAAAAACACTGAACACTAAAAGGTTCTTTTCCAAGTGCCCAAGAAGCCTAAAGTAACACTTAATAACACAGACCACTGATAAGCACTCAGCAACTGTCCCAGAGGCAAAATGAACGCTTATGGAACACCAAAATCACACGCTAACGAAGTACTGATTGCGTGGCGCATTGAACGAGGGCGTCTGGCGTACACAGCTTTGAACACGTTGACGAAGGCACAGCATGGAGGGCCAGACCGAAGACCATGGCGCCATAGCAGAATCGACATCGAAGGAGACGGCAGGGAACGGCATCAGGGCGACGAAGTGGCGGAGCAAACCGAAGACGCACGACGATGAAGGAGGGCGGTTGTGGTCAGGCAGCAGGACGTACGCCCGGAAGTCTTGAATACTCATGGAATGACGAAACGGGCCGCAGGCAGACCCGCGAAGCCCAGCAGGAAGTTACCTCGTGGGTGTAAATAGACAGGAAGCATGCGGGCACAAGGTCAGAACTGCGATCACACGTCTAGGGCATAGAAAGACAGCAATGCGGATTTATCTCGTCGGCGTTAGAGACAGTGATGCACTCAGGAAGCCACGTTGTGGGCGGAGGTCACGTAGAGGAAGTCCATGTGGGCGTGGATGGAGGAATCACTCACCAAGTCCTTACCATCACCAATATAATAGAAAGTTTCTTGGCGTGTAGTTTGTGAAGAATGGTAACTGCAAGGATCCGACGCAGGAAGGACACGATGGTGAAACCAGGGCAGCGAGTAGGTGTGGAGCAGCATCCCAGGTTAATCGCCAAGTGGGCTAGCAGTGGTTAGGAGGGACAGACGCGAAGACAATGTCCCAGCCCAAGCAGGTGAGGCGTGGAGGTGAAGCGTCCACTCACAGTGAGAGACTATGATGAAGTGCGTGAAGCGGGTTCAGAGGCGAGCGGGCTGCCTGGAGCTGCCCGCCAGCAAGCACAGTCGCCAAAAACGTATAGCCAGCGGTTTGCCAGAATATCACATATGAACATTTACCAATACCACCATTACAACTAGATAAAATGTTAACCCGTACCACCGAGTGGCAAACAAGTGGATCAGCACTTTTAGGCAATCCTGTACACTACTTTCCGTAAGTCCAGCAATGTTTACACAAATATTTCCAACTCAAACTTTGTGTTCGGCGAACGTAGCCAGTGTAGATCTTAAAACTTGTGGGTTCGGGGAAGTGTGTGGAATGTACCACCTCCATGCCAGAGACAAATGACCTAAAAAGTTATGCGCTCTGCACAAAGAGATTGGTCTCGGGACAGTTGGAAGCAATAATCATTCATGGAAAATCAGAGTATACTGCCTTAGGTCCTCCCACTTTACTAGTTGAATGCCAGAAGACCTCCGCTTAGGTGGGTCCCGGGGGCGGCACCGAGCGATAGGGAACACTTACAGAAATAAGAATGTGATCGTAGGAGCCCAACGGAAGAAATAGTTTTCACATAGTAAGCTGAGGTTAGTAGTAAGGGAAAGATCAAGAATGTTGACATGTCTCCAGGCGTCAGGATACGGGTAGGGTTGCTGCACCCGCTGCTCTATGGTCTTTGGAGAAATAGAAAAGTTGTAGGCTTGTTTCCCAGGTTGGTCAGTGAAAGAAGATGATGGCCAAGCTGATGGTAACATTGAAATTGCATAGAATGGAAACTCTGTAAAGTCAAATTGAGATAGTATATGCTCCACTTTTGATGTTAAATAGTTGAAAATTTTACCATAGTCTGAGGAGTTACTTGAGATACTACAGCCCAGATAAAATTTAGGAAGAGAGTGACTTGAAGTTGAAGCCAATGTAGAAAATTTGGTAGATTCAAGACCATTGGGGCACGAGAGCAAGGGATGTCATTACGTACATAACCGTAAATGCGGCTTACAAGTCGACTCTTTGAGCCTGAAAAATCTTCAAAACTAGGGGTCGACTATACGCATCGATAAAAATAGAACCTTTACCACCGAGTGGCAAACATGGATTAGCACTACTAACATGCGCTGTAGCACCACTTACCGTACTCCAGCAGTTACCCACAAATTTTCCAACTAACGTTTGGTTCAGGTGAACTTACGTAACATATTTAAACACACAGATAATATTAAATACTAAAAGGATAATAAAAAATTCAGTTATTTCACACAAAACCATAGAGGCTGTTTTCAACAGTTTGATACACAGATTTTAAACAACTGTACCGAAAACTCCACTCAGCAACCAAGCGGCCCCAATCAGATACTACAACACAACAACTGCTGATGCTCGCCGACCGCGCCAGCGCTGTCCGCTGAACTCATCGTACCCTCACACTCTAAACAATACAACCGTAATTCTGATCTCAATATATCATGACCATACAATACGGGGTAAAGACTTTGTAAGCGTTGGCCTACCAGTAGCCCTACTGTATTTTTTGGGGGCCCGACTTATACGGCAAGTATAGGCCTAAACCCGTAACTCTTGAGCTACTAATCATGATGACAGACTTGTACGCCTGTCGACTTATACGCCGCCATTTTACACGGTAATATCCACAGCCAGCTCTGGATGAAATGAGAATAGAGAGCAGTAAGAGGAATTTACAGAAACAGGACTGCTGTCAGTGCTCACAGACACTCTGGATTTCGGTAATGAAAAAAGAAGATGAGGTTTAGAGAGGCGATTTGATTTCTACAGTTGGAAGTTGAATCTAAGACACCGTTAATATTGCAGAATTAAAGAGAGAAAGTTTAGAGGGAAGTATCAAGACACCTCTAGTCGTCAACCTCGAATCGTTCCGACCTGGTGATATTTATGGTCCACTCCCCAGTTGGACTTTGAAGGCAAGGTATCTTGTAACTATTTTTGAAATTTTGAGTGAAGAAATGTAGGGAGTAAGTGCATTTATTTTACAAATTATGAAATTTTGTAGGGAGCCTTTTGGGTGGGTCGCAGCTGAATCTCTTGATTGGGTACTGTGCTGGAGTGACATGCTCTGTCATTAAGCGCAGCATGGACAGCTGTTCCCAGAATGAAGATAGTGCGATGGCTCATCCAGTCACCATGGCACTACAGTTAATTGGACAAGGGGTTTGTTTCTGCCTGACCTCCCTAGGATAATTATTTTTCTGATCCCACTAAAAGACTATTTCATCTCACAAAGGATTGTCTTCCCTCATGTCACGAAGGTCTTTCCTCCTACCTAATCTCCTAGAGAATATATAGTCATCTCACAAGGGTTACCTCTTTCCCCAGACTCACAAAGGTTGCTGGTCTTGAAATCACCAATTAAATAAAAAGGCTAGTCATGGGGTCCCCACTGTACAGTAACTGTGAAAAGCATGCAAAATATGTGGGGGCTATGTGTGCAGTTGGTTGTCACTAGAATTCTCACATATGCTAGCTGACTGCCTGCTCAGATCTTGTTATTCTAATGCATGAAGTCTTTGCTTGAGAGGGGGTAGTTGTACTGTACTTAATAAGAAAGTCTCAGTTTTTTTTCCCCTCAATTATTCATAGTGCTGTTGCCCACCCACACTTGAGGGGATGAGTGGCTTACCTGGTAGGATTATCTGTTGTGTGAAAATTTAAAAGTTCCATAGCCATAAAAAGAATAAGTAAGCAGTTATGCAATGAAAAATATGTATTATTAGACTCTTGGTACCGTACCTCTCTTAAGGCCTGACTCACCTTATGCGATTCATCACTACCGCTTTCCATACTGCTATTATCTAGAAATTTAAATCATTGGGTCAATTCACACTATATGTTCGATATATCGTTCTTCTTTCTTATGGATCAGATATAGGTATATGAAAGAAAATTACTGATGAACATGATGTACAGTGGAGATCCGAATATCACAGGGTTACGTAGGTACTGACCAGTGTTGTAGTCAAGACCAGGCACCTCGAGAATAAGACCAAGATCAGGACCTTGCAAGACCAAGATCAAGACCAGACCCTCTGAGACCAGGACCAGACTTTGCAAGACCAAGATCAAGACCAGACCCTCTGAGACCAAGACCAGACACTCCGAGACCAAGACCAGACCCTCCCAGACCAAGACCAAACCAGGCATTAGAAATATGTTTTTAAAAATCTGACAATTATCGGACTGCATTTGGCATGTACTGCATAAGTTGTATTGTCCGTCTTGTTTGTAAGAAATAAGCTCAAAAGCTCAAAAGCTCCAAGTAGCTCAAAAGTCTCCAGAATTTCACTAGATATCTGTAAAAAATCTCTGAATTTTATTCATATCGTAAACCGCTGAAAAATGTCATTAA
Organism: Chionoecetes opilio; assembly: GCA_016584305.1. Lineage (NCBI taxonomy): Eukaryota > Metazoa > Arthropoda > Malacostraca > Decapoda > Majidae > Chionoecetes > Chionoecetes opilio. The sequence continues at coordinate 2,950 of JACEEZ010023642.1, read as the reverse complement.
ACGGAAAACAAATCCAAAAAAACTACCGCAAAAATCCCCAGGTCTGATTGACTTCAAGGTTACAAATTGAGGTGTCTTGATACTTCCTCTAACTTTCTCTCTTTAAACATGTGCAACATTTGCGGTCTTAGATCTAACTTCCAATCTATAGGACATCTCTCCTCCTCTGAACCTCATTTTCTTTTCCTCACCGAAACCCAGGTATCTGTGAGCACTGACAGCAGTCCTTTTTTGTTTCCTATTACTATCTCTATTCTCATTTTCAATCCAAAGCTGGCTGTTGTTTATATGTTGTATATATATAGTTTATATGGATAACATCACTTTCTCTCGTGCCCACGGTCTTGAATCTTCAGAATTTCTACCATCTGGCTTCGACTTCAATGTCACTCTTTTAGTAAATTTATATGTGCTGTGTATCTTTCACTTAACTCCTCTGACTAAGCAAAATTCTTCAACTATATATATTGCATCGAAAGTGGAGCACATCTCATCTCATTTTCCTTTTGCAGAAATTTCCATTCAAGGCGATTTCAATGTTCACCATCAGCTTGGCTATCATCTTTCACTGACCAGCCTGGTGAACAAGCCTACAACTTTTCTATCCTCCAAGACCTAGGCAGCTGGTGCAGCACCCTTCCTGTATTTCTGACCGCCTTGGAGACGCGCTCAACATTCATGAACTTTTCCTAACTTATAACCCTTCTGCTTACTCTGTGAAACTATTCTCTCCGTTTGGTTCATCCAATCACAATCTTATTCTGTAAACCTATCCTATCGCTCCGGTGCCGCCCCAGGACCCACCTAAGCGGTGGCACTTCTGGCACTTCAAACTCAGCTAAGTGGGAGGACCAAAGGCAGTACTATTCAGATTTTCCATGGGATGATTATTGCTTCCATGTCAGAGGACTCATATCTTTGTGCAGAGGCGCATGACTAAGGCATATAACGTTTCTGGCATGGAGGCATACATTCCACATACTTTTTATAATCCTAAAGCACGTCAACCTTGGTTTAACTCTGCTTGTTCTCATGCTGTCCATGATAGAGAGGTGGCTCACAGACGGTACAGTAACCATCCATCTCCTGATACTCATGTCCTTTATATTTCTGCCTGTAATCATGGCAAATCTTTTCTTAAACTAACCAAAAAACTCCTTCCACTCATAGAAAATGTTAAAATCTTTCTCTGAATCAAACTCCTCTCGTGACTTCTGGCATCTAGCTAAAAACATCTCTTAACAACTTTTCTTCTTCATCTTTCCCTCTTATGCTTCTTCCGGATGGCTCCAAATCTGTCGCATCTATTTATAAAGCTGAACGCTTTGCTCAAACCTTTGCTAAAAATTTCACTCTGGTTGATGAAGGGCTTGTTCCTCCTTGTCCTCTATCCCTGACTATATTATGCCTGTTATTAAAATCCTTCGTAATGATATTTTCTTTGCCCTTTCTGGCCTAGATCCTTGGAAGGCTTACTGTCCTGATGGAGTCCCTCCCAATTGTTCTCTAAAACTTGCTTCTGTGCTTACACCCTGCCTGGTCAAACTTTTCCATCTTGTCTATCTACTTCCACCTTTCCTTTTTGCTGGAAGTTTGCTCACATTCAACCTGTTCCTAAGAAGGGTAACCGTTCTAATCCTTCAAAACTACCGTCCTATAGCTTGACTTCTGCCTTTCTAAGTTTTTGAATCTATACTTAATAAGAAGATTCTTAAGCATCTATCTGCTCACAATCTTCTTTCCTATCGTCAGTATAGTTTCCGTAAAGGGCGATCTATTGGCGATCTTCTAGCTTTCCTAAACTGAATCTTGGTCATCCTCTTTTAGGGATTTCGGTGAAACATTTGCTGTCGCCCTTGACATATCAAAAGCTTTGATAGAGTCTGGCACAAATCTTTAATTTCAAACTACCCTCATTCGGTTTCTATCCTCACTCTGAACCTTCATCTTAAGTTCCTTTCTTACCGTTCTATTGCAGCTACTGTAGACGGTCACTGTTTTTTTCATAACTCTATCAATTGTGGTATTCCACTGGGTTCTGTCCTATAACTAAGTCAAACTCAATGCCTTTTCCACTCCTATCCTGCATTTCTCAACGTCATTCATTAGACGTCCAACTCACCAGGAACTAAGTGATTCACGGAGAAATGCCACAAAGCGCCTAACTTCTGATCTTTATATAATTTCTGATTGGGGCAATGCAAACTTATTTAGTTCAATGCCTCAATTGCCCAATTTCTTCACCTATCTACTCTGCATAACCTTCCAAACAACTATCCTCTCTTCTTCAGTGACACTCAACTTAGTCAGGCAGATAGGTGTATCCATCATAAGAATTGTGGGTTTAGACGTACAAGCATGAAATTTGGCACAGTTCATAGATAATAATCTAATGAATAATTCCAGATATGGACCCACCGCGAAAACGTCCTATGGTAGCCGTGCGGCCATTTTACAAAATGACCGTTTGACCGCGATTATTTTAACCGGACGACACAAATGCTTCTTTATGTTCTAATGAAATGACTGTAGATACACATATATGCCCTAATTGTATTCTCCAAATGACCACAATTTGCATTTGTGTTGCCAGCAATGTCAATTAACCCACCAGGGAGCGTAATAAGTGCTGACTCATCAAATTTTGGAACCTCCGCATCAGGAGTCAATGTTTCAGTGAAATTACAGGACCAAATTAACTAGTTGACAGGTAAGTACATATTTATTTTAAGTAAACCACTATTATCTATGACTGTGCCAAATTTCATGCTTGTACGTATAAACCCACAATTCTTATGAGGGATACACCTATCTGCCTGACTTAAAAGTAACAAATTTAGTAACTGAGCAAATTATTTGGTGGCTAAGAGATAAATACACTTTCGTCATAATATTAAAATGCCTGGTTAGTAATAAGCCCTCGCGTAGACTGGGTGGACACTCCTCTCTC
>JACEEZ010023640.1:32500-89551 GCA_016584305.1 Chionoecetes opilio | reverse complement strand
TCGGGTTAAGCGAAACTAAATTTATAAGTATGGGCCCAGTGCTATATTTCCGTGCTCGCTGACAACATAGAGAAGACCTGAGGTGATGGTTGATGTGCGAAGGCTTCTAAACCAGGAAAACAGTCACAGCAGAGTCTCATTAAGAAGTAAGCAAGTGGTAGGGACACATTACGTACACTCAAGCTGGATATTCCTGAACCCCGAACCTGTCCTTTTTGCACTCAACTAGCCACCTTCTTCTGATCCCAGCTGGATCCTAGCGGCATTTTGAGGGTGGTGGCGGGATTAATGGAAGGAGATTAACTCAAATATTTCACACATGCTATACACTCTCTCTCTCTCTCTCTCTTCTTCCTTTTTTTCTCTCTTTCTTTCCCTCCTACACCATCCTGTCTCTTCCTTTCTATATCTCTCTTATTCTTGCTTTCCCTCCTCCACCATCCTGTCTCTCTCTCTCTCTGTCTTTATTCTATTTTCCCTCCACCATCCTTTATCTCTCTTACTTTCATTCTTCTTCTTTTCCCTCCTCTTTCTCTCTTTTCTTTTCTTCTTCTTTCATTTCTTCTACTCCTCTCCCTCCTCTTATATTCCTCCTTCTCCCTCTTAACCTTCCACACGATGAAAATATTCACGACAATATATACTGGCTATGTAATATACTGGCTAATACTGGCTATGTGTGGAGTCATTACAGCTTTAAAAGGGGGCTAAACTAAATAGGTTCATGGATGGGATGAAAGGTGGATGTAGGTAGTGTTAGGTAACAGAAACTACCACGTGTAGGTCTCACGGCCTCTTGTAGCTTCCTTATTTTCTCGTGTTCTAATGATGTGTGTGTGTGTGTGTGTGTGTGTGTGTGTGTGTGTGTGTGTGTGTGTGTGTGTGTGTTACCTGACTTGATCCCCTCATTAAAGGATCTCGAGGGGTCAGAAGAGGTGAGGGTGAGGTTATGGTTCTACTCCCTCCTCGCCCTTCCTTCCACACTATGAAAGTATGGATGAGATCCCCCCCCAACCCCCCCCACTACTACCACTACAACTACAGGCTTAATTAAATCAATGAGGTCACTTCCATGTCCACCAATAGGATGGGAAAGAGAAGTGTGTGAGTGTGTATGTGAGTGTGTATGTGTGTGTGTGTGTGTGTGTGTGTGTGTGTGGCAAGTATGAAAAATACATATCAAACAAAAGCGATCATCTGTCAAGATAAGTCGGTCTTCTTTTAATTTTGATAATTTGGGGCAGGGCGGCACACGTGGCCGCCCGACGAGACGAAGCCGTATGCGTGACCTATGAGTGAGTGTCTGAGTCGGGCCGTGCGTTGAGTAATGGGTTGAGTGTCCTGTGTGTGGTCTGGTGTGAGTCCCCCCGAGGGGAGACGCGGTCACCCTCTTTATAGACAATGGTCAAGCCCGGAGAAAGACACCTGGCTAATTCCAAAGATCTGAAACTCGAGAAATGCCAGTGGTCGCTGGCAGTTTTAACTCAAAGGTTGGTCTGCTGTGTTTTGGCTCCGCGACTAATATTTTTCATAAATTAATTTCGCGATAAATATTGATGCACCGCATCTGAATACCAAAAAATATAGTTCTTCTGTTGTTCTACTAATTATATGGATGACATGCATTACGATGGAACGTTCTATAATAGCAATTTAATGCAAATTACTCGCCTCGAGTAGCAAAGCTTAATATATTTTTTACATGTATATTGTGGCATGTAAAATTTGGGCGATGTTCACACTGTTTAAGCAAGTAAGACAGCACTGCTGCGTCTGGCAAACGCTTGTCAAAATACAATAAGCAATGCCTTGGAAAAACGAAGAATAAAGAATGCCGAAATCGGCTTGTTGCTGCGACAATGTAGGTTATAATTGTGGAGGCGACGTGCCGCGGCGGGGAGTGGTGGGCGGGGAGATTGTGGCGGGAAGATTGAATCAAAACATTACGACTTAACGCGTCGACTCATTGCACTTCCAGGCTTTCTATCTGATTGATACACAATAATAACAGGAAAATATGACTGCCTAGGTATAGATAACTTCTAAACATACGTTATTGACTATATAATATCATAAAGTAACATTTACCTCGCCTCCTCAACTATAACCTACTTGGTTATTTGGTTAAATACATGTTTTACAGACTCAGGCTTCTATACAATATACATATAGAAGAAAATCGTTCTTAAAATTATACTTGTGTTTTAAGTGCAGTGAAATAAGCCCATATTTTTCTTTCAGGTTGACCAACTTTTCACCAAATTGTGAGTTAAAACTGCCAGCGACCACTGGCATTTCGGAGTTGCAGTTCTCTCTAATTTAGAGAGAACTGCAACTCCGAAATGCCAGTGGTCGCTGGCAGTTTTAAGTCAAAGGTTGGTCTACTGTGTTTTGGCTCCGCGACTAATATTTTTCATAAATTAATTTCGCGATAAACATTGATGCACTGCATCTGAATACCAAAAAATATAGTTCTTCTGTTGTTCTACTAATTATATGGATGACATGCATTACGATGGAACGTTCTATAATAGCAATTTAATGCAAATTACTCGCCTCGAGTAGCAAAGCTTAATATATTTTTTACATGTGTATTGTGGCATTTAAAATTTGGGTGATGTTCACACTGTTTTCTAAGACAGTACTGCTGCGTCTGGCAAACGCTTGTCAAAATACAATAAGCAATGCCTTGGAAAAACGAAGAATAAAGAATGCCGAAATCGGCTTGTTGCTGCGACAATGTAGGTTATAATTAGAGAGAACTGAAACTCGAGAAATGCCAGTGGTCGCTGGCAGTTTTAACTCAAAGGTTGGTCTACTGTGTTTTGGCTCCGCGACTAATATTTTTCATAAATTAATTTCGCGATAAATATTGATGCACCGCATCTGAATACCAAAAAATATAGTTCTTCTGTTGTTCTACTAATTATATGGATGACATTCATTACGATGGAACGTTCTATAATAGCAATTTAATGCAAATTACTCGCCTCGAGTAGCAAAGCTTAATATATTTTTTACATGTATATTGTGGCATGTAAAATTTGGGTGATGTTCACACTGTTTTCTAAGACAGTACTGCTGCGTCTGGCAAACGCTTGTCAAAATACAATAAGCAATGCCTTGGAAAAACGAAGAATAAAGAATGCCGAAATCGGCTTGTTGCTGCGACAATGTAGGTTATAATTGTGGAGGCGACACGCCGCGGCGGGGAGTGGTGGGCGATGAGATTGTGGCGGGGCGATTGAATCAAAACATTGCCACTTCACGCGTCGACTCATTGCACTTCCAGGCTTTCTATCTGATTGATACACAATAATAACAGGAAAATATGACTGCCTAGGTATAGATAACTTCTAAACATACGTTATTGACTATATAATATCATAGAGTAACATTTACCTCGCCTCCTCAACTATAACCTACTTGGTTATTTGGTTAAATACATGTTTTACAGACTCAGGCTTCTATACAATATACATATAGAAGAAAATCGTTCTTAAAATTATAATTTTGTGTTTTAAGTGCAGTGGAATAAGCCCATATTTTTCTTTCAAGTTGACCAACTTTTCACCAAATTGTGAGTTAAAACTGCCAGCGACCACTGGCATTTCGGAGTTGCAGTTCTCTCTAATTGGGGCGTGACAAATAGGAAAATACCTACATGAGTGTTTCCATATATCCTACCTACAGTAGAGAGACACCTGACACCTGGTCATGACGGCCCACTGGTAAAACTCTGGAACTCTCTTCCTGTTTCTATTTTTCCACTTTCCTATGACTTAAATCTTTTCAAAAGAAGAGTAACAAGACACCTCCCGAACTAAGTTGGCCTACCCCTCTATTTTTATTTTATTCTCTTACTGTCTTCTTTATAGGGACTGGCAACTAAGCGGGCTTTGTGTTACCCATTTTTGTTGTGCCCTTGGCCAGTTCCTTGTGATGTAAAAAAAAAAAAAAAAAAAAAAAAAAAAAAAAATGTGGGCTGGAACTAGGGAAATACTTCCTGACATTCCTTTATGAGTGTTGCCATATTTATATACCCTAACACAGTACTGTACAGAAATACTTAAAGGTAAAAGTATCATACAAGTCCTTTTGAGAGAGAGAGAGAGAGAGAGAGAGAGAGAGAGAGAGATAATGTTAGTAAAGGTAGAAATGCTTGAAGGTAGAAGTATTATAAAAGTCCTTTTGAGAAAGAGAAAGAGAGAGCGAGAGAGAGAGAGAGAGAGAGAGAGAGAGAGAGAGAGAGAGAGAGAGAGAGAGAGAGAGAGAGAGAGAGAGAGAGAGAGAGAGAGAGAGAGAGAGAGAGAGAGTGTATAGCATGTGTGAAATATTTGAGTTAATCTCCTTCCACTAATCCCGCCACCACCCTCAAAATGCCGCTAGGTTAATCCAGCTAGGATCAGAAAGCGGTGGTTAGTTGAGTGCAAAAAGGACAGGTTCGGGGTTCAGGAATATCCAGCTTGAGTGTACCTACCAGTTGCTTACCTTTTGATGAGGCTCTGTTATGACTGCTTTCTTGGTTTAGAAGCCTCTGCACATCAGCCATTACCTCAGGTCTTCTCTATAGTGTTGTCAGCGAGAACAGAGCAGAGTAATATAGCACCTGGAATATCAATTTCGCGCAAAATAACTCGAAATTCTTCCATCGCCGTAGTTTTCCCTTCGTAGGTCCACCCGCGGCGACCCCGCCTTATCCCCACAATGCACCGATGTAAACAAACCGTGACGTAGTTATGGGTAGGGTCCATTGCGGGGCTGCATAGGGGCCCGCGGGGCGCCCGACAAAGAGATATAGTGGTCTATGGACTATCATATAGACTGGTTTATCAGTATATATGGTATAGTACTGTAATCTTCGTAAATGTTTGTTCTATAATATTATCAAATATGAAACAGTAAAACACACTAAAGAAATGCCATTACGAGACTATGAAGAAATATGCATGAACTTAATATTCACTTAACTCTTCGCCATTTAAAACTTTGCGAGTCAACTTTTATCATGAAGGGTATCAATAGAAGCGCAATTTTATTAGCTTTCCATTGATGTATTGCGTTATCTGATAAATTAATTAGAACCATGCATAAATTAGCGTTAAATAAATAAATATAATCATCAATCGGGTAATTTTCCCGATTGATGATGTTATTTATTTACTTATATATTTCGTTTTCTGATAAATGAATTAATACCATGTATAAATTAGCGTTGCCTAAATAAATAACCTCATCAATCGGGAAAATTACCCGATTGATGATTTTATTTATTTAGTTAACGCTAATTTATGCATGGTTCTAATTCATTTATCAGATAACGAAATATAGCAATGGAAAGCTAATAAAATTGCGCTTCTATTAATACCCTTCATGATAAAAGTTGACTCGCAAAGTTTTAAATGGCGAAGAATTGAAGTGAATATTAAGTTCATGCATATTTCTTCATAGTCTCGTAATGGCATTTCTTTAGCGTGTTTTACTGTTTTTTATTTGATAATATTATAGAACAAACATTTACGAAGATTACAGTATATCATATATACTGATAAACCAGTCCATATGATCCGTATATATATATATATGAATCCGAGCGGCCCTCCGACTTCGGGCCCTTGCGCGACAGGCCGATATTCCGTGCGCAGTCCAGGTATATAGTGGTCTATGCTCTCACTCGTCTCTCTTTCACTTATATATCTATCTCTCTCTCTCTCTCTCTTTCACGGAGAGAGAGAGAGAGAGAGAGAGAGAGAGAGAGAGAGAGAGAGAGAGAGAGAGAGAGAGAGAGAGAGAGAGAGAGCAATTTATTTAGTTAACCTTAATGTTTTCATGGTATTATTGTATGTATCAGAAAACGAAATATGTCAATGGAAAGCTAATTAAATTCTGCTTCTATTGATATCTGCCATCTTATAAGCTGTCCCACAAAGTTATACATGAAGACGAGTTTTAAGTGAATGTTAAGTTCATCATATTTCTTCAGTCTCATAATGACCTTTATTTAATGTTTTACTATGTTTTATGTGATAATCTTATAGAACAAGCATTTCCGAAGATAACAGTCTATCCTTTATACATGTATAACATGATATACTGCGGGGTAATGCCTTGAGAACTTCCCCGGGTCTTGGGTGAACGAAGAGGCCTTGGCGCCAAGATGGCGCCCAGTAGCGTTTAACATAGGGCCTATGAATGGCGTTACCCTCTTTATAGAGATACCCTAGTCTGGACTAGACTGGACCAGGGTGGTGAACGTCGCAAAAACGCGCTATAGGTAATACCAAAAATATGCCTTCCGGCAAAAACGAGTGCCAGATTCATTCAAAGCTCATCAAAACTATTCAGGAAAACAGTTTCGGGCTCGAAATCGAGGGATGACCGTAAACATACATAAACCATAGATTGACCTAAATTCCCATTTGTTACTTAGTAGCTACTAATCATGGTCTTGGCGTGGGATTCTCAGACGCAACATTGTCAGTCTTGAATAACCGTATACATTTTTTCTTTTTAAGAATGAATAAGTAAATTGAAGCTATCAATGCTCTTGGCTGAAAAAAACAAAAGGTAAAAATTCAGTGTCAGTTTGACACCGAATTAACTTTTAAGCGGCTATCATACGAGGTGTTTCGTCGGACCGTTACGTCGAACCAAACAGGCATTTGGCTTGATCTGTTTGACAACACATCTAGCACACGGTTGGGCCAACCGCTTCACCCAACCATAACAAACAAAGATGAAGCGATGACATTAGGAGGCGCGGAGATTTGTTGTTAATGTTTTAACTTTAGGGGCATATATATACGTAGCTACTGGTGATGAAAAGGGAGGAGGTGATTGTTAGAAGAGAACAGCGATAGATGAAGACGCGTTCATGTGGGCTAAATGGGTTATAGTGGATGAGAACTGCGTGGTCGCTACCGCCGTTACCACTTTAAATTCTTTATGAAATTTCTTTAATTTCTTTAGGAGGTTAGGTTAAGTTTCGGTTATGTCAATATTCTCGTCAGGGGGTCGAAGGAGTCGGAGCCCCTCCCGTTAGAAGCTGAGGGGCGGGGCACTTTTTTTATCACTCCGTCACTTCCCTGGTTTCTGAGACACTGACTATTATTTCCTGGCCAAGTTTTACAGCTTTTTCTGATGGAGATACATTGTTATCAATGAAAAAGGTGACCCTAGGATTTGGTGCGATTTTTTTTTTTTTTAACAGGTTTCCGGAAAATAAAAATATCTCTTATCTGAAAAAGCAACAATTTCTGGCTAGGTAAATGTAGGGTAAATTTTTACACTAGAACCGAAATTCCCTACACAATTGGGAGTGCAGTTTCTGTGCAGATTCTAAGAAACATTTTCTCTATGAACTTCCGTCGCAAATCACTACTTTCGGAGATATAAGATGTTTTTAATAGGAAGGAGTGTATGTGAGATATGAAAATTAAACTAACCTAACCCCACCTTTAGACTCGCTAATCTAACATTATAATCTAGCCTAATCCCACGCTTTAACCTCGTAACTAAAGCCAAATCTGCATTAAAAAAGTGTCCGCGGCAAGGGAAGAACAGAGGCGATGCAGGTCAGAAGAGGAAGAAGAGTGAGGCGGACGTAAACATTTGTCTTGCCCCCTTATGAACAACATGGCATTATCTCCAAAAGTAATGATTTGCGACGGAAGCTCATAGAGAGAATGTTTCCTAGAATCCAATAAGGTAAACAGAAACCACACTCCCAATTGTGTAGGGAATTTCGGTCCTAGTGTAAAATAATACCAAATGTAGTCCGTGTCTTAGAAAAGGACCGCGCAGTCCTCGTCCATTTTTACCTGATTTTGACATTACAGGTGGCCTTTTCGTCATAGGCCAGGCCTTTGAACCGGCTGCTCCTGTAGAGAGAAAAAAAAAAACACAAAAGGGAAGCAGAACAAAGCTTCACGGGGGATACCCGTGTCTTTAACCTTGACCACCAACCCTCCTCGCTGCTCTTCCTTCCAAAACAAACCCCTCTTATGGTAAGCGAAGGTCTGCCGTTCGTCGTTCGTCGCTCTACCGCCTTGACTCTCGGTACGGGCCTTAGTGTAGGTCGCCACTCGGGGTATATTTTTGTAATTTGTTCATTTATAGCCATAATATGACACAGATGCAGACACAAAATGACACAGACTCTTCAGATAGCCCCTTCTAACTTTCCTGAAATCATGGATGTAGAAATGTAAGTATTAACGCCACCACACGTGTGTAAATATAAAAAAATGTTGGCCTGGCGACTTTAGTGTTATCTACGGTAGGTAGAGAGGCTTGGATGACAAATTATTATCTGCATGGCCCATGGGGGAGGTCTGATGGATCCAGGGTATGTAGACTTATAATCCACACATACTATCCACGTGAAAGTATATTCAAGGCGTTTCTCGCGGTCGCAAAGGAAATCAATTATGTAATGAGTGTAGCTACCGTAGATAACACTAAAGTCGCCAGGACAACGTTTTTTTCGCTTTACAGACGTCTGGTGGCGTTAATACTTACATTATTACATCCATGATTTCAGGAAAGTTAGAAGGGGCTATCTGGAGAGTGTGTAATTTTGTGTCTTCATCTGTGTCATATTATGGCTATAAATGAACAAATTAAAAAAATATCAACAGAGTGGCGAACTACACTAAGATCGCCAGCTAGTGTTTATATTCTGAGTGTTCTCCCGCCATCGTCGTCGCCCAAAAAAAAAAGAGTAGCGAAATTTGAAACCGTATATACTTGCAGATACAAAGCATAAAACAACACTGAAACAGAGTAGATTATACAGTCATGATATAAACTACTGTGTATCATCTTCAGTGGCACATACAAATCAGTAGTGGTGCTATAATTCGTAATATATGGCGCCTGGCGACATCAGTGCAGGTGGCGACTAAAGTGTTATCTACGGTACGAGTTCAGTACATGTAACACACATAGCAACATAAGGATGATTCAAGGTACTCTAATCTGATCGACGACCTATTGATCTGATAAACTAAACTTATATCTTATCGGAATACTTAAGTTTGCCTCGATGATGAGTCACAGCAAACTTAGTATTCCGGAATTACACTACGTATTTACAACTTCGAATCATTATGTACACACAACCTGATTCCGAACTCGAGTTCCGGGATATTCGGATTTGCCGACACAATCCGAGGTCGGGATATGTCAGTCTTGACATTTTTTTTTTTTTTTTTTTTTAATTTTTTTTTTAAACGTTGAAATGCCTGGTCCTGTTCGTAAATTGACCCAAGTTGTCCGGTGGTCCAAGCGTCTCCTGTCACCCCTGGTCAGTGTCCGCGCCTCCCGCCAGGTGGCTGCATACTCAGCGGTCGTATTGTTTATATTGGCACACAACATTCACGGTTCACCTGCACAGCCTCCGTCAGTCACCTGACTCCCACTGCCCCTGGTGCAAGAACATTTCTGAGACTATTGAACACTTTCTGCTGCCTCCCGCCAGGTGGCAGCATGCTCAGCGGTCGTATTGTTTACATTTGGGCACACAACACTCACGGATCACCTGCACAGCCTCCGTTAGTCCCCTGACCCCCACTGCCCCTGGTGCAGGAACGTCTCTTGAGATTATTGAACACTTTCTGCTGCCTCCCGCCAGGTGGCTGCATGCTTAGTGGACGTAAAAGTCCGCGGCGGGGTAGTTGATATTGTCGGTTGCCGGTTGCCGGACAGTAAATACTAGAGTAGGATAAACGTCCGGGGGTGGGAAATGGCATCGGACTTTATTTTTTTATTTTTTTTTATACATGCGATTCCCGGACTTTTGCGGTGCCCGGACCAGTGCTCCCCCCTATTAGTCCGGGAAATCGAGGTTTGTGTGTATATTAGATTGCTGCATTTGCTCTATAGGAAAATATAATGAAATTTATAACTTTTGTAAAATCTCATTCATAACTTTAAACCTCGGTGTGATTATACTTGAAATAGGAAAACGAGCAAGTGTAGGCGCCATACAAGTATATAAGTATAAGAAAAATCATTTATAAACTCTAAAGCTAAGCTAAAAGCTTAAACTGTAAGTTAAGTTCTTAAGTTAACCTTTAACCTGAAAAATAAAATAAATAAATAAAGGACCGATGTAAAAAAAAAATTTGGGTCGCAAAAAAAAAGGTTATCTAGACTAGCAGATTAATTCAAAACACATCAAAAGTCCCCCAAAAATAGTTTTGTCCACGAAAGTGAACTCTGTGTCAAACTGGAAATTTACCAAATTTATTTATACCTATTCAGACATTTTACTAAATGCAATGGAACTTGTAAAAGTTCCTGGTGAGTAACAAACTTTCCTATTGGGCGACTAATCTGTAGACCAAGGGGTAGATGCTCGAAGGAGTTACGGGACCGTAAGTATTACCTTACGAGGCTTTTACCTCGTAGCGCCTCTACGGGCGATGCTCAAACCATTTTCTCCCTTGCTACGGGACCGCGAGGCTAAGGATGGTCGGCACCACCCTTAGCTCCCTACGGGAGTGAGTCGTGAGATTTGAAGCGACAAGACATCAACAAACACCAAAATACAAGTTGTATCACTATATTTTATGTTTATTGTGTATTATAGAGCCATTTCATGCTTGTCTGTTTGAAATGTGATGTGTTTATTGCATCATTAACTCCATATACCTATGTCATATTTAACATACAATACCTATACTTGTAATAAATTCATATTAGGGCAAACCTAATATTAAATATATATGTCGGTCGACTTCTTGAATCAAAACGTATAGTTCATCATACAAATTTGGCTGCGGTGGTGGTGGTGTCATTTTGTCTGACGTACACACACACACCACACACACAAGCTGTAACAGTCTCGCTACATTTGAAGAGTTTAAATTTATTTCTCGGGCTCCCTGACAGCTGAGAGCAACGTGATTGGCCAGATCATGCGAGGCGCTGCTCTGTGATTGGTCAGCAGATTTCCCCCACACATCCCTAGAATATCCCTAATATTCCCCGCTCAGAGGCCACCGATCACCGTACGGGAGTGACGGCTCGGTACGAGCATCAACCTCAGCCCACCCTCGTAAGGTTGTTGTAGCCATACACTCATAAGTTGTCCCCTACGAGGAATTTTCAAGCATCCCTGCCCAAGACTCACTAAAGTGGTCATAGACTCATAGATAGTTGTTCATTTGTGAAGTCCTGCTCATGTCATAACCTTTTCAGCTTGAGAAGTGTTGCACACCACAGACTGAAGAAGACTGCCCAGGCCAGGCTCAACGTGGGAGACAGGTTGCAGGTATGCAGTTTTTCCCTTTATTTGTTTTCTTTTGAAATCTAGTGCTTTGATCATGAAGTAATGGGGAAGTTCTGCCAACACAGATTTTTCCTTTTACTTAATATTACGTGTGCCATAGGGTACTTTAAGCGGGTTTCATAAGGTGTTGGATTTTATTAAGTAATTCTTTGGTGTTAGGCACTGGTGGGCACTATATAGTGCATTAAATGAATTTGACCTACTTCAGATGGTAGATGCCTTCATTGGTTATCTTTGATCCCATTCTTATCTATTAATGGGTATGTGAGGTTGATGCATCAAAGCACTGCTACTTACTTTGATTGTGGGACAATTGCCATTTAGAGGCGAGGAAGATGAGAAACTTAGTTATTGTGGTAACTACGGAAATGGTGGAAGAGGGTATATATAGAATGAAGAAGTTTAAATCACCAGGACCAGATGAAGTTTATCCCAGGGTATTAAAAGAATGCAAAGAGGTTGTTAGTGAGTCGTTAGGGCACATATTTAGGAAATTGGTTGAGTTAAGGCCCGTTCACATCTCTACGACTCGCGTCGGCGACCGGTCACGACTTGCTGAATCATCCAGTCTGCCGACTGCAGCCAATATTTTTGGAGGGTGAAGCCCCAAAATTGGCGTGGTTGGCTCGGGTTGCTGGCTCGGATTAAGCAACTAATTGGTGACTACTTTGCGACTATCGTTAACAGTCGCTGAGAGTCGCGGACTAATTCAAATTTAACCGCCAATATCGGGGACCGTCATGCGACGACATTTGCCGACAAGTCACAGCACGATGCCAACCATGGTTGCCATCATGTAGCGACTGTTCCCAGCTGTGCTGGGACTGACACCGGATATGGCAAGCCCCTCCACCGACCGTAGTCGACGCGGTTAGCTGACGGTTTGCCGTAGTTAGGCGACTGGGTCCCGCGATATCGATGATAGTCGCAAATATAGGGGTAATTAAAAATATAAAGGTCAACTTTTAGTTGGCGTCATGTAACGACATTTGCCAACAGTTGTTGTCATGCGCAACTGTTCCCAGCAGTGCTACGGCTGATGCCGAAGTGGTTGAAAATATATGGGTGTGGCCCGCCTGGGCATTTAAAAAGTGCTGTGGCCATCCCAACACAACTTTTCATCCTTCGCTTGTGTAGTGAACCACGCCACCGATGTCGGTCACACTGTTGTCCACACACTTGCTTGCCCACCTTGACTAGGCCACAAATACTTATGTGCTTCCATATGTTATTAATTAAACAGGATGACTATGACATGGTGATAGCAATCGCCAAGGCAGTAAAGATACTGCGCAAGAAGAGGCGTGGGATTTGGACACGGCCTTAGGTTCTATGTAGGCCCCAGTATGGCATGTGCAAACTGTTAATGGCTGAGCTAGCCACGGAGGATGGACCATCGAATAGGAATTTTCTGCGTGTGGACGTTGGACTCTTCAGGGAAATACTGTCACATGTGGCTCCCCTCTTCCAGTTTTCAGTGTTGCAGCCAGGCTGCGACAACGGTCAGCTCCGTGAGCCAACTAATGTTGCAGGGTTACAGCTGTGCTTCAACTAGAGTTGGCGCAAGTCGCCTACTCTTACGTTGAAGGAACCGCTAAAATAAAGTTGTGTTGGCGACTTTTGCCGTCGACCGTTGCGCTGCGTCATCAAGAACGCCATTCGCCGACTGGAGTCGCCATTTGCTGGCATTTTCCTCTGCCTATCCCATAGTGTCTGGAACAGAGTCGCAGCCAGTTGCCTTCAGTTGGCCACTTAATCCCCGACCGTCGGTAACAGGCTGCGACTCTGTTCCCGACTGGCAACATGAGCCAACCGAGTCTTGATCAGATGTCGGCTCATGACCCCAACCTAAGTCGGCAACAGTTGCCAACTAGGGTCGCCGACCGTCCCTGTCTATCCCAGACTAAAGGCTCGTTCACATCTTCATGACTCGACGGCGACCAGTCACGACTTGCTGAGTCATGCTGTGGTTGGCACCGGTCGTCATGTGGGTTGGCGTCAGGCCCCAACAGTCGTCGTAGGATCGTGGGAGTCGTGAAGGGGCGCGAGGGGGGTCCCGACTGTGGTGCATGCTCTATACACTCGGGGCGGGTCTGTGACTCAAACATTTAATGGAAAATGTGCTCCGTGCTGGGACTCGTCGCCGAAGGGTCCGAGCCTGGCGCCGACCAGTCGGGGCCGTGCTGCGACTAATCATCATAAAATTTCCGTTATTTTAGCATGGGAAAGACGGAGAGAGAGGGAGAGAGAGAGAGAGAGAGAGAGAGAGAGAGAGAGAGAGAGAGAGAGAGAGAGAGAGAGAGAGAGAGAGAGAGAGAGAGAGAGAGAGAGAGAGAGAGAGAAAGAGAGAGAGAAATAACGTGCCACTAACTAATTTTGAAATAATGTTAAATTATAGAAATATGTTTTGTTTATCTAAGAAAAAAACCTGTTATTGTTGACCAGTGTAATGAGAATCATTTGATTTATTGGCTGATCTTAAGTGTAGTTTTCAGTTCATGCAAATGCATGTAGTGAGCAGACTCTAATGTGTCAAAGTTGTAATTTGTGACTGATATGTGAAGTTTTCCTTGACAAATACATATCGGCCTACCAAACAAAGCTGATAGCATATGTTCAGGTGTGTGCAGATAGTGACGAAGGCCAGTCTGCTATTTTCTCTCCTCTTCTCTCCTTGTCTAATCAATGTAGAAACCCTGCTAAGGGAATAATTCCCCTCATGAGTTGTGGTACACTCTATGTTGACTTTAAGCCTTCACTTTAATTTTAATTCACTAAACTTTTAAGTAAATGATAAATGGGCACAATAGGTCCGGCATCCACAAATACAGCACCTACAAAATTCAACAACTTAAGATTGGTGAAATTAAATCTGGAAACTACAAATGGTAGGGAACAACAACCATTCTGTCAAGTCTGACAGCTACTGGAAGGGAGTGACGAAGGTATAATATGACATGAAAAAGAGGGGTAATTGAATAAGCCATCAGTAATATGAAGTAAGTTTCAGGTGAGAGCTTGAAACAAAGGAATGTAGTTGATTAGATACACATTAATCCTGGGGCTTCTGCTTAAGGAAAAAAAAGTTGGTTGAGACAGCTGAGAAAGTATGGTTAGGGGTTCCTTGGCCATGGTTATATGAAAAGTCACAGTTTCAAGTGACTTGAAAAATATTAACACTTTCGCTGAACAACACATGGACGGAGCAGGGAGACCTTGGGCCGCAGGACACGACGAAGGCGTTGAAGAAGGAACAGGCACAAGAGCTCGCCACGAGGTAGCTACTCGTGAAGGGCGTGCGGGAGGCACGGGAGCACGGGCGTGGAATAGGCCGCACATGACATCAGAGGCGTGCGTGCGGGTGGGACATCAAACACGCAGGTGCCGTGGGCAGACAGAATAGGCGTGCAGGCGTGCGGCACGTGACATTGAAGCAGGATAAGCCGCCGTCAAGGGTGTACGGGCGTACAGGAGCCGCACGTGACATCAAACCAGGATAGAGCGCCGGAGGGGGAGGCAGCATGGGCGTGCGGGACAGGCAGAACCAACATCAGGGTAGCATGTGGGGACTGGAAGATATACATCGCATACCCACACAAAGAACACACAGCCAGAGATCCCACCACTGCCACCATTCTGTACCGGGGTAGGTGGTACTATACACACAAACCTCGATTTCCCGGACTAATAGGGGGGAGCACTGGTCCGGCAACCGCAAAAGTCCGGGAATCGCAAGAAAAAAAAAAAAAGAAAAAAAAAAAAATATATATATTTTATATATATATTCTATATATTTTATACATATTATATATAATATGATTTATGTATATATAGTATAGATTATATATAAAATATATATATATAGTCGATGCCATTTCAGGGGACTAAAGGAACTTGCAGGTGAACAGTAGTGTAGTGTGCCCAAATTAAACATACGACGCTGAGCCTGCTGTCACTGGCGGGGCAGCAGAAAGTGTTCAATAGCTCGAAATTGTCTTGCACCAGCGGCAGGGAGGTGAGGAAGCTGACGGAGGCGGTGGCAGGGGAAACCGTGAATGTTGTGTGCCCAAATGTAAACAATATGACCGCTGAGCATGCTGCCACCTGGCGGGAGGCGCAGACAATGACCAGGGTGCACAGGGGAACGCTCGACCGCGGACAACTTGGTCAATTGACGAACAGGACCAGGCAATTTCAACGTAAAAAAAATTTTAATAAAAAACAATGCCGAGACACTGACCATCCACGGACCTCGGATTGCCGGCAACTCGATCAATCGGAAATCGAGGTTTGTTATAATAATATATATATAATAATAAATATATATATAATATAATATAATATATATATAATATATATATATATATATATATAAATTGCAAACTCGATATCACGGACCTCGATGTACGGATCCGATATAAACGGACTCATTTTGGTGACTTTTTTTTTTTTTTGATATTAGACTGCTTATCGTTTATGCTACGAATAGTCAACTCAACATAATATGTCCTCATTTTACTTGGAATGCTTGGGTTTTAAGATGTTTTGATGTAATCACATATTAAGATATATAAGGGAAGGAGCCTGTTGTTGTTAGTGATTTAGTGGTAGAAGGTGTGTATTGTTTAAAATAGTGATATATTGTTGTGGCGTGGCCGCTGCTATGTCTCCCTGTCACCTCAACACCCTAAATCACCCTTATCTTAGGTGACACGCAGTGCTACACTGACCTAAATAGTGACACGTGTATAGAACTGCACTTCACAACCATATAATATATAATAATGAGCATTAGTCATGATAATATGCAATACCTTTGACAGCCATGGGCTGTGTCTGGCTTGTTGTTTGTTTACCTTTCACTAGAGATTGAGCTTGACAAGCTACACGGTCTAGTTGTGTGGGATTATTTATCATTTATTTCACGTGTAGGAGCGGACCAAATTCAGCATGTAGTGCCAGTCACTGTTTACCTCCCAACATAGCTACATAGTCTGGTTGTGTTTGTGATTATTTCTCAATTATTTCACAATTTTTGTTTTTTTCATATTTTTCCACCCTTGTGAAAATACCCTCGCTATAACGGACAATCGGCTTTAACGGACCACTCCTTCCCCCTTTAGTCCGTTATATCGAGGTTTGACTATATATATACAACCCTCGTTTTCCCGGACTAATAGGGGGGGGGAGCACTGGTCCGGGAACCGCAAAAGTCCGGGAATCGCAACAGTCCGAGGCCATTACCCACCCTCGGACGTTTATCCTACTCAAGTATTTACTGTCCGGCAACCGCCAATATCAACTACCCTGCCGCGGACTAAGGGGAGAGTCCGCCGTGAAAATATGAAAATTATTTTTTAATATACGAATTTGAGTTATATGGTCTATGGCAACACCCTATCCTTTGACTTTCGAATGGTGGATTTTTTTTCAGCCGGACATAAATTTAAAAGCCCATAGCGAGGGGCATTTAAACTTTCAAAACTTGTAAAAAAAAAAAAAAAATATTTTTGGATAATTTTCCCATATATCAAAACTAAGCCTTTAAAAAAAAAAAAAAAAATGCAATCTTCAGGGTGAAGTTTGTTACCCAGGTAACAATTCTGGAACACAATTTTGGATATGAAAAGTGCAACCTGTTCACAAAAATTTTTGGAACAAATGTATACATCCAAAAAGGACTAGAAAAGAGAGAAAAGAGAAGAATTACACCGAAGAAGACAATAAACAAGAAGAGGAAGACAGACAAAGGAATTCCAACCAAATGCTATGCACTTGGTTAATTTTGATGGAACCTTGCAACCATGAGGGGCGTGGAGCGCCCTGGCACCCTCGCCTTTGAGCGATTAATTAATACCTTTATAAGGGGGGACAAGGTGCAGGTCCTTTTATGGATGCATTGATATGTGATTACTGATCCCATAAAATTCATATGCAAGTAGCATTGACAGTATAGTACCTTCACTGGAGCGCAGAAACTTTAGCAAAACTTCAAAAGCGTTTTTCTCAAAACTAGTATAAAATGAACATAAAATTCATCTCTGCTTTTATTTTTGGCACGATTTTCACGAAACTTTAGCACACAAAATCAAATATCGTACTCAGATTTTTTTTTTTTTCAAGTCTTAGTTTTGATATATGGGAAAATTATCCTTAAAATTTTTATTTTTTAATTTTTTTTAACAATAAAAAAATTAAAATTCGATAACAATTTTCAAAAAATTATCAGAACAAATTGTTAGAATAACAATGAATTATCAGATGCTCATGTCACAAGGAAATCGGTCAAAAAATGGCTGAGAAGAAACAATTCAAAATTTCATAAAAAAAACGACAAAAATAGATTCCTTAAACTTTTCAAATGTTTCCTTTCATCTGATCAGCTTGAAATTTTCATGTGATAACAAGGGTACTAATATACACAACATATAAATTATTCATGACCGTAGATGCAATTTTTAATTCACGGCGGACTCTCCCCTTAAAGGTCGTGCTATACGGACACTTTTTCCGTTAGTGTTACGGGGTGGCCGCGGCAAGAATATTTCCCCGTCACTGGCTACCCTGCCTCCTCAACACCTTTAAATACACTTTCCTCCCCTTTGGGGAGGCGGTAGCAGAGTGGTTAGCGTCTCCGACTGGCGCTCGGTGACCGGAGTTCGATCTCAGACAAAAACCAAAACCTTTCTGTACCGTCGAGTGGCCTAAGAACACCCACATGCCCTGCCCATTAACTCTACCTTCGATTGCAGTGTATCGGTGGACACAGGGGGGTGGCATGAGCCGCCCCCCACAGGCGTCACTATATCACAGGCGTCACTATATCACAGGCGTCACTATAAAGATCCTGCCTGCGCCACCACGGGCGAGGGCCAACCATCACAGCAGCCCTCAAGGGAACCTCCAGAGCCTACCATCCGAGCCCTGGTCACCACTGCCTACAGGCGCTATAGGCACAATTAAAAAAAACAAAAAAAACAAAACATTTAAGATGACGCGTGTATATAAAAGCTAGCCATAATCACTACGATGTATAATAATTAGTAATGACGTAAAACCCTGCCCACCCTGCTGGCGAGCGACCTGCCCCACCTGGCGCCCTGCCTACCTCTCAGGACAACACCCAGTCATCCGCCTCACCTGTGCCTTCCTGAAGAAGACAGGTCAGCTACCACGCCTGTGATAGCATCATAGGAAGGATATCACCAGGGATCGTACGGCTCCTCAAAGGGTCCTCGCAGCCCTACAAACAACACCAAGAAGGAGGAGGAAATCTCCGCCATCATGATACTGCTGCTGGCTGCCGGCTGCCAGACGTGGGACTGATAGTACTGTACTGTACACTACTCCTGTACAGTACTGTATTGTGTATTTTTAACGTAGATTTATTTATTTACATGATTTATCTTATATTTATTGATATTTGCATGACTTATAAATGTTCTATATTTACCTAGAATAATTTTTTTTACATTTTTTTTTATAGCCTATACAATAAACCCTTCATGTTCGCGGGGGTTAGGAACAGAGACACCCGCGATTAGCGTAAATCCGCGAGCATGACATTAGTCATTCATTTACCCATTTTTTTTTTTTTTTTTATTATTATTATTATTTTTTTTTTTTACATCACAAGGAACTGGCCAAGGGCACAACAAAATGGGTAACACAAAGCCCGCTTAGTTGCCAGTCCCTATAAAGAAGACAGTAAGAGAATAAAATAAAAACAGAGGGGTAGGCCAATTTAGTTCGGGAGGTGTCTTGTTACTCTTCTTTTGAAAAGATTTAAGTCATAGGAAAGTGGAAAAATAGAAACAGGAAGAGAGTCCAGAGTTTACCAGTGAAAGGGATAAAGGTAAAGATACTGATTAACTCTTGCATTAGGAAGATGGACAGAATAGGGATGAAATGAGTAGAAAGTCTTGTGCAGCGAGCTGCGGGAGTGGGAGCATGCGTTGCAAGTTAGAAGAGCAGTGAGCATGAACGCTGGAGAGAGACTGAAGCACCATTGCGACGGTGATTAAAGATAAGACTGTCAGTCAGAGCAGGGTTGTTTGAGAGAAAGCATGTTTGACTCAACCTGGTTAGAGAAGATGTATGAGATCCCAGACACGGTACCAGTACTCCTACATGGCGAAGGCCCCTGTAAGAGAGCAAATCTCGGAGGAGTAAAATATAGATAATAATCGATAATAGATAATAGAAATAAAAAAAAAAAAAAAAAAAAAACAAAAAAAAAAAAAACATAAGGGGTGGTTTTAAAACCGAGTATATTCACGCGACTTAGCCTCAATATGAATGGTGTTATAAATGTTTATATTATCCCCCCCATTATTTTTGATCCTTGCTTTTTATCAGAATAACCCCTCCAATTAGTCTGATCCCGAGAGGTTTTACTGTATACCATATTGCTGGCATAAGACGCACTCACATACAATGAGACGTGTGCACCCCTATTTTACAAAGAGGTTTTGAGAAGAAAAAAAAAATTGGGGTTTTTGGAAAGGAAAAAAAAACATTTAATTCAAACGTTATTAAAAAAAAACGTTTTGTAGGGGAAAGCAAATGATTATGAGCATGTACCTAAATACAATATTCACAGTGCAATGAATGTGAATGAAAAATTATACTACACTACCCTCCCGAGTTTCGCGCTTGCTTTCTTCCGGAGGCATAGCGCGAAACTCGCGGATCGCGAAACTCTGGTATTAAAAACACTGTAAAAATGCTTATTTAGTCCGTTTTTTTTTGTGTGTGTGTGTGTGTGTGTGTGTGTGTGTGTGTGTGTGTGTGTGTGTGTGTGTGTGTGCCTACAGCGCCGTTAGGCAGTGACCTCCAGGGGTGGGATGGTAGGCCCTGGAGGTTAACTTGAGGGCTGTGTACCTACCGTATTTTACAGCTTGTAAGACTCACTTTTTCCCCCAAAAAATATCCTGAAAATGCCCCAAGCCCCTGTCCACCCAGCAGTGAATGGGTACTGGGTGTTAGCCTAGGGTTTGTGACCCGCCTCCCGGGTTGGTGGCTTCGGCCAGCACTACGTTGAAAAGAGGAGGGAGGAGAGGAGCTTGAGTTTGAGCTTGAGTTGGGAGTCACCCAGCGGATGCTGTTTTGGTCTGAGTGAGTGAGCTTGACACATATCTTGTCAGCTGATGGTTGTGTGACAGTGTTATACGGCAATAACACTGTCACAATGCCTTCTCTCTTCTCTCCTGTCTCCTCCAGTACCTCCAGAAACCACAGTACCACACACGTCATGGTTAATCACTTATAAAGGAGTATTTTGTGGTAAATAGTAAGGAATGGCGGGGGTGTAAGTAAGGTGCTACTTATTTTGAGGTGTTACCTATCATATGCGACACCAGCTGCTCCTGTAGAGAAAAACACAAACAAATGGAAAAAACCAAAGCAAAACTACAAGCTATACTAAGCCTATTATAATACTATACTAAGCAGGAAGGAAGGAAGGAAGACGTGTCCCGTACGTCTCTTATGGGAGGCGGTAGCAGAGTGGTTAGCGTCAAGATATATGTCAAGCTCGAGCACGAGCTTGACAGACGACCTACAAAGTGATACTAAGCAGAAAAGGTCACAGAAGAAGAAGAAATCTCAGAGTGGCGTTCTCGGTGATCCGAGTTCGATCCTTGATGCGGGCTGTAAAATCCATTTAAAATTTTTCTCTGCACTGTTGAGTGGCCTAAGAACACCCACACGCTGCCCATTAACTCTACGTTCGATTCCGAGTGCATCGGAGGACACAGGGGGCGGCATGAGCAGGCGTCACTATAGAAATTCTGTCTGCGCCACCATGGGCAAGGGCTAACCATCACAGCCCTCAAGTTAACCTCCAGGGCCTACCATCCCACTTCTGGAGGTCACTGCCTAACGGCGCTGTAGGCACACACACACCAAAAAAAAAAAAGCTAAACTCGGGGATATAATGCGCGAAAGTCGGGATGGTAAGAATTTAGGACTCAGCGCGAAACTCGAGGATCGCGAAACTCGCATAGCGTGAAACTCGGGAGGGTAGTGTAGTTAAAATGTAAAGGGAATGACAGGGTAACCAAATCGGTCATAATATATTGCAGGATGCTCCACGAATTGATATTCTAATATTTTGCTACCTATGATATATAGCTTAGTTTTAATGTTGTAAGTATGCCTTTGTTGCTTTTCTGCTATGTGTTTAGACTTTGTGGAAAATTTGCAGTATAGATATTGGTATTATTTTGGGAGTGGGCTTTCATAAGTCCTAGGATTCTTACCTTCATTATCGTGTAGCTTTCTTCATTCTGAGTATTTTGAGCCCCATTTCCCATGGCGCAATTGAATAATAATGGCATTACACATAGTACCAAAAATCTACCGTTATTTCAGCCAGAAAGTTAAGTTAGGTTAAATCAGATTAGGTTAGGTTAGAGGTGGGGTTTGGTTTAGTAACAGATGATATAGAGAAAAAAAAAAAAAAAAAGACCAATAATATGGCAGTGTGAAACGTAGCAATGTTTGCGGGGTGACCTGGAGGGGCATGTTGCCCCCCCACGCACACATGTAAACAAACATTGATCTCCGACAAAAACGAGAGCCAGATTAACTTAAAACACATCAAAACAATGGGGAGTTTTCTAATAAGCTCACGCTCAAGCCTGTCTCTCAGGCTGTCACATCCTCTGCTCTGTGAGGCTGAATGATCTATCATTTACCGTAAATTCTCTGTACTTCTTTGGGACATATCAGAATTACCCTTCAATACAACAACTGAAACAGTTCTTAATAAAAAATGTAGCTTATCATTTTATTTGTCTGCACTTGATGAAAATATTGGCAAAACAATTGAATACTTGAAAACTCAATCTTTAAAAATCGTCTTTTCATAAAAAAACACAAGTTCAAGCAGAATGAGGCTTCAGGAAATATCTACTTGTATGTAAGCATTCAGACACCATGTCATTAACATAAATCAGGACATAACGGGTGCTAATACCGAGCCTTGAGGTGCTCCGCTTAACACACTTCTCCACCCTGACGCACAGTCTTTTATTACGGTTCTCGTCTGTCCCCCTTTTAGGTAGTCCTTCATGTGTGTGTGTGTGAGTGAGTGAGAGTGAAGTAGGTGCTAGGAATGTGAGAAGACTACTCTGATGAAATGCTGCGGTGTTAGTATGGCATATAAAGTGGAGATGCTAAAGTGAGAGGACTGGAAGATATGAGAGTGAGGGGCGTGGGCAGGTGCAAATGGGAGACTTTTGATGTGGTCACCTCCTTGAGGGAGTTTGGAGGAAGTCGTCATTGTACACTAGACATTAGATAGGATCAAAGTATCCTATCTAGACACTTTGCAAGTACCAACGACAAGGTTATTGACTATACAGAGCGCCACCACGCCAGGACGAACCTGGTGGGCTCGAACCGCTGACCGAATGCAGGGACGCTGCACGCGACCCCACAGCTCTACCAACCGAAGTCAAGCAATCAAGGAGCCTACTAGAGGAGATAATATTCTAGATCTATTGCTGACAAATAGAGACGATTTAGTTACAAATGTGGAGATCGGTGGAAATTTAGATAATAGCGACCATTATGAGATAAGATTTAGCTTAAAATGGGAAGTTGGAAAATTAAGTGGCAATAAGCATCGAATACCTAATTTCAGAAAGGCCAATTATGCAGCCTTAAGAAGACACCTGGAGGTTATTAATAAGAGGTGTGGGATGGAGGGGAAGAAATTTTCCCAGTGTAAGGACAGGGCGATGACAGCTGGAAAGGCCAATTATGAAGGATTAGGAAGGCACCTGGAGGTAATTAGAGCGGTTAGATATGGAAGTGAGGTCGGGGCTGAGGAGGTAATTAGAGCGGTTAGACAGGGAAGTGAGGTCGGGGCTGAGGAGGTAATTAGAGCGGTTAGACATGGAAGTGAGGTCGGGGCTGAGGATTATACCTAATTTGTAAGGAATATAATTGACGGACAGAAAATAAATATTCCTTATAGAGAAATTAGGTCCAGAAAGAGTGATCCAAAATGGATGACCACTAATTTAAAACACATTAGAGTAAAAAGAAAAATTTATTTAAGGTTCAAGGCAGGATTGGTAAACAAAGAACAGTATAACGTGACGGCAAGGACAGTGAAGAAATTAACTCGAGTTGCTAAGAACAATTATGATATTAAAGTAGCAGGACAGGCGAAAAGGGACCCAAAGGGGTTCCATCAGGTATACTATAAAACAAAGACCAGGGATTTAGTTGGGCCGTTAAGGTCAGGACAGGGTGAGGTCTTAAATACGGATGAGGATATGTGTAAGAGTTTAAATGATTATTTCTTAAGTGTTTTTACGGAGGAGGATACACAGACGATACCTGATAGTGAACAGATGTTCAAAGGAAGTGATGAGGAGAAACTCAAAGATGTGGTAACTAGGGAAATGGTGGAAGAGGGTATAGATAAAATGAACATTTTAAAATCACCAGGACCAGATGAAGTGTATCCCAGGGTATTAAAGGAATGCAAGGAGGTTGTTAGTGAGTCGTTAGTGCACATTTTTAGGAAATCGGTTGAGATAGACGATGTGCCATTATTGTGGAGGTAAGGAAATGTTGTTCCCATATTTAAGAAGGGAGACAGAGGACTAAAGTCAAATTATCGACCCGTAAGTCTAACGTCAGTGGTGGGTAAATTATTGGAATCTATTATTGCAAAAAACATTAGAGAGCACTTAGATAAATATAGTTTGATCAATGATTCACAACATGGATTCACCAAGGGTAGGTCATGTCTCACCAATTTATTGAGTTTTTATAGGAAAGTTTATGAGACGGCAGATAATGATAATGATTATGATATAATATATCTGGACTTTAGTAAGGCATTTGACAAAGTACCACACGAGCGACTCTTAAATAAGGTTAAGGCTCATGGAATAGATGGGAAGGTTCTTCATTGGATCAGAGCTTGGCTAAGTAATAGGCAACAAAGGGTTACAATTAATGGTTCTAAATCTGAATGGGGACTGGTGACAAGTGGAGTTCCACAAGGGTCTGTTTTGGGTCCATTACTATTTTCGATTTACATCAACGACTTGGATAGTGGGTTTAGCAGTGATATTAGCAAGTTTGAAGATGATACTAAGGTAGGTAGGATTATTGGATCAGTCTGATGTAAACATATTGCAGGGAGACTTAGATAAACTTAACGAGTGGGCAGTCAGATGGCAGATGGAATTTAATATTGATAAATGCAGCGTTATGAATGTTGGTAGAAAAAACCCTGGTAATAGATACACAATAAGCAATGTATCGCTGAAAAGATCAGAAGGTGAAAAAGATCTTGGAGTGAGGGTGAGCCCAGACCTCCGACCTAGGAAACAATGTATTAAGGCTAGAAATAGAGCTAATAGAGTATTAGGATTCATTACCAGAAGTGTTAAAAGTAGAAGTGCGGAAGTTATTCTAAAGCTTTATCTGGCTCTAGTCAGGTCTCACCTAGACTATGCGGTTCAGTTTTGGTCTCCATATTACAGGATGGATATAGCCTTGTTAGAAACAGTGCAGAGAAGGATGACCAAAATGATACAAGGGATGCATAACTTTAGTTATGAGAAGAGATTAAAGTTATTAAAATTACACTCACTCGAGAGACGCAGAGTAAGGGGCGATCTGATAGAAGTTTTTAAGTGGATAAAGGGATTTAATAAAGGAGAGGTAGGAAAAGTTCTTACGGCTTTTAACCAGGGTAGAACAAGAAGTAACGGATTCAAGCTGGAAAAGCGTAGATTTAGAAAGGAAATAGGGAAAAACTGGTTCACAAATAGGGTGGTGAATGAATGGAATGGTCTCAGTAGACAGGTAGTTAGTGCTGAGTCATTAGGGAGCTTTAAAGAGGAGCTGGATAGGTTCATGGATGGGGATGAAAGGTGGATGTAGGTAGTGTTAGGTGACAGGAACTACCACGTGTAGGCTTTGCGGCCTCTTGTAGCTTCCTTATTTTCTTATGTTCAACCGAGCCACCCTAACGGGTGTACACTAGACAAGTTGGGTCAGTTTATGGATGGAGTTGTAGATAAATTAATGCAAGGCATAGTAGTACAGGGAGGTCCCGTTATACGAGCATTCGGTATACGAGAATCCGATGATACGAGATGTGTAAATTAGGGTCTATTTTCAATAAGCGAGATCGAAAATCCAATGATACGACATTCAAACTGGGGTGAGTAAAATTATCAATTTAAAAATGCACGCCCTACCACTCCCAGGCTGAACAAAGGGGGATTTGGTTGACCCCAGTGAGGTCACCCCTAGCAAGCCGTGACCTGAAGGGTAATTAAGCATATGGTGCGGCCTGACATTTAGGGATAATTAGCAGGTATGTGGCCCCAACCTTGGGACCGCAGTCAGGTCACCCCTAGCAAGGCGTGACCTGAAGGGTAATTAAGCATATGGCGCGACCTGACCTTTAGGGGTAATTAGCAGGTGTGGGGCCCCAACCTTGGAACCGCTACACTACCTTCTCTTGTATCACGTGGCGTCCCATACATTACAACGTCTTTTTTGCTTGTTATGCATGTTTTATGTTTAGTTAATGTGCAGTTATGTTATTTTGTGTGCTATTTTCTCTTTCAGAATGCTTCTTCTACAGAATAGGTAGTACAGTGTGGGTAATATAGACGCTGTGTGTTTGTTGTGTTTGCTATAGTTTATTTTAGCTTGAATTTTTTTTTTTTTTTAAATTGACGGGGTCCTGGAACCAAACCTATATTTTACCATTAGTTATGTGTTTCATTATACGAGATTTTGTTTTACGAGTATGCCAGGTGGAACCTAACTGCTCGTATCTTCGGGACCTCCCTGTATTAGGCATGAAATGTTCGCTTATGATGGTAACTGGAATATGAATCAAGATTGTGCTTTTACATTGATCACGAAAGTTTACTAAATCTGACAAATACTTTTAATACTGTTTGTAAGAGGAATATATCTTAAGATAAATGAGCGAATAGGTCATTAGGAAAATAAGTAATGACTTTACTGATTCTTAAAAACTTGGGACATCATTGTAGGAATCAGTGAAATGCAGCCGAATGGACAACTAATCNCCCCTCTCTTTTTTTCCTCTCTCTCTCTCTCTCTCTTCTCTCTCCTCTTCCCCTCCTCTCTCCTCTTCCCCTTTTTTTTTTTGTGACCTCTAAGCTCTCCACATCCTCCTCCTCCCCCACATCCATCGCTTTCTTATAGGTCAGTTCACTCCCTCACACACACACACGCACACACACACACCACCACGCACACAACACACACACACACACACCACAACACACACACACACACACACCACACACACACACGCCACGCACACACACACACAACACACACACACACAACACACACACGCCCCACACGCAACACACACACACGCACACACACACACAACACACCAACACAAACACAAACCTCCCCCCACCCCCAAACCTACTTTTGCCCACGTGGGAAAAAACTAAGAGGCAAAATGTTATCCTCTTGTCTACTGCAATGTTTATGGGTCGTGCACGTTCAAGTTCCGCGGGGGGCTTAACAATTGCTTTACCATTGTGTGGTTTTTTTTTTGGTTTTCTCTACGATTTTTGGGTGGAATATTTATTGGTTTTCAGTTTTTCTACAAATATATATTTTCCCAATTGCGGCTCCGATGTATTTTTTTTTTCATGCTTATTGTTTGGATATTATTTTTGTATTTTAGTTATTTCTATTCATCTCTTGCTCTCTCCTCTCTCGTCTCTCTCTGTCTCCTCCTCTCTCTCTCTCTCTCTCTTCCCTTTTCTCTGTCTGTTGTCTGTTGTCTGTTGTCTGTTGCTGTCTTCTTCGTCTGTCTTCTCTCTTCTCTCTTCTCTCTCTCTCTCTCTTCCCCTCTCTCTCTCTTTTCTCTCTCTCTCTTCTCTCTCTCTCTCTTTTCTCTCTCTATGTCTGTCCTGTCTTTTCTGTCTGTCTGTCTTCCCCCTTGTAGTCTGTCTTTCGTCTGTTGGTATGTTCTGTCTCTCTCTCTCTAATGGGATCTATAAAAGTTTTTGTGGTATTTTTTAAGGATTTAAAAAAGTTCTTACCTTTAACAGGGTAGTGGAATAAGTTTTTCTGAAGCGGCTATTTAAAGGTTAGAACAAAAAGGTAACATTATCAAGAGGGAAAAAACGTTTTTTAAAAGGTGGGGAAAAGGAATTAAAAAGGTGGTTAGGGTGGGGATAATGAATTTGGAATGAGTCTCAGTAAAAGGTAGTTAGTGGGAGATCTTTAGGGAGTTTTTTTAAAAGGGAGCTGGATGGGTGGTTCAGGATGGGGTTTGAAAGGTGGAATGGTTAGGAGATAGTGTTAGGTGACAGGAATCCACGGGTGGGTCTCTTGTAGCTTCCTTATTTCTTAGTTCATATGTTCTTATGTCTCTCTCTCTCTTCTTCTCTCTCTTCTCTCTCTCTCTCTTTTCTCTCTCTCTCTCTCCTCTATCTCTCTCTCTCTCTCTCTCTCTCTCTCTCTCTCTCTTCTCTCTTCTCTCTCTCTCTCTCTCTCTCTCTCTCTCTCTCTCTCTCTCTCTCTCTCTCTCTCTCTCTCTCTTCTCTCCTCTCATACGCCCTAAAAGAAAAAAAAAAAAAGATGTCACTACCGTTTTTCACTTGCAGTTCCATCTTATATCATGAAGAGTGCGTTGCTCCCCCCCTCTTAAAGCTTACTCTCTTTCCGTGATTGAATGCAGCGAAGTTTTACTCTCTCATTCTCTTTTTTGCGCGAAACGTTATACAGAAACACATACAAAGGGGCTTCTACACAATCTCTCTCTCTCTCCTCTCTCTCTCTCTCTCTCTCTCTCTCTCTCTCTAGATAGATAGATAGATAGATAGATAGATAGAGCCCCCTCAATGGACGTGTATCCGGTCAATTTTCTTTTTCTAGATACGATGCAAAAGTGTAGAATGTATGATAAAAAAAAAATCTTAAAATCTTGCAAACATGTGGAACGATAAAAATTGTTGAAAAATCAATTAATTCTGATACGGCCTCTGATTGGTCGTGACATCCAAGCTTAGGTGTGGTGGTGGTGATGGTGATGCCAGACAGTGGTGGTGATGAGGGTGATGATAGTGATTGTGTGTTGTGGTAGTGCTAGTGATTGACAGTAGTGGTGGTGAAAATGATACTGATTGGTAATGGTGGTGGTGATGGTGATGACAGACAGTGGTGGTGATGAGGGTGATGATAGTGATTGTGTGTTGTGGTAGTGATTGATAGTAGTGATGGTGATAATGATACTGATTGGTAATGGTGGTGGTGATGGTGATGACAGACAATGGTGGTGGTGATGGTGATGAAGCAGCGTTACTTATTGCCAATATACTCCGATATACCAATATGACCAACGCGCATCCAAATTTTCCTCTTAAGGTAAGTTTTTAAGGTGTATTTTTTTATTGTAGTAATGTAAGGTAGATGTTTGAGGAGGAAAATGGAGTGATTTAGGCGAAAAGTCAACCCCCCCATGAGTGATAGATGTATGTATCGTGATTGTAAACTGCGTATCAGAGCTTTTAGTTTTAGATAGGCCGCTTATGATATAATAAAATTCACAATACAGCAATTTGAGAAGTTTTGGAGGTTTGATTACACAACTCTGCCTTGTTATAGAACTTAAAGAAAAAGAGTTTCATTGTGATTCATGTTATTCAAACGATTCATCATCAAAGACCAGCCATCACTTCCATGTTACACTTAAAATGGCCTCCCTCCGGAATCCCTCATTTGCATAAAAAAGATATATTATTCCATTCCTTAGAACAGGCGTCCATTCATCACCAGTGAGAATAGCGGCATTGTCCCGCGGCCTGACTTGCTACAACCTACACGAGAGACGACGCCAGAGCCTTTGTCCGTGCTGGTCTGACTGGCCGAGAGAGAGAGAGAGAGAGAGAGAGAGAGAGAGAGAGAGAGAGAGAGAGAGAGAGAGAGAGAGAGAGAGAGAGAGAGAGAGAGAGAGAGAGAGAGAAAAAAACGTATGTGTGTGTGTGTGTGTGTGTGTGTGTGTGTGTGTGTGTGTGCATAGGGTGTTTATGTATGAGTGGGAGATTGATGTTGGATAGAAAAACACCAAAGCAGAAAGTTTATATTTGACACAAGTATTAAAGGAGGCGACATACACATAACCCACTGGAAAGCTTTACTCATATAGGCATCTTGTTAATTAAATCAACGACTTAATACACTTCATCCAACCCGTTTCCACACATTTCCTGCACTTCCATACATCCACTCCCAGTACCTTTACAACCGCACATGGATACGAGAGATGCATCCAACAGCGGGACCATCTCTCCTCCCCCCTTCCCCCCTCACTCCCTGGGAAGACATGTGTGGTACAGTGGTACAGACTAATCACAAACAGAGGAGACGCTTATTGCAGCCGCTCAGCCATTGTGCAAAGAAATACTGACCGCAAATTGTGGAAAGAGACACTACCCTTCTCGTTACCCTGATGGTGGAAGACTGCAGCCCCGCACCCACCTCGCGCCCTTAGTCACAGGTAGCCATGGGTGGGGGGGAGGGGCGGACCGTGGGGGTTGTTATTGTTTATTTGATCTTACGTGACTCTGGTTCAAACTGTTCTGCATGGGAATACTGTGAGGATGGGGGTATGTGAGAGAGAGAGAGAGAGAGAGAGAGAGAGAGAGAGAGAGAGAGAGAGAGAGAGAGAGAGAGAGAGAGAGAGAGAGAGAGAGAGAGAGAGAGAGAGAGAAGAGAGAGAGAGAGAGAGAGAGAGAGAGAGAGAAGAGAGAGGAGAAGATGAGAGAGAGACGAGAGAGAGAGAGAGAAGAACTTGATCTATGTAGACACTTTGCAAGATAGAAACGACAAGGTTATGATATACAGAGCGCCAACCACGCCAGGACGACCTGGTGGCTCGAACACGCTGACCGAATGCAGGACGCTGTACGCTAGCTCATAACTCTACCAACCGAGCCATCCTGACGGGTTAGAGAGAGAGAGAGAGAGAGAGAGAGAGAGAGAGAGAGAGAGAGAGAGAGAGAGAGAGGAAAGCTAGACAGACATATAAGTAAGGTAGACAAGCAAATCAAGATACACAAATATATTGCTACCTGATATTCTTTTTATAATTCTCTCGTAATGGCACTACTACTTTCCTATGTTAGTATTTCCTTCTGTGTTACGTGTTTTCCCTCCTGTCATCCTCTTTGTAGATATTCTTGCACATCATCATTTCCATCATGTTTACCGTCGGTGTGGGGAAAAAAAAATAAGGATCATAACATCAATTTATTTTTTCTGAGGTTCTGAGTTTTATCATGGCAACCATCTCTTACGGGGAAAGAAATCTGATCTTGTCTTGTTAAATATGTTTATCGGTACCGTAATTGCGATCGCCTTCCGGAGCCTCAGAATTCTTTACAGAAAACACTGAACTGGCAGTATTTATGATTCTTGCTATTTTTACGCATCCTGCACCACCGTCATGCTCTATATCTTAACATAAATATTTGGGTATAATGCATAAATATAAAGTAATATTCCCTACTTTTTTTTCTTTTTTCATATACCGCCATTTTGATTCTTCTAGGTAATTTTGTCGTTTTTTCCCTCACCCATGTCTATGTAATACTGATTTATTAATTTATTTATCTATTGGTTTATTTTACCTTTTTTGTAGTTACTGCTTTCAATATCTTCGAGAGTAGTATTTGCTCCTTCCTTTCCATTTTTTGTATAGATAGTCAGTCACCTTCATTCATCGAAGTAGGTACCCCCTTTTTTCCCCACCTATGCATATTAAACCCTTTGAGGCCCAGAACGTAATTTCCATTGTAATTTGGCTACCATTAGACTATTTTAATGAATTTAAGCAATATTCTATAGCTATGACCTGTTTAGTACCCTTATCCATTAGGTTATTTGTATATTTATAGACAATTTTATATAGCAAAGGAGAGATATGGGCGTGAAGGGGTTAATCCTAATTTACTTATTTATTCGCAGGTGCCGTTTTCCTATGCCTCGTCCTCGCGCCGTCCGGGTCCTCGCGTCAGGTTAGTCGCACGTCTCCTTCATTACCGTCACCACCTTCGTCAGTTTCTTTCCTCTCTGTTGTGTGCCTTGGGCGATGCTTCTTGTTTTCCTTAGGACATCGCTTGTTCCGCCTTCAAAGGTTGTCGCTCTTCCTTTGACATGTAGATTACTGAAGGACCGACTCATTTTTTTCCTGGCCATGAGACGCAATTAACTCCAGAGACAGTGGTTCCCCCTTCCCCCCTCCCTTCCCCCACCCACCTCCCCTCCCCTCCCCCTCCCCCTCCCCTCCCCTTCCCCCCTCCCCCTCCCCTCCCCTTACCTCCCACCTCTCCCCCTCCCTTTCCCTTCCCTCCCCCTCCCTGCCCCATCACTCCCTCCCCTCCCCCTCCCCTTTCCCTCCCCTCCCCCTCTCTGCCCCATCACTCCCTCCCCCATCCCTCTCCTCCCCTCCCCTCCTCCCCCCTTCCTCCTGCTGCCAGGGTCTCAGGTGTTCACTTTTTTTCTTTTTTTTTTTTTCGTCTTGGATGTCAGTGATGCCGTTTGTCGCCTTTTGTTCCTTGATGACGCGGGTGAATACTTGAGCAAACGGGGAGGATAAAAAGATGGCTTAATTGTTTCTTTTAAAGGTAATGCTTTCCACGCCTTCCCTTGACAATTTCTCGTTGCTTCATTAAATTTTCAAGGCGAGGCGGCATTCCTTATGAGCAGCGCAGGGGGAAGTGAGGATATTTTCATAAAATAGATATATTATATATATCTTTTTTTAAATTGTTGTAGTATGTTTTGCGGTTATTTTTGGGACTATGAAGCGCTCATGATAAATTATGCAATGGTCTCAAGACTCATGTGTGACGCCGAGGGACAACAGGATATTGTACATTTTGAAGACTTGAACCCCTTGAGACCGACAACGTAATTTCCATTGTAATTTGGATACCATTAGACAATTTAATGAATGTAAGCAATATTTTAATAGATATAACCTGTTTAGTATCATTATCCACTAGCTAATTTGGTATATTAAGTTAGTTTTCGTAATTTTATTGTTAACAACAGACGATTTTATATAGCGAAGGAAAAATCTGGATGTGAAAGGGTTAAGCAGGAAATAGGACGTTCTTTAAGCAGGAAATATGAGGCAGACAATACAAGTTACTGATGATGCTTAAAACAAAGAACGTGATCCATTGTTTGTTATGTTTACACAGGTATAATGAACCTTTGTGAAGCGAGCGTGTGAGTGCTTCGTAGCCCCTCCTGTAGTTCCCTCTCTCCCTTCCAGCCCTTGTTAGCTGAATCCTGATGATGTAAGAGGAGAGAGAGAGAGAGAGAGAGAGAGAGAGAGAGAGAGAGAGAGAGAGAGAGAGAGAGAGAGAGAGAGAGAGAGAGAGAGAGAGAGAGAGAGAGACTGATCCATTGTGTTTAGCATATTTAAAGGAAGGGAAAGGAAAGGGAAATGCAGACAAGAAAAGTGACATTCTGGGAACAGTGTATCAGGCTTAAGAGTAAAGAGTAAGTCATGTGGGTGTGAATGTCGGTATGAAGAAAGGTCAGGCAGTGGACAGGGAGAAAGACATAACAATTAGCCACACAGTGAGTGACTTTTTTGCGTACCTGAGATGCGTATTGACATCCAACACTGCTCAACATCGATCTCAATCCGTTCCTTCTGAAATGCATTTTTTTTTCTCTCTCTCTCTCTCTCTCTCTCTCTCTCTCTCTCTCTCTCTCTCTCTCTCTCTCTCTCTCTCTCTCTCTCTCTCTCTCTCTCTCTCTCTCTCTCTCTCTCTCTCTCTCTCTCTCTCTCTCTCTCTGCGCTAAAAAGTCGAATTTTTGTATTACCTCCAAGTTAAATATCCAGTTGTATTGATATGTTACTTTCAGAATATTCGGAATTCGAGTTAAGCTAAAAGAAAAAAGAAAAAAGAAGATCGTCTCATGAAACCTCCTGTGCTACTGGGTCTGTTTCGAAGAGCAAATGGAGTTGTTCAGTTTGACATTACGTATAATTGAGATGTCCTGTTATTCCTGTTTAATCTTTACCTTGCTCCAACTTGCAGCGGAAAGCCTCGGATTTGCTACTAATTTGCTTCTTGCTGTTTGTCAGAGAGTATTTGGTGAGCAGTAACTTGCATGGAGTATAAGGTCGCCCTGATGCACGGTCACTCAGAGCAAGGTGTTTGTGTAGAACATTTGTATAAGTGTCGTGCTATAATTACCAGGTTGTTCTTCTCTTCATTTGCTAAAAGACCTCTGAATCTACTTTGGGCCTAGACACCCTTTTTCTTAACCTATTTGCCTCTGCTCAATAGGGGTTTAGGTGGAGGCGGCTGCAGTGTGGAGGATATAACCGATGTGGCAGTGTTAGTGGTGATTATACTATTAGGGTGTGGCTGTCAGGCGGACCACTCAGTTACATTGTAGTGGTTGCTCTCGTTGTTCCTGCTGCCCTGTGCACTTCTATCATTAGGAAAGTGAGGTGAGGAAAACAGTAATATAGCCATGACTTAATTTCATTCCGTGTGTGATAATTTCAGAAGCGACAGTTTAGGGAATAGAACCCTTTCTTTCTATTGAATGTTTATCTTAGTTGATTGTTTTCTATAGGGGGATGTGTGGCCACTATTTTGCCTTGTGTATTTGTATGTTTGATGAAAATTTTGTTCCATGAAATAGTGTGTGTGTATGTGTGTGTGTGTGTGTGTGTGTGTGTGTGTGTGTGTGTGTGTGTGTGTGTGTGTGTGTGTGTGTATGTGTGTGTGTGTGTGTGTGTTCACTAAATAAAGATAAATTCTTAATTACTTTTACATTGGTGTTTTGCATCAACGAAATATATTTGAAATTTGTTGGCCTATATGTATAATAATTTGGTATATACATGTCACGTAACCTCACAATTTCAGTGTTATTACATTTAAAAAGGACATGAAACTCATCTCCTACAACCCCAGCGTCACACTTGTTACAGATCCGATCTTCTCTATTTACACCTTCATATCTACCAGCATTTATAGGCAATCTGTTATTACTAGTTCTTAATCTAGTCACCATGATTCGGCTGCTCTTCTGTAAATTTACAATGTACCATTCCATGCCATAATCTAGCTTAAACAGCTTGTAGTTGCTACATAAAGATTTTGTTACTAAGTTGCCATGCCAAGTTGCAATCCACTGGTCTTTCAATCTCAATTCCACAGTCTTTTTAACCCATGTTGTGTTAGGGACATCTTGCAACAACCACATACCTGACATACCACATTCATTACAAATATTTTTGATGCAGGCTAACCATGGAGAGGTATAAATCCCTAACCTATCCAACTGCAATAAGCATTGATACATTATATAGCTATATTTTGTATCTTTTCCTGAAATTAGCTTAGACCAATATCCTATCATTCTGCTCTTTATATGTATGTCAAGTGGAAATACTCCAAATTCGCCATATACCATGTCATTACTAGAATTTTTATGAACTCCTAGTAACTGTTTTAAGAATTTCAGTGTGTGTGTGTGTACTGTAATATAACAGCTCTCAATTACAACTAACAACTAACAACCAATATATCTTGCAAAACTAACCATCACACTCTTCGTATAAAGAGAAAGTAATATTGCTGCAAGAGGAAACTAAAAATAAGCAATCTCCGTCGACTTAGTTGTTCCTTTGACGTATCTGTGTCATTTGTTGTTGCATTTGTGTCAGCGATGGAAGGTGAGCGATATCCTCGTCCAGGGAAGGGAAGGGAAGCGGAACCACAATATTAATTGGAAGAAATTGCTACGCCTAACCGACCGGGCTAAACAATTATTCTTGTCTACCTAGTAAGGTTTCCTCCCCCTCCTTCTTTTCCTCCCTCCTCCCTTCCCTCCCTCCCTCCCTACTGTGTACCTTTGTGTTTGGCTCAGATTGATGGTGGACTTGTGTTTGCCCTCTGTAGGTAAGTTGTGGGAGGGAGGCTGTGGCACCTGGAGGACGCGCCTTCCCCTCACCTGTCCCTGCCCATCCCAACCATCAGTTTTTAGTTATAGCCTATTTTTATTAAACGAGGCAAAAATTTCATTCCATCTTAAGGTCTCATGCTTAAAATTATGCCTATATTTACCTGATAATATGGTTAAATATGATAAAATACAGCTGAAATTTAGAAGAAGCGTAGTATTCCCTTCTCCTGGTATCAAATATCAGTCAGTAAGCAGCAAAGGGTCAGGATTTTTCACCTCGTTAAAAAAATAGACTATAGTTAACTTTATTTACATCTCTTATAATACTTACATTAGTCTTACATACAACCTTAAGATACACTTGCATTACATACTTATATTAATCTTAAAAATATATATTTATAAAAGATGAGCGTCCACCAGGAGACACAAGACACACGTGACTGACTTTCTGATCGCGGTAGATCATGTAATAATAATGTGTATTTCCGAATAAATTCAGTACTCTTAATTCGTGTGCTCTATTGTGTTATGTCCTTTACACGTGTATGTAAGCTTATCGTATACATTTAGTTGCTTTCATATATCGTATTATCTTTTTTATATAAATAGCCTGAAGATTTCCTAGTGTCTCAGTTTCATTCATATGATGATCGTAGGTAACAAATAATGGGAATGTGCTACACCGCTCCATGTAGTATCACATTTTATGAGCTTGATTGCAGCGGTGTGGCGTGACTCTCCTTGCCTGAACTCGTGAGATAAACAGACAAGATTGGAATTGAAGTAAAGAAGAGGATACGAAACGATCGTTGATGGGGAGAAGGCTGGTCATGAAATATACTTATTAATGGTGGACAGAGAAGTACGGCAAGTGAACCCGGTGGTGAATAAAGGACACAACAGGAACGCATTAGACTAACGAGCAATGAAGGCAAGGAAGGAAATAGAGATGAACAACTGCCCTACCATCGCTTCCTCCCTCCCTGCCTCCTTGCCGTTACCGCTGCTCGCTCTTCACTCTTTTGATGAAACAAACTTCTACCTTTCTATGGCGTTCGATCCACTGAAACGCTCCTTATCTCCCTGTGTTGTTTATCTCCCCTGCCGCGCCACCCCTGCACACCCTACCGAGGTAATTCAGCAAGTTTATACTGGTCGTGTTTCCGTGATGGTGGGAGGTTAGCCTTAAAAATTGCCCTTTCAGTCTTGAGAAAAGGCAGACGCGCCAATCCATTTTGTGAGTTGGCTTCGATGCTTCACTGGAAGGTGGTAATCGATGTCTGTCCTTCCGGCGCCGAGGGTAACCTATTACTCGTATCTCCGAAGGTACAGTATTTGAAACGTTTCCAGCACTTTGGCGTGCCTCTAGGGGTCAAAAGTCCAAAGATGCTCCCTTTTTTTTCGTTCTGATTAAAAAGTGGATCCTGAATGCTTACTGCTGATTAAAGAGCTTCATGCGAATCTCCTTTTATGGTTTTACGTGATCGAAGTTCATATATTACACTTTTTTCATAATTTTGGACCTCTTGAAAACCTGAAATGGCTGCCCAGTATTAGAAAGAGAAATGGAAGGTTGCGCTACAGCCTGGAAAATTGTTACGTGTATATAACTGTGGTAAATAAAATGAAGAAAGCAGGAAAACCTTACATAGAGAAAATATATTATCCAAACTTGTAACAATATATCTATTTTATGCGTGATATTTAATATGTGCCATTTTTAAAAGAAGATCATAACCCGTAGCTCGAAATTAATGACGAAAGCAATTCCTATTTCAGTCCATTAAAAGAATCAGAAAACGAGAGAGAGAGAGAATGAGAGAGAGAGAGAGAGAGAGGAGAGAGGAGAGAGAGAGAGAGAGAGAGAGAGAGAGAGAGAGGAGAGAGAGAGAGAGAGAGAGAGAGAGAGAGAGAGAGAGAGAGTAGTAAATCTCGCAAAGACCTTAATTACTCTCTGAATCAGTGCGTCTCCTTATCTCCTCTTTTATTCGGCCATTACCTGCGCCTTTCTGTTTATCGGCATCTCTTTTTTTTTCTCCTCTCTCTCTCTCTCTCTCCTCTCTCTCTCTCTCTCTCTCTCTCTCTCTCTCTCTCTCCTCTCTCTCTCTCTCTCTCTCTCTCTCTCTCTCTCTCTCTCTCTCTCTCTCTCTTCTCTCTCTCTCCTCTCCTCTCTCTCCATCCTCCCTCACCCTCCACCCCCTAAACGAAATCCTCTTAGACCAGACGCTCCATTTATGCTGCGTGGCGGCTGTAAATCGGTCTAACCAACTTCCACCAAATGAGAAAAGCTTATTCCTGTGACGAATCAGTTACGAGATTATTTTCCGCCCCTTTCCTCCATCCTTTGTCACCTCTCTTTCCTGCCCCTCTCCTGAAGCCTGCTATTCAAGTATTGGCTTCTGAGGCCGCCTGTTGGAAGCCTCTCTAGATGAGTATTTGGATGAAAGAGAGGGGAAGGTAATACAGTGTGGCTATTCTTGCTAGGGGTAGAAAAATAAGCGTAGTTTTTGACGTATATCTCAGTATATTACAATTGTTTCTTTTTTATGTTGATGCGGTGTTTGTTTCTGTTATTTCTCTCTCTCTCTCTCTCTCTCTCTCTCTCTCTCTCTCTCTCTCTCTCTCTCTCTCTCTCTCTCTCTCTCTCTCTCTCTCTCTCTCTCTCTCTCTCTCTCTCTCTCTCTCTCTCTCTCTCTCTCTCTCTCTCTCTCTCTCTCTCTCTCTCTCTCTCTCTCTCTCTCTCTCTCTAAATGCTATTTCGTAATTTTTTACTTTTTTACTATTTACTTGGTGATGATGATGATTTTTCGTTAATTTCTATTTCGTTGATATTGTTATATTTCTTTTTACCGAATATTCTCACTTTCAATTATAAGTTCGTTTCTAGTTCAAATTTGATTGAAATTTGATGTTCAAATTTGATGCATCGTATTTATTTTGTAAGATAAATGTCTGGCCTAAATTGTTTGATTTGATTGAACAATCAGTTTCATTCTGGTCTTGACGTGGCGATGAAAATTCACCTCAACAACGTAAGCAAATATGAAGCACAAAACGTGATTTTCTTCTCTCTATCATTACTTCATTGACATTTGCCAGAAACTAATTACGGTTGATGGTCCGACTCGTTGTTTATTAGTTGTACTATTTATGAAAATCACGTTAATTCCTGCATGTGGGTTTGGTGGCATCTAATGATCACTCCTGCTGGTGGTGTTCCTTGTCGTCCCTGGTCTTGTGGTCCCTGGTCCTTGTCGTCCCTGGTCTAGGTCTTTCAGGCATAACGCTGTGTCGTCGTCAGTCGCTGCCTCGCCGTCGACAGAAAATGAATCCAGGAAAGAGTCGCGCGTTGGATCTGTAACCTTGAGATGCCCTTGTTATCTCTTTACGAGTGGCTGTAGCGGTGATGTGGATGGTGCGCGGGGCTGTGCGGCGGGACTGTGTGGAGGGAGGTTTCGGGCTGCTATGGGAGGCGAGATGCTCCCAAAACACTGCTTAATGGCGCTTCAACTTCCTTAATGACCTCTGTCCATCCCTCGGCGCCGGTGATCAATACAGAGTCCCGGAAAGTCGCAGTAAGTCAGATACTCGGGGAATGGGAATGGTCTATGGGAACGGTCTATGGGAGGGGTCTAGGGGTCTATAGGAGGGGTCTATGGGTCTATGGGAGGGGTCTATGGGTCCATGGGAGGGGTCTAGGGGAGAGCTCTATAGGGGTTTTGAGGTCATAACTGTCAGCTGATGTCACTCAAGAAACTCCAATGACCGAGGAAAAAGGTAGGCCTCTCCCAAGACAGATATTCATTTCCTAACACCGAGCCTACGGGGGATCCTAACAAAGGGAGTAACATGATGGAAACTTTTTATTCCGGAGTATTAATGAAAACGGGAAAATACATCGGCGAGAGAAGAAACCCAGGATGAAAATTAATATCCGAAGGAGTATACGATCCCCTTCTTCTTAGTTTTCTCATCCGTCACATAAACTTTGAATCTGTCTACACGTCTGGTTTGGTGTCGACATCCAATATAGAGATTGTTGCATGTATTATTCAAGAAGCTGTGGCGGGTGACGAGAGGCGTGCGGTGGCGTGTGGTGGCGTGTGGTGGCGTGTGGTGGCGTGTGGTGGCGTGCGGTGGCGTGTGGTGGCGTGTGGTGGCGTGTGGTGGCGAGTGATTGTAGGCCCCTTGTAATTACTCCTTCATGGGTTATGAGCCTTCTCTTGATTCTGATGCTGGTGGCGCCGAGACAGATCCAACAATAACCCACTTGTCCAATTTATTTAAACACTCGCATTTAAGATTGAGTTACTTCATTTGGAAATCTTGAGTAATCAAAACCATTAAGCAGAGATTCAATATGCCTGTTGAGACATGCGGTGAATTTTACCATTGATAAGTAGAGATGTTTTGGTCACTTTTACTTATAATTCAGGTCAGACAGTGTGTGTGTAGTCACCATCCAAAACAGAGAATTCGTGTTGCTTGACTGAATCTGCATAGCATCGATACACCATTGGTTTGGCCATAGAAAATAAGAAAATAAGAAGAAAGAAAAAGAAAGAAACTATTAAGATAGAATAAGAGAAGAAAACAAATTAAAGACCCAGACAGCAAGAAGAAACACGTCAGGGAGTGCCGTTGAAAAAGACCTGACTCCCGACCAACAACTGAACTGAACTGATAGATTTCCCAAGGATGTTTTCCCAGGTGTCGGGGCGGTGCCATATGCCTGCAGGCCCTCCATTGACTCCCTTTGCACCATCTCTTCCTATTTCCTCTTCAGCACTTTTCCGTTGCCGTGCACATTCTCTTCCCTCCCAAGGCCAGCGGTCAGTCCTTCCCCCCGGCACCCCTTCCCTGCCCCACCCGCCTCACATATTGACGCAGGCCAGCACACACATATGCATGATGTATTACCCTACCAAATGGCCGAGGAGAGCGTAAAAATGCAATAAAACGTGTGCGTCAGGAAAGAATTTGGTGCTTCACGTGCAGGCAGCTTCGACGGGAAGGAAATCCAACGAAGAACACATTTCCAAATAGACGAGAACACAGACCCTCGCCACGAGATATACTCCATTTGCTTTGCCCCACTAAAATCTCTCTTTCCGATAATCTTTTAATTATAATCTTTGAGTTTGTTCCTCCCTCTCACTCCCCCTCCCCCTCCCCCCATACCAGGCGTAAAGATTTAGCTGCTTCTCGCCCTCCATTCT
The DNA here is from genome assembly GCA_016584305.1 of Chionoecetes opilio. Lineage (NCBI taxonomy): Eukaryota > Metazoa > Arthropoda > Malacostraca > Decapoda > Majidae > Chionoecetes > Chionoecetes opilio. Next base: position 49,039 of record JACEEZ010023640.1, on the reverse strand, counting down.
CTCTCCAACCCGATTATGGTAATGAGGCGAGGGGGCCCCGGCGGTCCCCTTCCCGGCACCTGACGGAGCTGCCCTTGTCGGCTGCTTTACGACGGGGAGGAAGACGCCAAAGTGAGGGCTTATTTTTCCAGGAGAAAGGAAATAGGGAAGACTTCGTTTGTTTTGCCCAGGAAGGGAATAAGTGATTTAGAATGTCTAGAAGGAAATAAGTAAGTGAATTATTTGCTTGCCAATAGACTGAAAACAGGAAGGTAGACTTTTTTTCATATTGGGAAAATAAGTGGAAGGATATTTTCAGTAGATGGATATTATTAGCGGGTTTTTGTTTGTTTGCATCACAGTGTCGTTGTGATGGCGAAAGTGACCGTTCTGACAGAATTTAGATTGTATGCCAGTGTATGTTGATTCCTAGCATTGGAACTGTCACTCCTGTTGACAGTTACGTGCCTTTGAACATAATTAACTACGTAAACATTTAGATGATATGTTGACAGCTGGTGCAGGTTGGATGCACGGCAAAGCTGGTGAGATAAGGAAGAAAGCATGTTGTATCCTTCTGAAAGAGATGATGATATTCCAGGTGATGAGGTTATCGGTGATGATATAATTGCCTTAGAAAGATGATATAATGATGATATAATTGCCTTAGAAAGATGATATAATGATGATATAATTGCCTTAGAAAGATGATATAATGATGATATAATTGCCTTAGAGAAATAGATAGAGAAATAGTAGGAGAAGGGAGAGAAAAACAGGCGTGGAGGATTATGTCTACCAGGCGTCAATTGTTTGAGCGTATTTGACGAGCCTAAAGTCTGAATGGTAGCAGGTTGAGTTTAGTGTGAGGAAAGATTACTGAACATTGATTAAAAAAATACTTAGCTAAACACAACAATTTGAATTTTTTTTTTTCCCGGTATACGAAAAAAAGTCGCTCTATGTTTCATTTTTCTTCATTTCTACCTTGACTATCTAAGGGGAATAACTACAAACTTGAGATTACCTTGTGATTGGATGTATGGTTTATTCAAGAAAGTTGTTGGATAATCTTGATGAATACAACTGACTTATCTTGCTACATTTATGAAGATGAAAGAGAATTGTGCTGGAGCGCGCGCGCGCGCGAGAGAGAGAGAGAGAGAGAGAGAGAGAGAGAGAGAGAGAGAGAGAGAGAGAGAAGAGAGAGAAGAGAGAGAGGAGAGAGAGAGAGAGAGAGAAGAGAGAGAGTAGAGTAAGAGATGAGGAGGCAGAGGAGAAGTCATGAAAGGATTGATGTGGAAGGGAAGGAGCACATAATGGTAGGAGAGATTGATCATGAAATGGATGGATGTCGAGATTTAAGTAGAGTTCGGACGTAGATGGCGGGGTCTGTTTTAGTGAAGGCGAAGGACCTTATAAGATATCTAAGCGAACATTATCGAGTGCCTGCTGGAGTGCTTTCATTTTGTGCGCCATAAGTCTCACGGACTTACTCGCCGAGACTTGAGGTGTCTTGTCCATATTCGGAGATATGAGATGGCTCTGTACAAGAGATGCTTTTTACAGTTCTTTTTCAGCTTAAAATGAGTGTTGGCTCGGAAACGAAGAATGAGATGAAGTGACAGACTAATAGATTAATCGAGTTTTGAATGAAGCAGACGAACAACAAATTGAGATTAATGGACGGAATAATTGAGAGAGGTCTTAGTGTCTTTGTCTTGTGTGCCTTGGTCTGCTTGCTCTGCTCGCCCAAAGGTATTCGTGCATTAAAACATGATTCATTCACTGCTACACAATGGTGCCTGTTACCAAAGACGATACTTCGCCTTGTCAGGTTATTGATCAGTGTCTGCGTCTTGCCACCGCAAAACAAAGCAATGACTGCTACTGTACGTCTGTGACAGCGACCAGGCGTTTCAGGCAATGATAGATAACAGATTATTTCAGAAATCATCTTGACGAGACTCACCTTTCTGTAAAACTTTGGGCAAAAGTCTGTGAAGCTCTCGCACATCTCACTGTCCTTGTCACACCCATGAGAATGCTGAACTGTTTAATCCAGTAATCTTATAATCTTTTGGTCCATTTTTAGGGCAAGAAGCTTTTCAGGCTCTCTAGGTTTCCTTCCTCATGTAGTGCAATAAGAAGCCCCGCCAAGACTTCCGATGACGCCGTGAAGACTAAACGTTATCGCACAGGTAAAGATCGAACCTTAACACTGCCAAGAGATGCTTCGTAGTGACTCTAATGCACGACTGTATCAATGTATATAAAAAATAGCCCCAAATGTGTCTCCTGTTCCTGCATATGCTTGCTAGGGATATACGTACATACGTTCACACACACACACACACACACACACACACACACACACACACACACACACACACACACACACACACACACACACACACACACACACACACACACACACACACACACACACACACACACACACACACACACACACACAAACCATAATCATTATGAACGTGGTGGCCTTTCTGTACACATCATTCCTGGTATTGACAGTTGTGTCATTGACCACGTCGAGGCGTTGGGAGGCCAGGATGTGAGGCTCATTAGTAATTACTGATCGTGATGTTTTCTGCTTTTCCGATGCCGTGTTATCCGTTTAAACATGAATTACACTCGTATTTGCGTCACAGTTCTTTTCTGTATTATTTCCTTACCGTGGTGACGCGTCTATAGTGCAGCTGATTTCTGACTGGCTGTCCTGAGCTTGTCCTACACCAGTGTTTTTTTCCTACATTTGTGCCTATAGCGCGTGTAGACAGTGACCTCCAGGGCTCGGATGGTAGGCCCTGGAGGATTATTGAGGGCTGTGATGGTTGGCCCTCGCCCGTGGTGGAGCAGGCAGGATTTTTATAGTGGCGCCTGTGATTAGAGGCTCATGCCGCCCCCCTGTGTTCTCCGATACACTCGCAATCGAAGGTAGAGTTAATGGACAGGGCATGTGGATGTCCTTAGGCCACTCGACGGTGCAGAAAGATTTAAAGTTGATTTTGGTTCTCATCGGGGATCGAACTCCGGTCACTGAGAACGCCACTCGGAGAGAGACGCTAACCACTCTGCTACCGCCTCCTCAAAGTGTTTAGTGTGTACTAGCTACTAGCTAAAACACCATCAAGTATACAGTATTGAGTAATTATTGAAACACTTTATTGAGATAAATGTTGTACCCTTCACAACAATAAAGGGAAGGATGACACAGGGGAACACGACGGCAAGGCGACACATGATGCAAGTATGTAATATGTCTCGTTTGTTTTGAAAGGTTATTGCTGAAACTTTTCCCAGTAAATTTTTTATAGAAATGACTAATAACTGCGTCCACTGCCACCTCAGCATTATGAAATGTGTGTGTGTGTGTGTGTGGGGGGGGGGAGAGAGAGAGAGGAGAGAGAGAGAGAGAGAGAGAGAGAGAGAGAGAGAGAGAGAGAGAGAGAGAGAGAGAGAGAGAGAGAGAGAGAGAGAGAGAGAGAGAGAGAGAGAGAGAGAGCTCTTATGTACTGTGTGTGTGTGTGTGTGTGTGTGTGTGTGTGTGTGTGTGTGTGTGTGTGTGTGGGTGCGTGTGTGTGTGTGAGTATATAGGTGATGTACAACGCGGCTCAGGGGAAGGGAAAGGCTTGGGCTTTATGGCTATCGACTGCACTCGAGGGACATTAAGCCAGACATACAGCATTTGGTACTACATCCGGGTACCTGTTTCGGTGTTACAGGTACGATCAGGCTACCGTAAAGATACACTGCCTAAGGGTATCGCAGACGACCCGGGTATTGAACTCGGGCTCTCTCGTTGGTGAGTTGAGTGTGCTACCACTACACCACCGCCATTGGTTCTTAGAGGAGGAGAAGGAAGGGAAGGAGTGGAGGTGGTGGCAGGGAGGTGAGCTACGGGGAGGAAAATGTTAAGACTGACATCCTTTGCTCAGTGGACTCCCATGATGCCCCTTGCGACCTTATTCTCTCTGTGTTTGTGTTATTGTATACTGTAATTCTCTCTCTCTCTCTCTTTTTCTCTTTTTCTCTCCGTGCCTCTCTCTCTCTCTCTCTCTCTCTCTCTCTCTCTCTCTCTCTCTCTCTCTCTCTCTCTCTCTCTCTCTCTCTCTCTCTCTCTCTCTCTCTCTCTCTCTCTCTCTCTCTCTCTCTCTCTCTCTCTCTCTTCTCTCTCTCCGTGTCTCTCTTTCTCTTTCTCTCTCTCTCTCTACGTGCCTCTCTCTCTTTTAATTGTATATGTATATTGTTAATTATTGAGACTAAGGCTGACAGGAACCTTCTTTTTTCTCTCGCCAGGATTTGTATATATTTGCATAGTGAAAAATTATATACACGAGCCTTTAAAGTTATGGGAGGAGCAGAATTCAGGAACGTCAAGTTTACAACACCAGATTTTACTACAACCTACATAGCTGTGAAGCCATGAAAGTAACGGACGGGCGGCGCGGCGCGTTATTCTGATGGGTTGTAATTCTTTCCATGACTTAAGTTTTATGGCTTACGATTTTTGTTTGTTATAGCGCAGTGCAATGAATAATACCTATTGAACTGAATCTAAAGGTGTACTGTGCTCCACTATTTTGCTCTTACCTGCCCCTGTGTCTTACCTGTTGTTGTTCAAGTGATGTCATTGTTGCAAAGGTGAGGCAAGAAGGAAAGTTGGCAGCGTAAACAACTATCTTTATTACACACACCACAATGAGAAGACAAACAAGATATAGATGTACAGATAAGCAAAAAGGCACGATTCCTGTACACTTGGAAATGTACAATGATTACACTTACCAAAGTGAGTGTGTATGTGTGTGTGTTAGCATGTGTGTGTGTGTGGTGTGTTGTGTGTGTTGTGTGTGTGTGTGTGTGTGTGTGTGTGTGTGTGTGTGTGTGTGTGTGTAATGTATAATGTGATGTAGATGTAATTAACAATATGTTGAACGATAAACCTTTTTCATTTATAACCACAAAATATATTGTTTACATTTCAGAGTAACCATAAAAATATGACATATTTATACAATAAATCGGAAACGCGGATGTTTGCGTTGACCTTATTACGCATAATATATATATATATATATATATATATATATATATATATATATATATATATATATATATATATATATATATATATATATATGCGTGCAGCAAAAGCCCTTTCTTGTAATGCTAAGGAGTAACAAAGAGTTTTGTGGGTATTTTGTGTTGAAACATTTTGCCCCTGACTTTGGATGTTGGTGGTGTGTTTCACGCCACGGCGGAATTGATAAACGTTTTATGACTGCTTGGCTGGCAGCCACCATAGACTGACTTGTTATTTGCTGATGTGTGTGTGTGTGTGTGTGTGTGTGTGTGTGTGTGTGTGTGTGTGTGTGTGTGTGTGTGTGTGTGTGTTGTGTGTGTGTGTGTGTGTGTGTATGTATATATGTATGTATGTATGTATGTATGTATGTATGTATGTATGTAGTGTGTGTGTGTGTGTGTGTGTGTGTGTGTGTGTGTGTGTGTGTGTGTGTGTGTGTGTGTGTGTGTGTGGGTGGGTGTGCAATATTTCTTATTCATAGTATTTTATTATTTACATGGGTATATCTTTTTAATGACTTAGAGAAAAGAGAAGGAAGTGTTTTTAAATAGGCAAAAAGGAGAGGCATAGTGGTAATACGAACTTGACGAACCATTTCCTTCCGTGTTTGTCGTTTTTATGGCAGAAAATGAACATAATGTTTGAAGGTAAAGAAAAGGATGAGGGGAGGATCTTTGGGTAATGCTGGGACCTCACAGCACACACACACACATACACACACACACACACACACACACACACATACACATACATAAATATAACACACACACATGCAAACAACAAACACACTCACACACACACACACACACACACACACACACACACACACACACACACACACACACACACACACACACACACACACACACACACACCATCCCCTTGTTCAAGGGAGACAGTAATCGCCCGCATTTGTCAGTGAAAAATCCCCGGGAATGAGAGACCGAGGATTGAACATGTGAACCACAGAATAGCTTATGACGCTCCAGACCACCGAGCCACACAGGTGGTGTGTGTGTGTGTGTGTGTGTGTGTGTGTGTGTGTGTGTGTGTGTGTGTGTGTGTATGTGTGTGTGTGTGTGTGTGTGTGTGTGTGTGTGTGTGTGTTGTGTGTTTGCATGTGTGTGTTGTGTGTGTGTGTGTGTGTGTGTGTGTGTGTGTGTGTGTTGTGTGTGTGTGTGTGTGTGTGTGTGTGTGTGTGTGTGTGTGTGTGTGTGTGTGTGTGTGTGTGTATTCGTCTAGTTGTATTCATCTAGTTGTATTTTACAGGGCCAGAGCAATGCTCGTGTGGCCCCGTCGCCATATCAACATTTTTATCATTCATCCTTAGTGGTTAGTGTTGGCCGAAGCCAGCACCCCGGAGAGCAGGTCACAAACCCCGGCTAACACCCGTACCCATTCACTGCTGGGTGGACAGGGGCTCGGGTTTTAAGGAAACAACCCATCTGTTTCCGCTCCACCCGGGGATCGAACCCGGGACTTCTCGGTTGTGAACCGAGCGTGCTTCCCCTACACCATGGAGTACCCGTGTGTGTGTGTGTGTGTGTGTGTGTGTGTGTGTGTGTGTGTGTGTGTGTGTGTGTGTGTGTGTGTGTGTGTGTGTGTGTGTGTTTCATAGACTTGATGTTGGATCATACCTGACTGTGACATTCTCTACTAGTCTGGACGAAGGGTGACAATAAATGATAAATTCATAAAAGAAAAAAATGTAAAATGATCTCAGGTACAGGTTTTTTTGTGTATATGTTTATTTATTATTTATTGTGAGTCGATGACATCCTTTGCCGCCGCCTTCACGTTTTTATGTTTTTAGTGCGGGTTTTGGCTGCCGCAGGAAGGGGCAAGGAAGGGCAGTGAGCGAACAAGGGCGGGAAGGTGAAAGGGAAGGAAAACATTATTGGTTCACGCAATAAGTTGAAAATACCAGCATGGGATTGTAATACAGAAATGATCCATATCTGAAACAGCCTCCAGGCACCCCTTGATCCATCGCTCATCCCTTCATCCACCCTGCGCGCGCATTGTTGGTTGATACTGAGTTTGTATTTTATTATTAGCTTAGATTATATTCATTCAGTGTCTATTTATTCATCTATTTATTTTGCATATAGCTTGTCTTTTTATTAAAATGTGTTTGGTATCCATCTTGTGATGAATACATTTCTTTTTTTTCGTGAGTATTTGCGTGTGTGTGTGTGCGTGTGTGTGTGTGTGTGTATGTGTGCGTGTGTGTGTGTGTGTGTGTGTGTGTGTGTGTGTGTGTGTGTGTGTGTGTGTGTGTGTGTGTGTATGTGTGTGTGGGGGCGTGGGCGTGGGCGTGCGGAGGGGACAAGGTCGTCTGCCTCGGCGCCTGCAGCAGGGCCGCCGCGTCAGGGCTGCGGGGATCGTGAGCGGCCGTAAACAATCAACATTGAAAACCATTCATTATTTTTTTTGTTGTTAGTACACACTGACTACACCTATAAGGAAAGTGACCTCTATATACTCTACTTATAAAAAAACTTTGACTAATATGTACATGGAAGCCTCCATCCTGTGGTTATTGTCGGCCGTCTGTGGCCGTGGTGGGGGGTGTCCGGGGCGGGGACGCCGCATGCAGCTGTTCGATGTCACACAAAGCACTGGATGCCTCCTGTTCAAACGGTCGTGGCCGAGAAAAGTTTCTCTCGGTGATAAATATCTTTCAATAACAATGACGTTTATTCCAAAAATATGTTCCATCTATTAGTGAACACAAACACATTCATGAATAGTCAGTCACTCATCTGTTCGCTTACAAAGAAACACTTATTAATATATTAAAGCTTTCTTGAAGAACGGCATCATTCACGAAACTAACACACTGGAACACACGTACACGTCGATGCGCGTGCGCGCGCAAAGAGCAAAAGTTGCAAGGAACATTGTTTCAAATACAACTTTTTTTCAGGATCCATGATGTTGACCATAATAATGGCTGGACAGAAGTGTTCAGTTCTGCAGATCAGACCGACTGAGCAGATGCTCTGCACCAAAAGTCTACACGGCACTCTCAGTGGGCATTCTGAGCCGAGTGGCGCGGGACGGCACACCGGGGACGCGCACGGCAGTCTGCGGCACACGCTGCGCGACCACTTGGGAGTGTGATGACATAAGTGGTGCTCGTGACATCACTCTGTCATCTAGAAACTCCACCGGTGACTGCAAGCTGCGACGATGGATAGACTTGGCCACAGTGTTCTGTCTGTTCGGGCTCCTGCGACGCTCAGTAGTGGCGTAGATGGTGGTGGTGGGGAGGGGCGGTCCTGGGGCTGTGGGCAGGCTAGCCATGCTCCTGGGTCGCGGCACTGGTGTCATCCGCTGGGTCAGAAAAGCCCCGGGCGTTAGAGCATTATGCCTTTGACGCGGCAAAGTCGCCGCGGCCATAGAGGCGGCGGGCGAACAGCTCCTGGACGCCCGTGCGGTCACCATGCATGGCGGTGCGGCTGGGACGTTGGTAACGTGTGTGGGCACCAAGAGGGCATAAGTGCCAGGCTTTTCACTGCATCCCAGGATCGTGTGGATCACAGGCGGTCCTGGACTGGCGACGGAGGGGCTCCTGTAGGTGGTGATGTTGTCGGTGGAGGCGGAGGTGAACTGTACAGAGGCGGGGTCAGTGGCGACGGCCGAAGGGGAGGATGGCCTGCTGGCGGCGCTAAGATAAACGTTCCTCCTCTTTGCGGCGAAGAGACACAGGTCCGTGGCACTGACCTGGTAGCCCGGCTGGGCGTCCCTGGGCAGCGGCAGCTCCACGTAGGTCACCGCAGAGCCTCCAGGAGTGGACTGGTTATGCTGTGGGGGGCGACAGGAAGGGAGTTACACAGCAGCCTCATGACAGGGTAGTAAAGGACTGGAAATCAACATACTTTTGGTGAATATTTCCTACAGATGTAAATTTTCAATGGATAACAATCACTGAAAGAAAACTTAATTGGCAACAAAAAATCACGCAACAGTAACAGTATTGTAACAATGAGGAGCTCAGCACATGACGAGATTAAGAAGAAATAAATATAAAAGCGGACTTTGCACTGAAATGAATAATATTGGGTGTTAAGCCCCTTCCTTTTGTGATTAGGATGCTGTCAATTTTAGAAAGTTTTAGAGCAAGCATATTATAGTATATATATTTATATATATATATATATATATATATATATATATATATATATATATATATATATATATATATATATATATATATATATATGAGAGAAGATAGGAATCGTGGCAATGTCACTCACTTTTGAGGGGAGTTGGGTCAGGGAATCACCGCGCGACTGTGGGGAAAACCCTCCTGAGCCTCTCCATCCCCCCATCCCCCCATCTATATCCCCATCTAGCCTGGGGGTAATAAAAGCTCTTACCCAAATCCCCTCCGTCTCTGTCACCGTAGCCGCTGCCGCTCCCTGCCAATCGTCCTGGCCGCAATGGGGGGGGGGGGGGGGGGGCATGGGAAGGCTCATCGCGCGGGGATTCCCTGAACCTTCTCCTCTCACAAGTGAGTGACATTGGCACAAGTCCTGTCTATCAATGATTTATTTGAAGTGATTATCAGCTTGAGATAATCAACATGTATTAAACATGCACATGCCAGGATGGTAAGGGAACAGAACGCTCCTCTGAAAGGCAAAAGGCATTGGGTGACAGACCCCGAAACGTGGGTGAAAAACAAGCCTTCGGGAGGGATTCTTGGAAGGTAGTTAATGATTCACAGCCTATATTTTTTATGGCGCTCGTTTCACCCATGCTGTGAGAGGACCTGCCTAATCACTAAACTCTTGTTCATGCTGATTTTGGTATTGTGTGATCCATGCGGGGAAAGGGGGGAAAAGGGGGGGGGGGCTCATGCCGAAAGTAGACTAACCTGATGAGTAAAATGGCGTTTGCTGGGTTGGCTGCGGCAGAATGAATTTATGGTTATCAGAATCTGTCGTCTATATATTTGAGCTTCACCTATTTTGGCCACTGCTGAATTGAAGTATAGATGTGAGGGCGGAAGAGCGTGTCTAAGAAGTAATGTGTGACTCGTTTTGTGTGTGGGAATTCAAAGAGTTGAAAATGTTGTGCAAAGTTCATCTGGCGTCCTTGTCTCGTGATCATTTGCACACACTTGAACAATTATTCACATTTTTTTCTTCAAAATTAATTATTCTTTGTCCTACAATATTCGTGTGTATCTATCTATATACATTCTTGAGCAACAGCAGCTTTGTGTCGTAACACTGTGTAATTAATCAGTAGATAAGGACGCATTACAGTGTTTATGTTTATTCCCTACCCTTCACCTACCAGATGGATATGTCGAGGGGCAACTTTAACATACCATAGAAAGTGTTCGTGGATTTTCATACACTACTCAAGTGTCACACAGAAAAAAAAGTAACACGCATAAGTAACAATCTATGTGTGTGTGTGTGTGTGTGTGTGTGTGTGTGTGTGTGTGTGTCTGTGTGTATGTGTGTGTGTGTGTGTGTGTGTGTGTGTGTGTGTGTGTGTGTGTGTGTGTGTGTGTGTGTGTGTGTGTATTAATCTAGTTGTTGCATTTTACCGGGCCTGAGCTACACTCGTATGGCCCCGTCTCCATTGCTACATTTTATCATTCAACCTTAGTTCTTAATGTTGGCCGAAACCATCCCCCCGGGTGGCGGGTCACAAACCCCCGGCTAACACCTGGTACCCATTCACTGCTGAGTGGACAGGAGCTCGAGGAAACATCCCATCTATCTCAGCATCCGCCCGGGGATCGAACCCGGGACTTCTCGGTTATAAACCGAGCGTGCTAACCACTACACTACGGAGTACCCTGTGTGTGAGGTGTGTGTGTGTGTGTGTGTGTGTTGTGTGTGTGTGTGTGTGTGTGTGTGTGTGTGTGTGTGTGTTTGTGTGTGTGTGTGTGTGTGTGTGTGTGTGTGTGTGTGTGTGTGTGTGTGTGTTAATCAGTCTGTTATTACACCTTTTCACTCTCAAATTAAAACAACTGAACTACAAATTAAAACAAGAGAATCTCAAATTAAAACAACTGAAGTTTAAATAAAAAAAACTGAAGTTTAAATTAAAACAACTGAAGTTTAAATTGAAAGAACTGAAGTTTCTATTAAAACAACTGAAGTTTAAATTAACATTACTGAACTTCAAATTAAAATAACTGAACTTCAAATTAAAATAATTGAATTTCAATTTAAAAGAAAAAATTCATTTATAATATTTTGAAATTCATTTGTTTTATTTTGAAGTTCTGTTGTTCTAATTATGAGAGTGAAAGGGTGTATTATGAAACCCCCCAGAAAAGTAATATATCTATTCCTGCAACTTTTCTTATCTTTACCAGAGTGTGTCAGCAAAGGGATGAGAGTGAAAAAACTATTTAAGAAAAGATATACCATAATTTTAAATATTTTTACTCAGCATAATAGATAAAGCAACACAGGATGAAGCAACGTATAGCAATTCCGTGTATGTTAGTACACATACTGTAGTTATACAAAAGAAAACAAAAGTTACATTTTTGGCACTCAAAAATTTTGGCACTCAAATATTTTTGGTTCTCAAAAATGTTTGGCACTCAAAAATTTTGGCACTCAATTTTTTTTTGCATTAAACAATGTTTGGCATTAAAAAAAAATTTGGCACTTAAATTTATTTTGCACTCAAAAACTGTTGGCACCAAACAAAAATTGGCAAAATTTGTTGGCACTCAACATTTCTTGGTACTCAACCATTTTGGCACTCAAAATTTTTGGCACTCAACATTTTGGGCACTTAATTTTTGTATGCACTCAAAATTGTTTGGCACTCAAAATGTTTTGGCACAAATTTTCGACACTCAAAATTGTTTGGTAAAATTTTTTGGGCACATTTTTTGGCACTCAATTTTTTTTGACACTCAACATTTTTTGGCACTCAAAAATCAAAATGTTTTGACACAAATTTTGGGCACTCAAAAATTTTTGGCGCTCAACATTTTTTGCCATTCAAAAAAATTTGGTACTCAACATTTTTTGGCACTCAAATTTTTTTGCCACTCAATTTTTTTTGGCACAATTTTTTTGGCACTAACATTTTTTGGCACTCTAAATTTTTTGGCACTCAACATTTTTTGGTACTAAAAAATGTTGGCACTCAATTTTTTTTGGCACACAAACATTTTTGGCACTCAATTTTTTTTGGCATTTTATAGCTAGTGAGTGAGGAAGGAGTGACAGCCTGGGGGTACTATGTAGTACCCCCAGGCTGTCACTCCTCCCTCACTCGCTAGCTATAAAATGCCAAAAATTTCAGTGCCAAAAATGTTTGAGTGCCATAAGAAATTGAGTGCAATTTTTTTTTTAGTGCCAAACAATTTTGAGTGCCAATTTTTGTTAGTGCCTAAAAATTTTACTGACAAATTTTTTTTTTTGTCAAAAAAATTTGGCACAAAATTTTTTGTGAAAACAAATTTTAAGTGCCAAATTTTTTTTCTCTTCTTTTGTATAACTACAGTATGTGTACTAACATACACGGAATAGCTATACGTTACTTCATCCTGTGTTACTTTATCTTAGTTAAGTATGCTGTGTAAAAATATTTAAAAGAATGGTATATCTTTTCATAAATAATTTTTTCCCTCTCTTCCCTTTGCTGGCAGCACTCCGGTAAAGATAAGAAAAAGTTTACAGGAAGAAATATGTTACTTTTCTGGGGGGGTTTCATAATACACCTTTTCACTCTCAAATTAGAACAACAGAACTTCAAAATAAAGCAAATGAATTTCAAAATATAGTAGATGATTTTTTTCTTTGAATTTGAAATTCAATTATTTTAATTTGAAGTTCAGTAATTTTAATTCGAAGTTTAGTTATTTTAATTTAAACATCAGTTGTTTTAATATAAACTTCAGTTCTTTTATTTAAACTTCAGTTGTTTTAATATAAACTTCAGTTGTTTTAATTTAAACTTCAGTTGTTTTAATTTAAACTTCAGTTGTTTTAATTTAAACTTCAGTTGTTTTAATTTAAACTTCAGTTGTTTTAATTTAAACTTCAGTTGTTTTAATTTAAACTTCAGTTGTTTTAATTTAAACTTCACTTGTTTTAATTTGAGATTCACTTGTTTTAATTTGAAGTTCAGTTGTTTTAATTTTAAGTTCAGTTGTTTTAATTTGAAGTTCAGTTGTTTTAATTTGAAGTTTAGTTGTTTTAATTTGAAGTTCAGTTGTTTTAATTTGAAGTTCAGTTGTTTTAATTTGAAGTTCAGTCGTTTTAATTTGAAGTTCAGTTGTTTTAATTTGAAGTTAATTTGTTTTAATTTGAAGTTCAGTTGTTTTAATTTGAAGTTCAGTTGTTTTAATTTGAAGTTCAGTTATTCAATTTGAGAATGAAAAGGTGTAGTAGTGATAAAAGTAAAAATATTCATATGCAGAAATGTATCATTTACATTCATGATCTGTTAAAGAGCAAGACAAAACTTGTGGAAACAATGAGGAAAGACATACCGCTGTGCGAATCGAAATGAAGTGCGATAACCAAAGAATGACTGAATGAAACATAGCTTACTTAAGAAGTTGCAAAAAGCGTACTCACGGAAATAACTATATAGAATTGAGTGACAGATATTTATATAGATTTGTGTAATATACAATAAATGCTATTATAAATTAAGAATAGGTTACGGAGGGAGCTCAAAGATACCATGTAGTCAAAATCCATAGCAGTTAATCATTAAGACTTCGAACATTGTTTGTTTTTCTATTCAGATTTGAAAAAAAAGAAATAGTAATAAATTAACTTTTAACAAGACAACTATTCCAAAAGTAGGGAAGCCATGTACTGTGCTGTGCGTACATAAAAAGTAGGGAAGCCATGTACTGTGCGTACATAAAAAGTAGGGAAGCCATGTACTGTGCGTACATAAAAAGTAGGGAAGCCATGTACTGTGCGTACATAAAAAGTAGGGAAGCCATGTACTGTGCGTACATAAAAAGTAGGGAAGCCATGTACTGTGCGTACATAAAAAGTAGGGAAGCCATGTACTGTGCGTACATAAAAAGTAGGGAAGCCATGTACTGTGCGTACATAAAAAGTAGGGAAGCCATGTACTGTGCGTACATAAAAAGTAGGGAAGCCATGACTGTGCGTACATAAAAAGTAGGGAAGCCATGGACTGTGCGTACATAAAAGTAGGGAAGCCATGGACTGTGCGTACATAAAAAGTAGGGAAGCCATGTACTGTGCGTACATAAAAAGTAGGGAAGCCATGTACTGTGCGTACATAAAAAGTAGGGAAGCATGTACTGTGCGTACATAAAAAGTAGGGAAGCCATGGACTGTGCGTACATAAAAAGTAGGGAAGCCATGGACTGTGCGTACATAAAAAGTAGGGAAGCCATGGACTGTGCGTACATAAAAAGTAGGGAAGCCATGTACTGTGCGTACATAAAAAGTAGGGAAGCCATGTACTGTGCGTACATAAAAAGTAGGGAAGCCATGTACTGTGCGTACATAAAAAGTAGGGAAGCCATGTACTGTGCGTACATAAAAAGTAGGGAAGCCATGTACTGTGCGTACATAAAAAGTAGGGAAGCCATGTACTGTGCGTACATAAAAAGTAGGGAAGCCATGTACTGTGCGTACATAAAAAGTAGGGAAGCCATGTACTGTGCGTACATAAAAAGTAGGGAAGCCATGTACTGTGCGTACATAAAAGTAGGGAAGCCATGTACTGTGCGTACATAAAAGTAGGGAAGCCATGTACTGTGCGTACATAAAAAGTAGGGAAGCCATGTACTGTGGCGTACATAAAAAGTAGGGAAGCCATGTACTGTGCGTACATAAAAGTAGGGAAGCCATGTACTGTGCGTACATAAAAAGTAGGGAAGCCATGTACTGTGCGTACATAAAAAGTAGGGAAGCCATGTACTGTGCGTACATAAAAGTAGGAAGCCATGTACTGTGCGTACATAAAAAGTAGGGAAGCCATGTACTGTGCGTACATAAAAAGTAGGGAAGCCATGTACTGTGCGTACATAAAAAGTAGGGAAGCCATGTACTGTGCGTACATAAAAAGTAGGGAAGCCATGTACTGTGCGTACATAAAAAGTAGGGAAGCCATGTACTGTGCGTACATAAAAAGTAGGGAAGCCATGTACTGTGCGTACATAAAAAGTAGGGAAGCCATGTACTGTGGCGTACATAAAAAGTAGGAACCATGTACTGTGCGTACATAAAAGTAGGGAAGCCATGTACTGTGCGTACATAAAAAGTAGGGAAGCCATGTACTGTGCGTACATAAAAGTAGGGAAGCCATGTACTGTGCTACATAAAAAGTAGGGAACCATGTACTGTGCGTACATAAAAAGTAGGAAGCCATGTACTGTGCGTACATAAAAAGTAGGAAGCATGTACTGTGCGTACATAAAAAGTAGGGAAGCCATGTACTGTGCGTACATAAAAGTAGGGAAGCCATGTACTGTGCGTACATAAAAAAGTAGGGAAGCCATGTACTGTGCGTACATAAAAAGTAGGAGCCATGTACTGTGCGTACATAAAAGTAGGGAAGCCATGTACTGTGCGTACATAAAAAGTAGGGAAGCCATGTACTGTGCGTACATAAAAAGTAGGGAAGCCATGTACTGTGCGTACATAAAAAGTAGGGAAGCCATGTACTGTGCGTACATAAAAAGTAGGGAAGCCATGTACTGTGCGTACATAAAAAGTAGGGAACCATGTACTTGCGTACATAAAAAGTAGGGAAAGCCATGTACTGTGCGTACATAAAAAGTAGGGAAGCCATGTACTGTGCGTACATAAAAGTAGGGAAGCCATGACTGTGCGTACATAAAAAGTAGGGAAGCCATGTACTGTGGCGTACATAAAAAGTAGGGAAGCCATGTACTGTGCGTACATAAAAAGTAGGGAAGCCATGTACTGTGCGTACATAAAAAGTAGGGAAGCCATGTACTGTGCGTACATAAAAAGGACTTTGCGAACCACGAAGCAACTGTTTGAAAAAGTGACTAAATATAATGTAAATTATGTATAATACAACATCATAAGAAAGAATAATGAAATCCAATGTAAAATCTATGTAATACTCAGACACCCCCACTAAAAAATTTAGATAATGAGGTATATACAAAACCCCATGGTAGCTAATCACACAGCCTTGTGTCCACAACAGCAACGAGGCAGCCGCCTCATACGTGTTCAGTTCAGGATTCATGTGATAAGCAAAGATTCAGTATTGCCTCGGTGCCTCGCTATATTAACCTTATTAAAGACTCCATTCGAATATGACTCAACTAAAGCACCTAATTTCTTAAAGCCTTGACTACTTTCATTCGACGCTTTCTTTAATAAGAATATGTACTCTCTTTTACAATTCATTGAATTGTGATGTTTAATTTAAAAGCCTTGTATAGAGTATACTGTATACTTCGTTATTGTTTACTTGGCCTC